>CM063511.1:83753439-83790939 GCA_032207245.1 Pardosa pseudoannulata
ATGAGTTATTTCATGTCATAGAAATAAAACTAAACGGACCTCAAAAGTTTTTGATTGTGTAGGGAAAAATGAAATATTTCTACTTTCAAATTTCCTAAATTTGTTTTGTTAGATTTCTATTTTAAATTTAAATTGCATTGACAGTCTCAATTACTTTTGTATTTAAATTTTTTTTCCAGTGACATTTGAACAGTTGTTTAATTAATTTATAATTACTTTTTTTTTTACAGATTCAATGGTTGTTTAAGTACTAGGATGGTGTTCTTGGAAATATATATGCTTTCCATGTCCTTAGATGTTAAACTAGGTAATTATGTTGAAATGCATTTTTAATGCTTATCTTGTACACTTTATTTTACCAAGGTACATATGTTTCTGCATTTCTCTTAAGATGCTTTATTGTTTGTAAAGAAAAATATTATTTCCTTTTTCTTTCGAGAAATGTGCACTGAAAAGAGTGAATTTAAAGTGAGTTACAAATAATTTTTCATTTTCTTTTTATACCAAAGTTTTTGTTTATCAGGGTCTTTGTATAGTTTTATGAAGTACTTTGCAGTCAGGGAATGATTATCCTAGAATGCAAAATTCAACTCTTTTAAATCTAAATACTGTATACAGATCTGCCAACTCTCCAGGTTTAATCTGGCAATACTGGATTTTTGACCATTTTACAAATTTCTGGGGCAAATGTACGAATTGCCAAGTTTTCAGAGGTGAAAACATTAAAATTTGTGTTTGTGCCTGTTTTTGTGACAACAAAGTGAAATTTTTCTTTGTTTCTGCCAAATTAAGGCTAATAGTGCTAATATGATCAGATTGCAATAAAAATTTTGCTCTCTTCAAAAAGAAATTCCTATCCCAATACTTGATCAAGGATGTGTCAGTACCTAGTAATATTTGATTAGGTAAATAAAGAACAGTGATGGATATTTTAAATATAAGAAACCTGATTTCTTATTATTAATTTTAATGATTACACTTAATGCTGAAAGCGATAAAATTTTTAACTATATGTAGAAATTAAATATTATATAATTTTACTTTCTTTTATACAATTTTTTGAATTTGTAAAAGATCATTATATCGATTAATCATCATGGTAAGTTATTGCAGGATTTTAGACTTTTTGGGCTTGGCAGGTATATTTTGTAGTATAAACCCATCCATGTATCAGTTAAGAGTACATCTTTTTAAAAACTTACTCCAAACTTAAAATCACATGTAAGCTGAAGTGGAAAAAAATTTCTGTTACACAGCCTCATGTAACTTTGATGTATGAAGCTCTATGATATATAATACCTTTGCAAAATAATAATAATAATAATAATAGTTTTAATTAAAGCTTAAATGAATGTTATAGTATTGGCATGTATCATCTAAGAGGTAAATGTTTCTCGTTTCAGATAAAGATGTGTTGAAGAAATTTATATCCTTTTTGTGGACTGAACTAAGAATAAAGTGTTCTTCTGGTATTGATCCCAACTTGGATAGCTATTTAGTGATTGCTACAGTGGTATTATTTCTCGAAACATTAAGGATGAATGATGAAGAACTCTCTGTGATCTATAAATCACATGAAAAATATCCCAAAAGTAATGCATTAGTTATTAGAAATTTTTTTCAGCTTACAAATAACATAATGCTGTCTGCTGTATTGGAAATTCTTTTCTGGTTACTGAAAGATGAGGGTGAAGATGATAGTTATTTAGACACAGCTGACGATTTTATTGAATTTCAGAGAATATCAAATATTCTTAAGTTATTGAATAAAAGGATATTTAATTTTCATGATCTTCTACAGTATTCTGAAATGCATGAAGAACTAAAGAAACTCTGGAATCAATGGGAAGTACCACTTTTTATAAAACAGGTATGTATTTGTTAAAGTATGTGGAATGAGAAATATTTGAAAAATATGACAAAGACCAAGTGATTCATTAAGCCACAAAATAAAATAAAATGTTTAAATAAGCTTTACATAGCTATATTTTTTAACCTTAATGTTTTCTTGAAATCACATGCTTTCTATATTTTAAGTATGTTTTGAAACAAAGCCTCTATCCTAACTAAAATTATATGTTAAGTTTAGCAAAAAATAGAAACTCAATTTAATGTGCTTAAGGGCTTAAAATAAGTAAAAATTTAGAAACAAATAGCTATGTAAGAGCTGCTTTTTAATTTTTAACTAATCTGTGTTCTTTTTAACATTTGCTTTCCTTTAATACCCTTTAACACATTCGCTGACAAAACCACTGTCATAAGTGTATTTTCCAGTATGTTATTCATGCTCGTAATTGGCAGCAAATGTGCTAATCTTTAAAGGGCATGGTTCATGAATCTAGGTTCTAACGAAATTTATAAATGTTATCTTTGATCCATGAAACATATGTAAAATTGACGTTTCTTAAGAAAGGTGGTATTTGAGAGATGGTTTGCCTGTGAAAAGCAGTAAAATAATACTTAAAAAACTTTAATTATTCATTTACATTGATCTTTAACATGGTGTTAAAATGCATAAAAGACTAAGCATTAAAACTAAGAAATATTGTAAAAAGATAAAAATTCAACTTTAAAAAAATATTAGAAAAAATTCATCATCTCTTTTGCCAGTTTGTTGATCATACATTATTTATACCAACTTCAATATTTCGATGAATATTTAACAAAGCTAAAACTGCATAGACATTCTTGTCCTGCTGTGTTTCTCAAATAGGTTTTCAGTCTTAATGTTGAATGTTTCGCTTGTGGTGATGGAAGGTTTAAGTTTATCAGCCTTCCCTGTAGGTGCTTTCTTATATAAATATATAGTAGTGTTTGTCAAACTTTTAATTAGTGAAGTACATTTATTTTATTATTTGTAACTATACCTATTATTTTCCACAGATTTATAACTTATCAGTTGTGAAGCCCAGTTTAGCCAAAATATGGATAGAGTTCAAAGATCTTAATGAATTAGATAAAGTAAGTATTATAGTGATCTTTAGTTTATCATCCTTTATATATCTTAATGGATTTCATTACTGAGGTGTTTTTTTTTTCCTTATTGCAGAAACTTAAATGTTTGGTGTATAAAATAGAATCTTCTACAAGGTATGAATTAATATATAATTCTCTTAAGTATTTTTGGGTTTAGTTTTAATTGCATAATTCAATGTGCAATAAATTATTCAAATAAAACTTGCAACTTTAATTATTTTATAAATTTATTAAACTGCTACATCATTCACAAAAATTTTATATTTAATTTTATTTCAGTAATGAGGAAACTCGAGCATTGATTTTATTTTCCACTCATGTATTTGTGGCTTTATGTCAAGAATTTAAGCTGAAAATATCAGTAAGTTATATCTGTTATATTTGCTCTATTAAGTTTTTAAAGACCAACGTATCTCTGTAGAGTTCATGAATGATAAAATGCTTGTCATGTTGGTGGAAAAAGGCCTTCATGATTGTGAGGAAATATCCACCACTACATCCTGGGCTATGCTCATCACCCACTTTTAAATCTGTAATCATAGTTGCTAAATGTTCTATTTCCTTTATATCACTACAATAGCAGACATGCCAACTACTCTGGATTCTCTGGAGTTGCTCTGGAGAAATGAGAAACTTTGATGACTCCCGAAATTTCTCAGATTTCTCCAGAAAATAACAAAACTTTTGAACAGTTAAAAGATTACAGTTCAGCAATTAAATACAAAGTTTTGCAAAAAATAATGCTGAATATTACTCTTTTCACACACAGGGTTCCCACAGTCCTTAAAAGTCCTTAAGAACTCCTTAATTTTAGCTTTCATTTTTAAGGGCCCTTAAAACTGCTTAATTTTCATCAAAGGTCCTTAAAAACTCCTTAATTTTTAAATTAGAATGTGATCCATTGTCATCACATGATTTCCTATCAGTTTTCACCATTTCAGCCAGAAAGTTTGAAGAGCCGAACTTTCTAGTTTTGTAAATTCGGAGTTAAACTTGCCCAAAACAGTTCTAAG
The DNA here is from genome assembly GCA_032207245.1 of Pardosa pseudoannulata. NCBI lineage: Eukaryota > Metazoa > Arthropoda > Arachnida > Araneae > Lycosidae > Pardosa > Pardosa pseudoannulata. The sequence goes on from CM063511.1 coordinate 83,757,429, forward strand.
AACACCAGTATTGTTGATAAGTACTGGTCATGGAATATGTATATTAAAAATATATAAAATATTTGTTAACATTCATAACATTCTTTTACATTTTCCAGCAAAAAGTGCAGTATCAATAATAAAGAGAATCCTCAAATACATGTATGTTTTCAGTGTATTATTGTAATTCAAAATTACTTTCCTTGATATCTTTAAAAAATTATACAAATACTTTTAGTATATTAGTACTTTTTGTGGTCAGAGCTAGAAAACTTATTAAACAAATAAATAATTTTTCGCATACTAAAAAAAGGTTTGAAGTATAAAGTCAGTTGCCCTTTCCTGATAGCTAACAGTCATGGAGATTTTAATTAAATGAAGCATGGTGTGTTTGTGGGGGGATTGTAGATATTTCAGCTACTTATGGAAGTTTAATTTTCCTTGCCTTGAACGTAATAGAAAAGTCTAAAACTTTCTTCTTATCATAATCAGCTAGTATATATATATATATATATATATATATATATATATATTGTAGGGCATTTATTGAACTTGCCTTGTCCGGTTCATAATCATTATGTTCCTCAGGAACTAGGGTTTATGTCGTTAATCCATGTATTTCAAATAGGCCCTGAAAAAAAGTTTCTTTGGTCCTTAAAAAGTCCTTAATTTTTGTTCTGGAAAAAGAGTGGGAACCCTGACACAGTAATGCAGCATGTTAAAAGTTTTCAGTGCTGTGCAGAAAAACCAAACTGAATTTAGCTCAAATTTTAGTAGACAAACTCTAGAATCCCTGGTGATAGAAAAATGAAATATTTTAATCAGGATCAATGTTGCTATAAGAAACACTGTTCAGAAATATAAGTTGTTAAAACTAAAAAAGCTACTCATAAATTTTTAAATGCATAAATATTAATTTACAGTTTACTTCTGTGTAAATATTTTAAATTAAATTTAATTTAGAAACTAATAAAATATGTACTTATGTATAATCTGTAATTAGCATGTTAAAATTTCAAACCACACTGTTGCTCCTGACACAAGTGCCTGGATGTTGGCATGTCAGCAATAGACTACAATTGACAACAAAATAACTAATATTGTCTGACTGGGGTTGTATATTTACTTCCAGTATAGCTGCACTTTTAAGAATATAAATCATCAATGGCAAGACCTCTAATACATTACTGCAGTTTATAATATTCTAATTTTTGAAAATCAACATAGCAAAAATAATACAAGCCGGCAAACACAAAATACTGAAAAATCTTCTTTATTGAAGATAAAAGCCTTTCACTTAACTTACACTTAAAGATTTTTAGAAGAATTTTTTTTTTTACTTGATATCATTACTGGGGCAATATTCTGGATAGACAGGGAACAATTTTTTCCATTTAATATTTTGATCAAGATCAACACACAAATCTTAATAACTGGTGACCTTGAAACTCCAATGTTGAATCTCACTTTGAATTCTTCAGGTAGGAATACAGAATTTTAACTGATACCCTAAATCAAAATATACTCAGGGGCACTAAAACTCAAGGGAATATTCTTTTTATATACCACTTCATGCCTGATGTTGACTAGCAGCTAAAACTCTGTACTTTCACTTAGTCTTGCCAACATATTGGTTTTAGTTTAAATTATGTAATAGAGACAAAAAGTCTATACAGTATTCAAATTATATCAGATTCACAATAAAGTTTACCAATGTTAGTTCTTTTACAGATTTTTACATGACTGCCATAGTGGACTACTCATAAGGACTTCTTTACAGTTCACTAAGTTTAAGATAATTCTACACTAACAAGAAAAAAATGTATTTTAGCCTTTACAGTATATGAAAAAATATCAGACATTATTAGTCCAAGGGAACTTTTAATGTTATTTGATGAGCATAGTTTAACTCCTTTAATTTATTTGGTCTTAAATCCCCCTCCCATTTTCCTTTGTCTACAGTTCTGCAAAATTTTATAGAAATACATTATTTTACTTCTTATGAAAACATTAATATCCTATATAAAATATTTTTAAAGATATGTGGAAAGTATATATATATATATATATATATATATATATATATATATGTCTATCCAGTGGTAGGCGAATCGAAGAAGCAGTCTTTTTTGTTAAATCATCTCTTTCTTCAAAGAATAGTTTCCTTTTTAGGCGTCCCTTGCACCATTTTCATTTCCTTGTGGCATAGCCACACTTGGAGTATGTTGACAGTTCTATGTCTATGCCCCAACTAACTCTTATCACTTTATCAAATTCTGATGAATATGCTTCTGCTTGACCGAATTATGCTAAAAGATTACACAAGCATGGGTTTTTTCATTTGTTTTGTTGTTGCGAAAGAGTTCCCTTTTAAATTGGTTACAATTCGCTTAATTTTTCCAAATTCCCCCCTTTTTAGGCCTGACATATAGGTATATATAATATTTGAGATATAATAGTTTTTAAAAATATACTTTATGAGTTATTCTTGGTTTATGTATTTTTAAAACTTTTATAAAATCCAAATTTTTTAGGTTATTTTCGTTTGTTTTATATTTTGATCAAGTATCAAAATTTGAATATTTTTAGTTTAATCAAACTAGTTCTTGAAGGATTATATTTCAAAGAATATTGATGCATATGTTACATTAATTTATTAACAATACCTTGTAAGAGACAAAAAATTATTAATGTATATTTGATTTTGTAAATGAAATTTTGTTCTTTGTTAATAGACTTGTTTTTACTAATTTTAGCCCCTGACTATGGTTGATTATGTATCACTTCCTGAATCGTATGAAAAATGGTTGAAAGTCATTGAAGAAATTGCTAACCCAGACAACAGCATTTCACTTCGTCATGCTGCACTCTCTGTATTACAGTTACTTCATGCTAAGTCTTTGTTCCCTAAATCTGAATTATTAGGTACTGTTCTTATATTTAATGTTCTTTTTCTGTTAATAAATTTATTTTATTTTATTTTTTTTAATTCTTTGATTTCTACTATTCTTCCCTTTCCTTTTATAATTATTTTAACATATAGGACTGTCTTAGGAAAAATTTTATCTGTGTAATTTCCATCCCTTAATGTCATCTTAACAGCATACTGGGTACATTGGCCTTTAAATCAAGTGGTTTCTTTGTCAATATAAGATCGGAATTGTTGTTTTGATTTCTTTCAAATAATCAATGTTTGTTTAATCTTTTTGCTTTCTAGTACAAAGTAAAGGAAGTATTGTAATCATGAAAAACATTAGTGTTCAGATTTTAATAGAAATACCTATTTTGACTATGCCTAACTAAATTTTGACAGGTTTTAGTGTTATGTTTGTATGTTCATATAAGGGAACTTTAATTAGAAAATTTGAAATATACATTTTGACTATTCCTGTACTGACTATAACTAGTTTCATCTTGAGGTCTGTACTTATGTACTTATGTATCTTGCATAACTCAAACATAATTAGGTACAAAAGGTCAAAATTTTGTATTTAAGACTGTTATAATTTATTGTTGTGCACCACCTCTTTGGATTTCAGTTTGTACTCTGTATAATAAAACATTTCATTTTATGTGTATTACCACTTTAGGGCATAACTCAAACATGATTAGCTGTTAAACATTAAAATCTGATATTTAGGACTATAACTTGTACATCGTTTTTTATTGCAATCTGCACCATATATAATGAAAGTTTTCAGTTTAATGTATATTAACATTGTAGGCCATAACTCAGATGATTAGCTGTTAAACTTTGTACTTAGGACTGTTATCCTAATATCTGTTAAAACTAATTTGTTAATCCATGAACTAATCTGTTAAGTACTCTGTAACTAATATATGTTCATGTTCCTCCATTTTTGATTCCATCTTCACTCTTTTGTAATGCAATGCAATATAGCAGCCATTAATGCTACCAATCTACAACAATGCAACTCATAGCTAGCAACATATTCATATCCTGTGGTAACATAGCTTCTTAAACAGGAATCAGTGCTTTTAAGGTCCAATTTTTAGAAAACAAAAATAAAATTTTGTTTTAATAAGATTTATTAAGAATAATTTTGAATGTTTACTGTTTATTACTACCTGGTAGAGTGAAGGAAATATTGTAATCATGAAAAATTTTTGTTTAAAAGGAAATATGTATGTAATAAAAAGGCTTAATTTGATGGATTATTAACACTGCAAGTCTTTACCAAATTCTAGTGGTGCATCATACATAATAATAATAATAAAAAGGATATATAAGTTGAATTAGAAAAAAAAATGGGATAGTTAAAGTCTCCAGATGTTTAGATAATTTCATTAAAAAGAGATGTTTTGTCTAAAACTGGTACTATCCCAGACATCTACTCGATATATTTGGTTGAGATTTTGTGTCACTTATAAAGTGTGTTTGTTTTATAAAAACAGTTGCTCATTACAGAAATAAAAGTAAATATTGCATTGGTTTTGACTATAGATGGTTGTTTATCTATAATGATCAATGTATTTATTTAGTACAATATTGAATATGTTAAAGAAATTATTTTGTAGTGTCTTTTCATCTACTTTATTCATGTTTTCAAAAAATGCATTTCACTGTTTCTATGGTATAAAATTTAAAAAGTTTATATTATAGATTCTAAAAGCTGTTACCTATGGCAAGCTCTGTTTCTTCTTCTCACTGATGATGAACCGGAAATAAAGCAAAAGGCATCTGAATTTGTTATAAATGTTTCATCGTCTGACAATAAATATGGTAAATTTTTTATTTTAAGCTTATAGTTTTTTTATTGTTACCAGAATTAACTAATTAATTATTGTAATTATTCTCGTCTGTCACAATAAATAAAACATGGTCTTCCATAATTAAAACATTCCTTAAAAAATTTATGAAATCATCTGTCTTCTTTTAGCAGGGTTCCCACAATTCTTAAAAGTCCTTAAGAACTCCTTAATTTTTGTCAAAGGTCCTTAAAAACTCCTTAATTTTTAAATTGGAATATGATGAATTTCTCGATCAATGCGATCCACTGTCTTCTTGTGATTTCCTATGAGTTTTCTTATGGGACAGTTTTTTTTAGTTACTTATTATTTGACCAATAAATAATCTTTTGCATACTGAAAAGGTTTAAAGTCAGCTGCTCTTTCCTAATAGCTAACAGTCATGCAGATTTTAATCAAGCAAAGCATGGAGGTTGGGGGGTGTTGTAGATATTTCAGTTAGTTATGGATGTTTAATTTTTCTTGCATTGAATGTAATAGAAAAGTCTAAAACTTGCTTCTTTCCCAAGGAACATCAGGTATAATAAGCTAGTATACACACACACACACACACACACACACACATATATATATATATATATATATATATATATATATATATATCAGAGTCATTTTTAAACCCTCAGAAAGTACTGTTTATAATGTTGTTTTTATTCACAATTTATTTCTAGTTTGATCACTCAAAAAGCTTTAGATGTACATTTTTCAAAATTAGTTTTTGTCAAATAGATTTATCTTATATTAATTTTTAGGCATTTTTAAAAACTTAATTCTGAAATATTGTAGGGCATTTATTGAACTTTCCTTGTCTGGATCATAATCATTAAAATAGGTTCCTCAGGAAATAGGGTTTATGTCGTTATGCTGTGTATTTCAAGTAGGTCCTTATAAAATGTTACTTTGGTCCTTAGAAAGTCCTTAATTTTTGTTCTAGAAAAACAGTGGGAACCCCATTTGGGCAGGAGGGGTGATATCATTTCTAACAAGCAATGTGAAGGCCCAAGCTATAAATATTTATTTGTAAGTTAAATTTTTCACACATGGAAAAACATTAACTGCCAATGTTTGCTGATTTGTTTTATGAAAACACTTACAAATATAAATGAGAAAAATTTATTTGATTTGAGCAAGTCAACAAGCTTGTTTCTGGTACCAATGAAACACTTATTTTGAGGTACTGCTGTAGTATTTATTTTTACTATCTAAAGTAAAAGCAACACTGTATAATTATATTCTTTTATTACAGGGAGTATTTCATCAGTTGTTCCTTCAAAAGCATTGGAGCTAATGCTGGCCCTTTTTATTGAAGACTATCAGATCACTTTCCCTGACAGAATGTACAGTGAAATTATATGTAGTTTAAGCCATGAAAATTCTCTGTGCCATGCAGCTGCACTAAATGGCTGTATTTGCATTCCTCTCTGTGATGAAAGAAATTACATTAGTGTGATGTTAAACTGGATGCTTACCTCAAAAGCAGTTTCTGTAGATTCTATGGTATGCTAATTAACAATTTTTAGACCTTGTATGAATTTTATATTTTGTTTATATGATGCATGCTTTTTAAGTAAGTTCCTTTTTTTAGTTAAAAACACAAAAATATACCTTTTTTATCAATTGTATTTTTACATGAAAGCCTGTTGTTTAATCTATTTCATAACGTAATTTCTACATGTATTTAGGCACTTGTCATGTTGTATAAGTAGTTGTTGAATTTCATTCTCTTATAAATATGCTCCCTGATTTGAAAACCTTGACAACTTGTATGTTCTGAATCTAAGTTGATTCATTTGGCATCTGTTCTGCTGAACTTTTTAATTAACTTTCTGTGCTAAATCTTCAGTAATGAAGGTTTCCCACTTTCTTCATCATGCACATTTTTGCACCCATCTTTAAATGCTCTGATCTATTTTTTTTTTATCATTTCTTTGCTCATAACATTTTCCCTATTCACTTCACTTATCTGCCAATAAATTTTATCTGCTTACATGCATTTTGTATTAAAAAAATGAATGATAGAGCTAATTTCCTGGTCGATGTCATTTTCAATTGACTGGGTCATTTTAATACTAACAAACAAGTAAACACTATCAAACTTTTATATAAAGACTATGGCTAGACAGCAGGAGCAAGTACTCAACACACATATGCAGATCAACTGCCATAACAGTTTTGCAGCTGGATTTCAAATTGGTACTTATTTAAAGAATATGCCTAATATTTTGCTTTTATGTACTTTGATTTAGTTAATCTTTTTCTGTATTTCTTTAATAGTTTAATTTATAAGTAACTTCCTTATTTATTGTATAGTCAATTATTTTTCCTTTTGCATAAGTTATAAATGAAATCAATAACTCCAAATTAACTGTGTAACTTGTGTGGTTTTTCAAAAAATTTTCAAACAAATTTACATTTGTTTAAAAATTTTAATTGATGCTTATGTTATCATAATTTGTCTACAGATATGCATATATATATATATATATATATATATATATATATATATATATATATATATACAGTAGAACCTCCATAAGTTGACCACCTAAGGGACTGTCACTAAGTGGTCAACATATGGAGGTGGTCAACTTAGGGAATTTTTTAAAAATATTTATTATAGTACAATATTAGAAAAAAGTTAGTAAGCTTTTTTAGTATTTTTTAAGGAAAAATTTAGAAAAAAGTTAGCACTTACTCATTTTTATTTTTACTGAAAGTACAATATTTTACAAATTTTGAAAGAATGATTCAATTTTTTTTTTAGTCCTCTTTTTGTTCATTTGGTAACTGCAAAAAGTAATTTCACAGTATACAAGTCCATTAAGCATGCTTGGGCATTTTTCTGCAGCGAAATCTTTAAGTTGCTCCATCATGCGCTTTACATCGTCTTCCTTCAGAGTTGGGTAGTTTTCAGTTTCATCGTCACTTGGATCATCATCCTCTTCGCCGTCCTTTTCTCGTACCTTAGAGTCCTCGCTGTGCTTAGTCCCAGAGAGTATCTCACTGAAGATTGCCTCTGGGTCTGGTTCAACACATGTTACTAACTCATCGTCCATGGTAACATAATCTTCAAAATTAACTCCATCAAAAACTGGCAAGGGAGATAGAGGAAGCTCATCCTCTTGCACTGATGTTGTAGCTGTAACAAATCCAGCTTTCTTGTAGCAGTTCTTAATCGTGGCTTGAGTAACTTTATTCCAAGCAGAATTAATCCAATGAACAGCATTCAAAGCATTTGATGATGCCAACGCAGAAGGACCACAGGCTTGTGCTTTCGTGATCACCCATTCCAGAAGTTGAGCTCTGTAGTGCACTTTGAAGGACTGAATAATGTCTTCATCTAAAGGTTGGATTTTCGAAGTTGTGTTTGGAGGCAAAAATTTTAGCTTCACATTTGTGAGATTATTCACATTTAGGTGGCTGGGGCAGTTATCCACGGTAAGTAGAATAGACCGCTTCTTTTTCCTTATTTCTGCGTCAATTCCTCTAACCTACTCTTTGAATAAAGCACTGGTCATCCAAGTGGATTTATTTGCTCTCCAAAAGACAGGAAGGTCATCAGGTTTTACATTTTTAAATGCACAGGGTTTTGCGGTTTTGCCGATCACCATAGGCTTCAATTTCTCTCCTGTCATACTAACACATAGAAGAACAGTAAAACGCTGTTTTGAAAGTTTTCCTCTTTTGCAAGAGTCATCCTTCATTACTAGACTTCTTGCTTTAAAGAAGAGACCGCATTCATCAGCATTAAAGATGTCCTCATCTTTAAAACCTTTAGCAAACTCTGGGAATTTTTCAATAAACTTCTCCCACTTCAGCTGAAACCTCATTCGATTCCCCACACAAAACTTTTTGAGAAATCTCGTATCGTAGTTTCAATTTTTCAAGCCATCCTGCTGACGCTTGGAAGTCTTCAATTTCGAGTTATTTTGCAAATTTTTTTGCTACTTCCTGAAGCATAGGTCCCGATATTCTTGCATTAATTGATCTCATCTCTGTAAACCAACGAAATGTGGCTTCATTCACAGCGTCATCCCTTTTTCTTTGAAGTTCGCTGTTTTCGGAAGAATATCTTTCCAGATATTCTTCCTTGCGTTTTAAAATGTTGCTCACAGTTGTCTTACTCACACCAAATTTTTCTGCTGTCTTTCTTTGGCTGCTGCTTTCCAGAAAAGTAAGAAGATCCACTTTCTTCTTTAAGTTCTCTTAGAGCTTTTCTTTGCGCCATTTTTAATAAAAATTTGCAAATAAACGACGCAATGTCCAGAAAAAAAAAAGAACAGAACATGTTTCACATGTGAGCGATACACGTTGTTTTCCAATTCTGCGTAGTTATTCAATGCTACACTGCTACACACATACTCCACTCTCCTGAACTTTTTCAACAGATTTCAGCAATTACAGCCAAACCAAGAAATGAAAGCATGCAAAGGGCTAGAATATCGTTTCTTCTTAACAAAAGGCTGGGTAATCTCTGGCATTTCCCTCCCATAGTACCATACTGGAAGTGAACAATGAATGAAGTACCAAAGAGGGGGGAGGGATCGCGACTGTTGCTCAGATAATCCGATTGACTGATAAAGAAATTCTTGGAAACCAGGTGGAGAACATCTAGAGGAAAAATCTAATTCAAGAAAACATCAGTGGTCAAGTTACAGAGAGTAAAACCTACTAAAAATCGGTCAACATACAACTTACGGAGGTGGTCAACATAGAGAGGTAAATTGCCATTGAAAATATATTTTGACCGTTCAAACTAATAAATTTTGGTCAACATAGAGAGGTGGTCAACGTACAGAGGTGGTCAACTTTGGAGGTTTTACTGTATATATATATATATATATTTATATATTTATAGTCGTATAAAGGCTGTATTTGTTAATTTTGTATTATTACTTGCTTATCTTTTAAATTTCAATTAGTACATTAATTACAATTATAGCATTGTTTGCAGTATGAGGCAAAATCTCTAGATTGGAGAGTCTGGCTGAAGCCTCCTAATCTTGATTATATATATATATATATATATATATATATATATATATATATATATATATCAGAGTCATTTTTAAACCGTCAGAAAATACTGTTTATAATGTTGTTTTTATTCACAATTTATTTCTAGTTTGATCACTCAAAAAGCTTTAGATGTACATTTTTCAAAATTTGTTTTTGTCAAATAGATCTTATTACTAATTTTTAGGCATTTTTAGTTGCTTAATTTTGAAATATTGTAGGGCATTTATTGAACTTTCCTTGTCTGGATCATAATCGTTAAAATATGTTCCTCAGGAAATAGGATTTATGTCATTTTGCCATGTATTTCAAGTAGGTCCATATAAAATGTTACTTTGGTCCTTAGAAAGTCCTTAAAAAGTACTTAATTTTCGTTGTAGAAAAACAGTGGGAACCCTGATAATAATATAAATGTGTATGTATTAACTGCTTTAAAGCTCTAAATATTTTGCTCTTTTTTTTGTATAGGGTATCTTGATTTTTTTTTTAAATCCTCCTGTTATTAAATACTTTTTTGAATATGGATAACTATGATAAGATGTCTAAATATCACATATTAAGCTTTATGTTACTTCAATACCATCATCAGTGGGGCCTTAATTTATATTTGTGCACAGTTTCTTTATAGAGTAAATTTGTCTCTAGGTTCTTGTCTAAAAAAATTTTTGGTATGGGAGAGTGCTTGTAACTTATGTGAATATTTTTAAAAAATTAGTATTAAATTAAATTATTTTATATTTTCAGAATGATGAACAACCTTTTAATAAAGGCGAAATGAATGTATTTTCAGAAGACCTTACTCTTACTGATATTGTTTCAGTGTATATAATCAAGTATTTGGAACACCATAAAGTAGAACAAAAGATATTTCCTACAGCAATATCTTGCTGGAAAGATAAATTTCATATGGTAATGACATTTGAGGATGTAATTATTACCTGTTTTGAAGAAGCCTCTTCTATCATTGATAACCTAATCATGGAAGCCAATATACCTGTGATATCAGACACTTATTTTGACCTTGGACTTATTCAAATATATCAGAGATTAAGTGTTCTAAATTCACTTTTACCATTTCATTTATCTGAATCTTTATCTGAAAAGGAAGATTATCTTCATACGATAAAACAACCTGCAAAGTTTCTGCATGAAAAAATCAATCTTTTACCTTTCAAAACATTTTTTGTAGAAAGCGTTATGAGACAACTTGAAATCACCATGAAGTAACTTTTAGAAGTGTGACATATTTTTGGGGGGTACTGTGATCAAAGCATTCGGTTTAAAACCTAAAATAGAAAATTATAAAAATGTTATAGAAAATTATAAGTATTCGTTTTTACACCAATATTAAAATTAAAAAAATAAAGTTATGAAATACAAAACAATTTATAACATTAGTTGATAGTTTATATTTCATGTTGTTTAGTGAATCAGAGTTTTGTAACTTTAATAAAAACGCACATGGATCAACTTTTTTCAACATTTGCTTTTAAATTTAATTAAAAGAAAAAACTATAAAAAGTAACTACAGATAAAGTAAAACATAATAACAATTTTTGTGACTATGAATTTATGGAACAGTCTGCTTTGGATAAAACTTTTGTACCAGAATATAGTCATTATAAAATCAAAGCCCAAGGACCAAAATTAATTAATAATTAAAATCCAACAGCTGATTTGAAGCCTCGATAGAACTACTACTTCAGTACAAAAGCAAGTAGAATGAAGGTGGCTTCTGTAGAATTAATACTTAGCTTAGTTTTGTATATGAAACAGATGTCTTCTTTTTATTTATTTCTTATTTTTGTGCCATTTTGCTATATATTCAATAAATGTTAATACATCATAAGATTGTATGTTTGTGTTTTAAGAGTTTTCATTTTGCAAGAGTTTCAACTGTTGCTAATGGATTTAGAAATAGTTGTTTGATTTTAGTATAGAAAATATGTATCTCTTGAAACTAGAATGAAATATCAATCTACCATTAAGTTATGTAATTAAGATATTTTATAGTATTTCTGTACAAAACCCTTTTTGGATTTCTCATTTATATGATTATATGTGTAAAATTTAGTACTTTTACTTTATGTAGCATGTTCTTCGTTATGCAACATGTGTATTTAGGCCATGTGTGTATACAAGAGACAAAACAATTCAAACCGTAAGAATTTTCTGCAACTATGTTTATGCCAAATGATGGCTGAATGAGTAGGGTGTGGCCTTTTCAGCACCAAAGTCTTTGAGTTTGAATTAGGCTTGGGGCACGTTTGTAGGCATTCGAAATAGACTTTAAGCAACAGGATCGGATTTAATTAGCCCTACTGTAGCAAAATGATTTTAATACACCAAACTAAATCATACTTGCATTTCATATCTGATATGGATTGGTTCATGCAGTCAAACTCATTTAAAATGAACATGAACAATTTGCTCATTAAATTTGAGTGCTCATAAAAACCTAACAAAAGAAAATTCTTAGGAAAAGGAGTTAAAAAGACTTCATTTTCCTTTATTCATATTTAAGAATAAAAGCAGGTCAGTTTTGTTTTGATTTAAATTTTTTTTCTTCAGCTATTGTTTAATGTACGACACTCATGATACTGTATATATTATCATTGATGCCTCTTGACATCTAGAAAGTCATTTGTACTATTTTAGCATTTTTCCATTGAATGGTAGATAGGAGGGGAAGGTATAGTTAATTTTTTCCTTGTTACTATTTCGAACTTGTACAATAGGGGATGTCCCAGAAGAGTTTTTTTATTTCTGCAAACATTGTTATTCCCATTGGGTATTAAAATGTGACCAGTTTGTTGTCAGTCATAGCATAGCTTTCAAATTCTGATTAAGTAATTCCTATAGATCAGTAAAGATTCTGAGTCACATATATCTTATTCCTTCTTGTTTTCTTGTCTAGAAGTTTCTAGCAAGAATTTAAAAAAAAAAAGAAATCTGCAAGAAATTTGATGAAAAAATGTATTTGGTAAATCTGAGTTATGGTCACAATAAAATAATTTCATATAAGGCTTTTTGTATTAAATATTTAAGCATCAACCACCACAATTACACTGTCAGTTTTTATGTCAAGAAAATTTCAAGTGTTGTAGATTACTAATGGTGTGCCATCAACTGTCAAAGTTGCATGCTCAGAATTACTGACGTAGGTGCATCACACAGCTTAATTTTTTTAATGTAAATGATACATTTTACAATAGGCACAATACTATAATAATACTGTAGTAGTGAAGCTTATATGTGCAAAACTTAAAACAGAAGAATCTCCTTCGTGCTACTTGGGATTTATTGACATAAAATAAAATAATCGCTGCTTGGGTCTTTTTGGCCTAAAATAAAAAAAAGCACTATCATGCTTCTTGGGTTTTTTCGTACCCATGTAGATAATACACTGTTTGGGATTCATTGACAGTGTTTTTCCAAAACTCTCTGGACTCAAATGGTTAAACTAACCATTTAAAATATTTTTCCTCATTAAACCTGGGTTCACAGTAAATAAGTTTGACTGCATAAACTTGCAATAAGTTTAGGTTCTGTTATTTTTTTCTGCTTTTACTTTGGGTTATGCATCATGTTTTTATTTTATTTTTAATATTTATTTATTTATTTTTTGTTTGCAAGCATTGTTTCTTCAATTGAAACTTCTTATGTAATCAGTTGTTGTCAATCATAACATAGCATTCACATTTTGATTCTGTAACTTTTAAGCTATAAATTGATATTGATTCTGAGTCACATACATTGTGTTCCTTCTTTTTCTCATATCTAGAAATTTCAGGCAGCAAAGAAAAAAAAAATCTTGTTTCATGAAAAAATATACTTGCTAAATCAAAGTTAAGTTCATAGTAAGAGTTTTATATATGTCTTCTTTTAGTATTAAATTAACAATTATAAAAATTATCCATTAAACTTGTATTTCTGTTAATCAGGGTTCATAATAAACGATTTTGACTGTATAAACTTGCCTACACACTTACAATCTAAAAATGCATTACATGCTTTTACTATAGAAAATAGAAAGACATTATGATATGACATTTAGTGGCATACCGGTGGGTATGCCTTAGCTTTGTTTTTATAAGTCCATATTTGTTTACTTTAATAAAATGTATTTGTCTTTTATACTATTTTATTAAACTCTACAAATATATGTGTGTTTATATGTTTCTTTTAATTTGCATGTTATAACTGTAATTCAGGTATTAAGCTTTTCAAATTCACATCTATATTCCTCTGCTGTAGCTAATCATTATTATTTTACCTGTAAGTATTTAAAAGATTGAGACTGTAAGATAAAAAATCATTAAGTAATTTTTATACTTTTTCAAATTTTTTAATATTTTTAAATGAGTAAGTTAAATTAAAAAGAAATTAATAAATCTAGCTTGAATGCTAGTAACAGATAATAATTTGTAAATCTGCTTGAATCTTTTTAAAAGCTTAAGTGTAATTTATTAATTAAATAAATAGAGATTGAAAATGTAATTTAATAATTCAGTTATTACTTTGATTTTATTTATTCACTATATCTTTGATTAATAATTTTATGAATCACCATATTGTTATACCTGTGTTTATTTCAGAATCTTTGTATTGTTTTGTAATTCAGAAATGAAACCTAAGGTTTTTCTTAGAGATTTATGCTTGACAACTTTTACAAATTTTCTAAAAAATTTACAATTTTTGGTCTAATTTTATAGATTTGCAGATAGACCAAGAATTTTTACGACTCTTGGTACTGTCAAATGAAAACAATTTTAGAAAGCTTACTCGTATTAATAACAAGATAAATTCCGTTATGATAAATTTCAACTTGAATTTCTTATTAGAACCAAGAAAGCTACCACAGTTACTTTAAATTCAGTTTCTTCTTCTTCACTTGCTGCTTATTTTGAATAAAATTTAGAGTCCTATTATCTTTTAAAAATTTATATAGTACTTTTCGAATAGATTATCAATATGTTTAAAGACTTGCGTAAAATAAATGGTGTTACCACTAGATTAAAAGTTATATCAGTTTTATCCGAGATTTGCATATGTAAATTTTTGAATATTGAAAAAAAAAAAGTACAATTTCTTTTAAAGAATTGAACTTTGGTAAATCATAGTGTAACAGTTTTAATATTTTATTGATTTTGCTAAGTAGATATTCAGTTGAAATTTAGGCTAATTCTGAGTTTTTCTACAATTTAATTTAATTGAAAAGATGTGAGCTAATTTATTTTATTTTATATAATGAATGCATAAAGATTTTATTGTTTACAACTAACTGTTGATATCACTTTTCTTAAAAAACAAAAAAAATATAATTAACTTTTTATGAATTATATTTATTTATGTCACTAAATGTTAAACAAATAACTAACTGATGTTTCAGAAAGAGTTTTACTAATGTCAATTTTTAAAGGTTAGCAAGTGTGGACATTTATTTTAAAATATTTGTAATTGTAAAAAACTTTTTAATTTTGTACATAATTTTTCTTACTTTTTAAAATTAAAGTTTGTGATTTTCCATTATTGCCATCTGAAGAGCTTATTTCATGTTAAAATGAATGAAAAATGTCCAGAAAGTAAAAGTATTTATTTATTTATCTATTTATTTATTTATTTTTGAGAATTTAAAGAAGGTATTAATATATATTATTTCAGAATCAGTATATATTATAATGCATTTATATTATTGACAGTAATATATATTTTTCAGCAATATATGTTTTTACGATTCTGAATTCATATGCATACAACAAAACTCTATTTTTCAATATAGTTGCTTCCCTTATTAAACTTTGTTTATTAAAGGAAAGCTTTTATATACCTTCCTCAAAAAAGGCTCTTGATACTTCTTTGACCAATTGTTTGACAACTATCTGGATCTCACTATCAGTTTGTAATCTTTTTCCACCTTTAAAAAGAACTTCAATATAGTTGCCTTCCTTCTTATTAAACTTTGTTAATTGAAGGAAACCTTTTATATACCTTCCTCAAAAAAGGCTCTTGATGCTTCTTTGACCAATGGTTTGACAGCTATCTGGACCTCACTATCAGTTTGTAATCTTTTTCCACTTTTAAAGAACTTCATACATGTAAAACGAGGAAAATCTGAAGGTACCAGATCAGGTCTGTTGATATCTCAACTGTTTCTAAGAGTTTCTCTGTTGTATTGGCTGCATGTAGGTCATGCATTGTCATGCAACATACACTCTTCTTTGCACTAACATTTCCTTTATTTTGTTCTGTTTCGTTTACCACAAGGTATTACAATATTATACAAAAAAAGTGCTGAAATTGTCTCTACTTTGTTTTCCCTTGGTGCAAAAATTTAATGAGTAATGGACATCCTCTCCTTTGTTCATCTAATATTCCTATTTCTGATTTTAAACTCATAACATTACACTTACACTTTAGGACAGTTCAGGATTACTATCCATATAAAGAGTTTTTATTCTGTTAAAAATCTAAAGCAGTGAATTTCCCTTTATGTTAAGGAATTAAATAATGCTTCTCAACTCATGGCTGTTGGGATTTGAAATCAAAACACTAATTTCTACATGGTTAATTCAACGATAGTTTTTTTTCACCTTTGACAAATTGGCATACATTCTAATCCAAAGAATTTGACTTAGGGCTTTGAAATAGGGCTGCCACATTTATTGAAAAAAATTTCCTTCTAACAGACACTCCATACTCTTACTTTCTGGATGTTACTCGTATATGTATATATGTATGAATTGTTGATGAAATGAATTCATGAATGTTAACTAAATATGTATCACATGAAAGCTTTTTTATGCCAAAGTTCCCAAATTTATGTGAGTACACATATATCAAATTGTAAAATTACATTTGTAATTTCTACCTGTGTGTACGTTATAGCAAATTTCTGAATTGTAAATAATAAAATTTTAAATATTTTAATTCAGCATCTCTTTATTTTACTAATATTTGTTTACTATATTCATGCATACACACATTTACATATATATACATATATATTTATACACTCAAGAGCCCAAACATTATGACCACCTGTCAGTAACGAGTTGGCCCACCTTTGGCACACAACACAGCTTCAACCCCCTTGGCATGGATGCCATGAGTCCTTGATAGATGGCTGGAGACAGATTGTACCAGATGTTTAAGCAATGGTTAAGCAAATCCAAGATATTCCGAATTGGTGGTCTTGACCCTGCGTTGTATTGGGTTGTCAGCTGAGCTACTGTCTGGCTTCGGTTTTGCTTCACCATGCGAAACATTCTCTGACGACCTTTTTCTTTGATAGCATGTGGACGTCTAACACCATGTCATCTACTGCTGGTTTCACTGTCATTTATCCACTTTGCATAAGTACTAACAACTGTAGATCGCAAACAACCCACGAGTCATGCAGTTTTGGAAATACTTGTTCCGAGCCTTCGAGCCATTACAATCTGCCCTCTATCAAAATCGCTTAGATCTGCAGCCTTTCCCATCACACACAGAAGTAAGTGAAAGAATGATTCTTCAGACTCTCCAGCAGCAGTTAAATACCACTTTCACCTGATCACGTGCCTTCCACGTCATCCAGGCTAGTTCATTGCAAAATGTAGGCGTGGTCATAATGTTTTGGCTCTTGAGTGTATGTACATATATAGAGAAAGAGAGAGATAGATAAATGCACACAATGTAGTAAGAAAAAGCCTAAGAAAGTCACTCTGATTTTTTTAAAGGATATTTATGTTCAATTCACAAGATAAATTTTATTTATTGCATTAATGAAAAATATGCATGTTAAATCCCAAACTTTTGCCTAGTTGTCGTTCAATGAATTTGTTTAATGAAGTCTTTGATCAACTGTCATCTTCTAAGTAATCACAGTTTCATATACTTTGAGGGATCATAAAATGTTTGTAAAGGTTTAATAAGTTTAATGAAGTGTTAAAAATTGTTCAAAAAGTGTTGAAATCCTTTTTATTTTAATTTTTAGTGGGCTATCTATCCTATTGAATTCACAATATTTATCATTTTGATAAGGGGGATTGAATATTTTTCTTCAGATTTCTGATATCTCTCCCAATCAATCAAAGCTATATTGAAGAGGTACTTCATACTTTCTTGAAATTTCAGATTTCTATATTATTGTGTGTACAAAAGATAGGTATAGCCTTCAAATTTTGTTTTGTTTTGTTTTAATTTATATAAGCCCATATTTCTTTATTTTTGAATTTAAATGTACAAATTCATTGCAATCATTTATAAAAATGCAAAGTTTTAAAAACTTATTTCTTTGAGGAAATGATTTAATTTGTAGTAGTGGGGACATATGTTTAGGGAAAATATGTATTTAAATGTAAAAATGAAAGAATTTGGTGAAAATTTTTAATTTGACTTTCATTGCTAATTGCTTTCTTGTTGACAGTTATTTTATGTTGTTATTGTTTGTACACTGCCTCTATTCCTGTGCTTTGCTATGGCGATTCTATGGGCGCTAAAGTATTTGGAAAAAAATATATACTTTTGCTCATACATAGAATGTTTCTAATCTTCTATCATTATATATATACATATGAGGTCTAAAAAGGGGGGATTTGGAAAAATTAAGCGAGTTGTGAACTATTTAAAATTGAACTCTTTCTTAATAACAAAACAAATGAAAAAACCCAAGCCCGCGTAATCTTTTAGCACAATTCGGTCAAGCGGAAGCATATTTGTTGGAATTTGATGAGTATGCAAAGCGATAAGAGTTAGTTGGCGCGAAGACATAGAACTGTAGCATCATCCACGCGTGGCTCCGCAACAAATAAATGAAAATGGCACAAGTAACGCCTAAAAAGGAAACTATACTTTGAAATAAAGAGATGATTTACCAAGAAAGACAGCTTCTTCCATTCTCCTACCACTCGATACGACATACATATAACCAGTGGTGCCTCTAAATTTTGTCTGTGAGAGGTGGGGGGCCAATTTTCAAATCACACATCATGTGATTTAAAGGTTTTTGTACACAAAGATAAAAATAAAAAGCAAGTATTTCCCTTATTCTTAGGCCGAGCGATGGTCGAATTGTTAGGGCGTTGATTTACGATACCAAAATTCGTGGGTTCGAATCCTACTGTGGCATGGTTGTTCGTAGCAGTTCGGAATCGGTTTTAAGCAGTAAGTCACGGTCACATTAGCCCTCGTGTTGCAAAAAAGTAGACTGTAGTGCTCCAAGCCAAACATTTACCGATAGTCGGTCTCCAAGTTGCTCGCGGGAAGAGACTGTAGGTTCAATTATGCTCAGTTGTCTTAAATTTTTGCCAATATTAAATTTTGTCTTAACCGTTTGAGTACTGAAGAGTTTTCTTATATATATATGCTAAAAGTGCGGAATGAAATGCGTAATAATTTTTTAGAACAATATAAATCATTATAATTAACACTAATTATTATGTAACAAGTAATTTTTACTAACAAAATTATTCTTTATTCTCACTTATTACAAGAATGTTTTGCTATTCAAATTCCATGAATTCTTTTTTTACATATAGCGCAAATTAAGTTGGATCGTTTAATTCTATTACCATTTTTTTACTGCATACATCACATTGTCGCAAGTTTCGCCCAGGCAATTTTTCTAAAACCAACTTTGTACTTATTGATAGTTTTCCTGTGGCATTTTTGCTTGCCAACCATTCCTCCTCTATAGCATCCAAAATGATCAGTATAACACTTGTTCAGAAAGTGAAAACAGTTTCTTCTAATTTCTATACAACAACGAAAAGGTTTTTTTTTTAGTACAAATAAATAAATAAATAAAACACGCTCATTTTGTCTACCACGGCTCTACTGCCTTACTACTTACAACTGTATTTTATTTTAATTCTAATATTATTAAATATCACAATTGAGTAAAATGAATACAAACTGCGATTGATATAAATTCAACTGCTTTCAATGGATGCGAAAATTATACTAACCAATAGCAACGTCTTCGCATTTTCTGTACAAAACAAGAGAAACGCTATCGCGCTTCTCCTCATTTTTGACACATAACAAGCGAAGCGCAATAGCACTTTGCCGCACTCCAACGGTTAATTTTTTGCCGTGTAGTAAAAAAAGTAGACCAGTCTATCAAAAATTTTTTTAAAAAAGTAGATCTGGGGGTTTAGGGGTCTTGTCTTCTTCCCCCCCCCCTATTGCCTTATCAATCAAGGAACTTTACTGAATATATATATATATATATATATATATATATATATATATATATATATATGTTCAAAATGTGTGTAAGTTTATATGCATACATATACACTCATACATATATACATATATATATATATATATATATATATAAATTCATGAGTACATAAACGCATGCAATGAGTACATTTTACTTATTTGGGAGGAATATCCTTATTCTTTAATTATCGAAAGGGAGTGGTTTGGCAACTTCTCTTTGCCGTATCTTTCCTTTTTCTATATCCTGTAAAAAACTCTTATTTTATTTTTGGTTATGGGAAAGAAAAGGCGAAGATAGATAGCGATAAAATTAACGGCCGAGTCTAGGTAGGGTGTCTGCCTGTCCTCCCTTGGAGATCTAGTCTAATCTATTTTTAGTCCCTATAAATACGAAGAAAATAGGCGGAAGATTAATGCGAAAATTAAGAGAGAATGCATGGCTTATGGGATTTTCCGTCCCCGACTACTGCAGTCCAATCTATTCAATATTTTGTGTTCATAAAAAGATAAAAATATGATTATATTGGCCTAAAAGCGGTGTTCGGAAACCGTGGTATCAGGGCACATTAGTGTGATGCGAAACGATATTGTATGCACATCCCCCCGGTTAATTATTAAAAATTCAATGATTTGTCTATAAATTATGTTGTGCAATTGTAATCGCACAGAAGCAGAAAGAAAATAAAAAATAATTTTAGAATCGTCATAAACAACGATTTCATCTGCTACTTATTTTAATCCGTATTTTTTTTTTCTCGCTTTTGAAATGCATACATATGCAGTGATCCCTCTATTTTCGCGGTAAATGGGGACCAGAACCTCCCTCTGAAGCTAAAAAACCGCGAAGTAGGATTTGACCCTAGGAATTTTCGTGTATGCGGGTACACGAATGTTTTAAATATGTAAACAGTATTTATACTTTACACATTTAAGACAAAAATTACAACATTATACGTATTTACTTAAACGTGTCAGTGCTAATTAATAACGTTAATTACAAAACTTTATAGAGTAATAAACATTAATCAACATTGCTTTCTGAGTGAGACGAAGAGTCTTGTGTTGGTGGCGGAGGAGAGGCTCTCACTTGACTCGTAGAAGTTTTAGGAACACTCGGAGACTCATCTGCTGGAGGTGCTGATGGTAGAGCCAGGGGGCTTTACCATGGAGAGAACCACGGTGATGGGTAGTTGTCTTTGTTTTTCCTTTTCCTTCAAAATTCCCCTGTACAAGAACATAACCCCGTCAACACGATTCCTAAACTCGACAGCTCGAACCATATTGTCGTCAATGTCTTGCCTTTCTGCACAACTGTTGCAGATTCTCCAGGGTAAGGCCAAGCTTTTCAGTTTATTTTTCGTCTTCCTCTTCATTTTCTTCCTCCCTTGCAGACTTTGTCTTGAAACATGGTGATGGGTAGTTAGTTGTCTTTGTTTTTCCTTTTCCTTCAAAATTCCCCTGTACAAGAACATAACCCCGTCAACACGATTCCTAAACTCGACAGCTCGAACCATATTGTCGTCAATGTCTTGCCTTTCTGCACAACTGTTGCAGATTCTCCAGGGTAAGGCCAAGCTTTTCAGTTTATTTTTCGTCTTCCTCTTCATTTTCTTCCTCCCTTGCAGACTTTGTCTTGAAACATGGTGATGGGTAGTTGTCTTTGTTTGTTTTTCCTTTTCCTTCAAAATTCCCCTGTACAAGAACATAACCCCGTCAACACGATTCCTAAACTCGACAGCTCGAACCATATTGTCGTCAATGTCTTGCCTTTCTGCACAACTGTTGCAGATTCTCCAGGGTAAGGCCAAGCTTTTCAGTTTATTTTTCGTCTTCCTCTTCATTTTCTTCCTCCCTTGCAGACTTTGTCTTGAAACATGGTGATGGGTAGTTAGTTGTCTTTGTTTTTCCTTTTCCTTCAAAATTCCCCTGTACAAGAACATAACCCCGTCAACACGATTCCTAAACTCGACAGCTCGAACCATATTGTCGTCAATGTCTTGCCCTTCTGCACAACTGTTGCAGATTCTCCAGGGTAAGGCCAAGCTCTTCAGTTTGTTCTTCGTCTTCCTCTTCATTTTCTTCCTCACTTGCAGACTTTGTCTTGAAACATGGTGATGGGTAGTTGTCTTTGTTTTTCCTTTTCCTTCAAAATTCCCACAGTACAAGGACATAACCCCGTCAACACGATTCCTAAACTCGACAGCTCGAACCATATTGTCGTCAATGTCTTGCCCTTCTGCACAATTGTTACAGATTCTCCAGGGTAAGGCCAAGCTTTTCAGTTTGTTCTTCGTCTTCCTCTTCATTTTCTTCCTCACTTGCAGACTTTGTCTTGAAACATGGTATGTACTGTGAGTCAACTCATCTCTTTGTTTGACAAGGATCCTTCTTTCGTGCATCAACATAACTTTCTGCAATGTGTCTGACATGGTTGTATTTTTCATTATTTTTTTGGTGAATATTTTGCCCGCGAAGCACTGAAGCGGTCATGAAGCCAGGCGAGGGAACATTGTATTTTCTTGTATTATTCATTTTTCTTCCTCCCTTGCAGACTTTGTCATCTCAAGAGCCCGTGGTATGTATTTTGAGTCAACTCATCTCTTGTTTGACAAGGGATCCTTCTATCTCGTGCATCAACAACAACTTTTGCAATGTGCTGCCGACATGCTTGTATTTTTTCATTTTTAATGAATATTTTAAAACTCGCGAAGCACTGAAGCCAAACTTGAAGCACGAAGTGGCGAGGGAACACATTATATTACTTGTATGACATTGACCTGGTATAACTGTCATAATTTCAAACAACTGTATATGTTTGAAACATGTTATATATTATATATATATATATATATATATATATAATATATATATATATATATGTATATATATATATAAATAATATATATATATATATATAATATGTTATATATATATTATATATATACATAATATATATAGATATGTATATATATATATATATATATATATATACATAACATATATATATATATATAAATATATATATATATATATGTATATAAACATGTGTATATATAGATATATATAATATATATATATATATATATATATATAAATATATAATAAATATGTATATATGTATATATACATATATATAAATATATATATAATATATATATATGTATATATACATAATATATATAACATATATATATAAATATATATATATATTATATATATATATATATATGTGTGTATATGTGTTATATGTATATTATAATATACATATATACATACACACAGACATATATATATGTATATATATATACATATATACATATATATATATATATATATATATACATATATATATATATATATATATATATATATATATATAATATATATATATATATAATATATATATATAATATATATATATATATATATATATATATATATAATCGGTGGTGATCTCCGACGGCATAAAACTTTGAAGGTACTGCGAAATTTTGGTAACAATCCAAAATTACCTGAAATTTTAAAGAAACGAGACAGACTTAGCAAAATGAACGAGTCGAGAACCTATCCCTTTAATAATACATCATTTTATTAACGTTAAAATTTAGAAAATAGAACATCTCTGCTGCTTACGTTTACCAGTTAAGTTGGTTGGCAGAAATCTGATAGAAACTTAATTCCCTTAGGCGAAATGGACATGCATATTCCCAGCAAATTAAAAAATTAAACATTCATGTGGTATGTTAGAAGTCCAGTTGGTTATTCCAAATCGTAAACTCAGCGGTCAAGGTTCTAATTGCGTATTTGAATCCAGTGAGATTGGAAATGAACAGAGGAGTAAAAATTGCAAGTTAGGAATTTACTGATAGGAAAACAGAAGAGATTGTACTCTAGAAGTTCTTGTCTTCATGATGAAATAGAATTAAAAATTTGGAAAAATAATTGAGATGCGTTTAGGTTAGTTTTTAATATTTTACATACCAGACCTGCCAACTGCTACGAAAAAGTCGTAGTTTCTATGAATTTAGAAAGTAATTACAATCCTACAAAAATCGGTAAAAAAAAAATACGATTTTTCGTCAAAAATATATACAAGAATAAATAATTGCATCGCATCCGGAAAATCAAAATAAATGAATATATTTTCACAAGCGATATAACGAAATCCGCAAAAAAAAAAACTTTTCCGATCAATTTTCGTGTAACTACGGTGCGATACCATACTCTCTCGAAGGTAGAAATTTTTGGATTAAAAATTAGATTTTTTGTCTGATAATATTGGTTATAATGTAATAGTATATTTCTGTGTTCTTCCCTCAGTATATTTCTGAGATTTTTTAAAAATTATTATTTCTTACTATAAAAATGTTAAGGTGTGAAATAACATTTAAATACAACTAAAATAAAATACTTCATCTAACTTTTTATGGGTGGTTTTCAGTTCAGATATGTATATAAATTGTGAAGACTCCCCTTTGTCCCGAGTACGCGCCAAAGCAGCTGATCGGATCCCACCTGTTTACCAGGACAATAGCGTGGCGTCGCAGAGTCTGGGATCTTGACAATCGGATTGAATAGACTTTACGTCCCTGATGGATTACGTTAATGAATCCTGAGGAATTCCGGAATCGGGACAACCAACGAATAAGAATTCAGAGAAAAAATCTAACTGTAACCTTAGCTGGAGTTCTCAAGTAACTGGGATCTTAACTGACCAAAACAATTGGCGGGACCGTAACTGACCCTCAGGTATAAAAAGCCTACAATTTTGCGGCTCAGGGCTTTTCGACATTTTTTTTACGTAGGTGCTTTAATCTCGTGGAGGTTTTCTCGTTTTTTGACTGGAGCCAGCTTTCGAATTCGGGAGAATCGTAAAGTCCGCTCATATAGGGAGCTGCAGAGTCTCTGATACCTAGCGGGGGATAAATTGGGTTTGCACTGCACCCTGGAAAAACCTCCCCAGTTGTGCGAGATTATTTAATCGCTTTTTCTTTCGACTGTGATCGTCGTGAGGAAGTTATGCAGGCAACCATCCTTCGCAGTTCGACATGTTTGGGAGATTAGAATTCCTTTGTATATAGCCGTATTTAATCAAGAATAAAAGTAATTTCCAATTTTATCGTGACTGTGATCCATTCTTCACGTTGTCTCTCACTCGAGAACATTGAAGTCGTCACAAAAATGTATATGATGTTTTGAAAATTAAATACTGTCTATTTCAAATTTTATATAGAATTTTAGATACTTTAGTAGAATTTATTGTTTTGTATGACCAGTAAACATACACACAATCATTTACTATGTGCAATGTGTTATGGCAAGCGTGCGATTGCCCAAGATTTATTGCGTAAAAACTCGCCATCCAACCTACCTCGCAAATTAGTGTGCTACTACAATTTGTATCGGTTATATTGTCACGAAGATTCGAATGAACACATCGTTTAACTTAACAGACGAATTTATTGAAATTAAGTAGCAACTCGCAACTTTACAAGATCGAGAAGTTGCCTACAACTAGCGGGTATCAGCTTTTATACCCGAACAGAATATTCGAGAAATAACTAATTTACATATTAAAAAAAGATCTAGAATGTTCAGAAACATAAGGAAACAATAAATAACATTTTAAATTAAAAACCCGTACTTTGGATAAATCGCCATGGTAAGCATCGAACCCACAATCTTCGTGTCTGAATCGCGTGCTTTGACCATTCGGCCACTGAGCTCGTTGGCTAAGCTGCTTTATGCGGCAATATGGTCACCTCAGCGGTCCAAACAAATCAGACCATATAAGTGGGGTGACCATATATGCGGAACAATACAACCCTATTGTGCATATATCGTGCATTTTTAACCCATAACAGAAGAGCCTTACCCACATTCCCATAAGGTGTCTGTAAACTCGCCGAGCGGTTTGCGATGTTTCTACTTCCGATTGTAAGTCATACCCTGGTCATGTGGATATGATTTCGCATGGGTATCTTGTAAGGAGCAGGTATGGAGGCGAAATAATCAGCCGTAGAGGATTTCAAACTTAACAACTGTTCTTTTATTTAACAAAAAACATTAAAAAATATTAAAATGTATAAGTAAAGTCTTCCAGAGAGGAGATTACTCTAGACAACCTGCTCATCTCAAAGTTCAGCCTGGAGTTCCCTCCCATTTCTTCTTTTCCAAACAGGAAACCTCGGTTTTAGGGGAGATCGACACCCCCCTTTTAGTAGAGTTGTGAGCAGTGGAAAAAACCCGGTGTAAACCCGGGAAAAAAACGGGTTTTTTGGGAAGAGAATTTTGAATATTTCCAAAACATGGGAATTTTGAAGTATTTTGAAGTCGCCAATTCCTATGAAACAATGAGAACTACCAATTTTTTCTGTCTTTGTTGTAGACCTCAAAAGTTGATATTTTCACAGAATTTAACTATTATATACTATGAAAAAAAAATTGAATAATTGGGATTAACTAACTATATTTGGCAAGGTATGTTTAGCATGAAAGTATGAGTATATTTTTCCTTTGAGAAATGTCCAATAGTTTTAATATTACATAAATATTAGGCAATAATCTGTAGTGTCACAAAACCCATAAATCATTATTTTTCTTCGATATCGCTCTCTCTCTCTCTCTCTCTCTCTATATATATATATATATATATATATATATATATATATATATATATATATATATATATATATATATAATGTGTGTGTGTACGAATTGGACACAAAATGCAACAGTGTCATCTGATTACACCTTTAAATGATATATGCATTACAAAAAATAATAAACTGTTATTTTGAATTTAAAGATATTTATTTTTATATTATAAAAGGAGGGGGGAAAAGAAAATTACATAACAATTAAGGATAAAAAATAATGTATATAATTATTAAATTAGCAATTAAAATTGAATCAACCAGTTATGTGTTTGATAAGACTAATAGGGTAATTAACTACATAAGTACTACTATTAAATCATTGAAATGATCATTGCTATTATTTCTTGAATATATATATATATATATATATATATATATATATATATATATATATATATATATATATATATATATATAGCTAAAAGTAAGAAAAAAAACCTCTTAGAAATAATATGCTAGTTCTTAAATAGCCACTGATGAAAAAAATAAATGTAAACATTGTTAAAAAGATTTCTTCCCAAAGTTCCAAAAATTCCGAGTTTATTCCCCAAAATTCCCGGGTTTATTCCCATCTCTTCAAAATTCCTGGCTTTTTACATCTCTACCTCTTAGACCTTTGTCCTTGGAGTAGCCGGAACGCCCTTTGGTGCCCAGCCGACGCGGTCACACAAAGCACCGTTAATTTTCTCCGTCGGTGCGTTGACAAAACCGGCGCACTTGACACTTCTATTCGTTCGTGCGTCAAAAGGACCATTACTGGTACAATACTGCAATTTTTCAGTTGTTCGGTGTTTTGAAATGTTCGGCGCCTTACGATGAACAAAAGTTCACTTTAACCAACGCTCTTCTTGACCCTCGATAGAGACGGACGCGATAATTACAGTGACAAGCGCTGATCACCGATTACAACACTTGAGAACCAAAGTTTGGAAGCTAAAATGTTGTTTAACCCTCTAAGCGGTTTGCACGTACAATTCCGCCAAACCGATAATATCTTAAAAGCGGTTGACATGTACAACATTCGATCTCTAAAAACGCTCCGAAAATAGATGTAATATACTTTTCTGCCGGTGTTTTGCCACATGGAGTTTTGCGGTAGGAGGTTTAAGTCGATTGTTTAAGAACTGCACCCTTCTTTGGCTAATTTATTGAGGAATGCAGCCCTACCACTTCAGGCTCAAAAGCGCTGATAGCTTTTCATGGATTTATAAATCTCTAATTCGAAGTTCATTTTCGGTAACAGATGTATCTCTAACTGCACCACATAAATATCTTGGGTGTCTTTCGTAAAAAAAAATATAAGTAAGTTTCTCAAAGAATATTTTTATTTGTAGTTTTAGAATCAATTATTTCTTATGGGATGATCTTCGAGACTGGACGATCTTTATGTGTTTTAAAAATTAACAATCTATAATAACTATTTATATATATATATTTATAACCGGAAGTAAAGGGACAATAATAAGGGTGAATATCAAGTATACCATTCTAGTAGACAAAGGGTGAAGGAAAAAAAATCACAGAACGCTTTGGCCACTGAAACAGAAAACCTTTAGCGTATTTTGGACACTTTTTCCTCGATGTGTCCACTCAGAGGGTTAATGTCGTCCGGGCAATCGAATTTGCTTTGGCGAAAATATTCTTTGAAAGATAAGATTTTTAAAATTTTTCAATCAATTCATTTTTGGCAGCAAATGATAAATCCTTTCTTTTCCAAGCCATAATTAAAAAATGAACGTTCTTACTCGTGACGTATGATCCAAATGCAACAAAATTTTCCTTTACATGTTTCGTCTCAATTTCAACTTAAGTAGGGAGAGATAACTTCAATCAATAAACAGACAAAAGTCTACCTCTTGTAAGGGGACAAGAAAACTGAGAGAGGTGAGAAACTCCGACGATGAGTCTACACAAACAAGAAAGGGGGAAATGGAGCGAAATAAAGGCTTCCTCTCCAATTTCGCACTGACTTCTTAAAAAAAAAGGAAACTCGTTGAAAACATGAAACTGACCATATAACCCGTAAAAGAAAAAAAATGACTGTATAAGCGGTGCACCTTAACACATGTTCCCTATTAAGTTAGACGGGACTTTAGAAAACTGACCATATAAGCTGGGTAACCTTATAAGCGGGTGACCATATAGGCAGTACTGACTGTATTAAGGATTTCAAAAATTGTCAAGTGCTACTATTTTAAATATTTAAAAGTTGGCAGGTCTGTTACACACACACACAAGCATATAACAAACGTTGATAATGAAAAATGAAAACATGGAATTAAAATTTTTTTTAACGATATTGTATCTTTTATATCATCTGAAAATGCCGGTTATTTTAGCTTGGATATGACTGAAATGAAAACATGGAATTAAAAATTTTTTTAACGATATTGTATCTTATATCATCTGAAAACGCCGGTTATTTCAGCTTGGATATGACTGAAAGAAAAAAAAAATTTCTTTAAAGCTGCTATGAAGGTTTGAATAACCTTCCAGTGAACGTAAATGTGCATTTTCTTCCATCCTATTTTCCTTATCTAGCCAAATATGCCTTCACCGATGCAGACGCTACTTACATTGATTAAGATATAAAAATTCTTTCGTTTATGCTTTTCGTGTTCTTTTTTTTTACCTTTATGAAAGAAAGTTAAGACTTAAAGACTTGATGGAATATCGAGATCTAGTAGAAATGATCATAAAGCATAAATATATTACGCCGCCTACGTGGCTATAAAGTTTCTGTTTTATGGACATGAAAGACATTCCAGCGTACAAGAAAACGGCTTTAGTTCAGACAATGGCTTTACTAAAGATAAATGAATATTAGCATAGGGCAAATGCGTAGTTAAGATAACTTCTTTTAATCCAATGTAAAATATAATAAGACTAAAAGCAGAAACTTAGCCTAATTGTTTTTGTTTACCCTATCATGACGTAACTGTAGAACATTTTATTTTATTTGCGTGAAACTGTACGCGTGGTGGCATCAAGTATTTTTAGGATAATATTTTTTTCCTTACTTTTCCATCAAAACGGTCCAATTTATAATTTATTTAAAAACATTTTACAATTTTATAATTTACAGCTTTAACCTCTTGTCTTATGAATCGAGCGACGATTGTATGTGTCACTTTCGACGAAAGCTTTTCTCATTCGTCATGACCAGAAACAGTTTCATCACTAACTAAATTCTGCACACGGTTTTTTACTGGACAAACTACAATGCTATCTTCAGATGTAGCCAAATCGGTATCTGTTTCAGTTTCTAACGTGTAATCAGGTCACTTTCCAGCATCGTTATTAGTATCAATTTTCCTTTTTGCCCTTAGGTTACATTTTTTGATTTTTAAAAGAATTTTTTAAGTACCAACAGTTAATTATTTATTGCATATAATATAATACTCTATTGCAATTACGCCTAAGAATAAACGACCAACTCTTATATTGCCACTGTAACAAAAAATAACGCAAAAACAAAAACTTTATCGCATAAAAACAATAACGTGTCTGACACGAGCTTTTCACTTTTGGCCAGAAAGAATCATCACGTGTGAGACACGAGGTTCTCACTTTAGGCCAAACAGAATCATCACATGTGTGATACGAGATTTTCACTTTTGGCCAGAAAGAATCATCACGTGTGAGACACGAGGTTCTCACTTTAGGCCAAACAGAATCATCACGTGTGTGATACGAGGTTATCACTTTTGGCCAGAAAGAATCATCACGTGTGTAATACGAGGTTCTCACTTTAGGCCAAACAGAATCATCACGTGTGTGATACGAGGTTCTCACTTTAGGCCAAACAGAATCATCACGTGTGTGATATGAGGTTCTCACTTTAGGCCAAACAGTATCATCACGTGTGTGATACGAGGTTATCATTTTAGGCCAAACAGAATCATCACGTGTGTGATACGAGGTTCTCATTTTAGGCATAGCAGTACGATCCCGTCTCCCATACGTTGTTTTAAGTCAAAGGGTGAAAAGAGGAAAACGCCTGTTATGTTGTCTAGTATAAATGTATAAATATAAAACATATATATTGAGGACGCTGGGTGTTAGTTTAGATAGGCACTTTTAAATGCAACTCAGTTACTAATAAAATGGAATGCAGAACCCAAGCCTAATTGATCTTATTTACATAAACGTGACGGGCATGTAGTAGTTCAGCATAATTTGCATGAAATGGGAGGTATAAAATGAAAGATGAGCATTCAATTTATCATTAAAATAAAGAATTAAAAAGCTTTAAAAGCATTCGTGGATATCCCATAACACAAAGTTCTCTTCAGTCTGACGGTGACATATTAATTAGTTGTAAATTACGTAACAGCTTTAAAAAATATGATAGCATGATATGTGTCTATAAACATAAAGTAAAATTAATATTTTAATGACATTACTTAAGATCCTTAGAGAGTAGAAATATAATAGCAAAGTAAATATTTCGATAATCCTCGCCTTTTTATTTCAAATTAAGGATTAGTACTGAATAATTGTATTGCTATTTATAAAAAAGCATTGTTTACACATTTTACAAAAAATATTAATTTAAACATTATGTTAATCAATATTTTGAAGTATGAAAAATATAGAATTTTATTTAAAAGCTTAAATTGGAAAAATTCTTATTAAAACTGTATTATTTTTGTTCTCATGAAATGCATTTTCATTTGTTGTTATTAAATATGCATAAATACTTTTTGTTTAAAACTTTTTTCTTTGCTTAATAGTCCTCGTTAGGGATTTTTAAAAAAATTTGCTTTCTCTTTTAAAATGGTTTATTTAACACTAGATTTACGGATGTTGATCATATACCTATTTTTACTGAAGTGAGCCAATTTGACTCATACAAGAAAATTGAAGTTTTTTGCAAAGAAAATAGTTCCAAATTAATTTAAATAAAATGTTTATTATAAAAAATTCATGGCAACCATTTTTTACTTATAAAATCTGTTTTTGAAACACATTTTCGGTAAACATTTTTATTACATTTAGCACAATGGTTTCTACATCTGTTTCTTTTGCATGATTGTTGAACTTGACAATTCTTCCGTGCGTCAGTAGCATGAATTTCTGTCAATGGAATGGAAGTGTTTTCGATTTCTTCTCTATATTTACTTTATACTATACTTTATACTATATTTATTTACTTGCATATACATTCTATGAGTCAAAATGGCTCACAACCGTGAAAATAGGTATACCCCATTTGATAATGCGAAATGAAGGGGTCTGCGGGGAAGAGGAATGAAAGTTTACATATATTTTATTACTTAACTAAAAACCAACCTATGTTTTTGAAAAGTGATAATAAAGTTTTATATAAATATATAGTGATCAAATTTTTAATGAGTCGAATTGGCTCTGTCCGTAAATCTAGTGTTAAATATGAGAATTAACAATTTTATTTAGTCTTGGTTATTTTGTATCTCTCAACAAGAGATTTGAAAAAAATTTTTCAATTTTACAACTCCTCTTCAACCTCCACTCAAAATACAATTTACTATTTACACTAAATCACAAATTTGTGATGAAAATCACACTCAGTTTATTTAATTTGTGATTAAGTGAATGTTTCAGTCTATTTAGTATGAATGTTATATGTTTCCTTTGTGTTTTCTTTGTTAATTCAATTAGATTTTAAATATTCAATTTTTGTAAAATTTTTCCTCAAAATGTTTATGCATCAATTTGTTGAGTTACGATCCCCTCGCCAGATTTCAAACGCCACGCTGCAAGCACGCCACGCACGCAAGCTGCAAGCACGCCAATTTCGCCAAATGTGGTTGAAGCACCAACAAGATCCAAGATTAGAAACAGGAGAGTGGGCTAAGAAGAGGAGTTGAAAAATCAGATGCAACTGAAAAAGATTGAATTTATATATTAATGATTGTGTTATTTTTTAACTGAAATGTGTAACGGAACTGAATGTCATGTGACTTGGAATAGGAGCCAATAATGTCGCCAAGTCACCAAATTTTCAAAAATAGTTGCATTTTTTGATGAAATAAATTCAATATAAAGTAAATGAAATAAATAATGCATATTTATATACGGATGTTTGTTTATTTTTTAGGAAATTAGTTCAAAATAACTTAGTCAATTAAAACTTTCTTTTCTGTAAAGTATAAAATGTAGGTGAATAGAGGTCTATATATATATATATATATATATATATATATATATAATGATACTTTAACCAAACTAAACAACTTAATAATTAGATTCTAAAAAATATCTGGCGATTCTATACCTAAAATAACAACCTTTGACGAGGGGGTCTTTGTTTCTGTTTTAATTCTGGCAAAATTTGGCGACCACGGAAACACCAAAGTAATATTTGATTAGCTAAACTAATCTTATACAACTCCTTTACATAATTTAGCTGCGGTTCTTAATATCCCCAAGTGATATATTCTTTACAACTTTGATTGTTTGGCTCCTTTGCGCCCTCATTGTTCTTACTAATCGAATGTAAAAAGTTTTGATGTTGAACGCCAAATACGGATTGCGTCAATAAACTCATCATTTTTATTGTCAAATTTTGTTATCTTCATGGGCTAACTACTGGTCTCTAACCAACATGAATATAACTAGATTTGTAGTGCAAAGACGGACTGCGTCAATAAACTCCTCATTTTTATTGTCAAATTTTGTTGTCTTCATGGGCTAACTACTGTTCTTTATCCAACATGAATATAACTAAGTTTGTAGTGCAAAGACGGATTGCAACAATAAACTCATCATTTTTATTGTCAAATTTTGTTATCTTCATGGTATAACGACTGTTCTCTATCCAACACGAATATAACTAAGTTTGTAGTGGTTTGGTTTGGTTTGGAGTGCCACGGTCTACTTTTTGCAACATG
>CM063511.1:83798439-83838439 GCA_032207245.1 Pardosa pseudoannulata
AATATTAAGCCCATGTGTTTATGCTACTTATCTAAGATTATCAGGAAGGAATCTGAACAATCTGGTTTCAGCACATAAACCGAGCAACCAAAACCAAAAATCCTTATTCGATAGCAGAAATCTATCAACACTATCTAGTGGTTTAAAAAAATCATTCTAGATTTCTTTTGCTTATCTTACAAAAAACCGACTTCATTTCCATCTGTTTCGTGCAAACATTTTTAAACATCTTTAAATTTTGTAGAATAATGAATTTTTAAAGATTTTCCTGATTTTGAGATTTTTTGTTATACATCCACAACATACCGGAATTCTAATTTTAGGAAATGAAAATAAAAAGTTACGGCAAAGGAAAAAGAAAGATAATTTAAAAGCTATTAGATATTCCAGCTCAAGCATAAGACACTTTTTGCAAAAGTGTTACTAATTGACGATGCCATTTTGATTTATTTTCAGAATGAGTACTTTTATGATTGCGAGGTTTAAAAGAACAAACTTTGTTTGATGTGAATTAATACTGTTAAAAAGTCTTGTAAAATTAATGAGGTGTAAAACTTTTAAAAATTCACGATTGCTGTTAACTTCAGTTTAAATATTAATAGCTTAAATTGCACTTGTGGAACTCTTAAATTACTAGTTTTGGAACTAAAAAATAAGTCATCGAGTTTGCTATATATTTTACGAGTAAAAATTACCAACACAAATTTCTTTAACTTATTTATTTTTATGCATTGAGAAAAGGTTATTAACATACTGAACAAAAACTCTCATTTATTTAATAATTGCAGTAACCAAATTGTAAGTATTTATTAAAATACCACCTACGGCACAGACAATGCTAAAAGGATACTTTTAATTAAAAGTTCTAAATTTCGTTAGTTATCTTAAACTTATTTTGTCATTAATGTAACGTTTCAAAGAGTGATATTTAAATTCTACTCAATACTTTTAAATAGCTTAATTAGTCTGTTCCGATTACTTTTCAAGTGAAAGGAATTGAATAGTCTTTAAAAGCTTGCCTTTGAATTGTCACTGTTTATTGCACGATGATTTTATTGCACCGAGGATTTAATAAACAATTTCATTCCACAGTAAAACACTATAGTACCTCATGAGCTTTCACAAATCCCTAAAATGAACTTTATAAAAAGATATTTGTGTCCTAAATCAAATAGAGGACTAATTTTTATTGCAACGCTATGCAAATACACAGGGTGACACAAAAAAGGAACTTTTTAATAATACAGTAAAACCAAGAGTTATGGAAGTAAAATATTTTACTGGTAGTAAATTGAAAATTTAAGAAAGATCAATGGAATTTATCATATTAAAAAAATTACATCCTTTAGATGCCATCAGTCGACGCGGACCAAAAACAAATACACAAATGTAGACAAGAATAACATTTGTCTTTTAAAATTATTTTTAATGATCAGAATGCCAGCAGCCACATGCGGACATCACTCACACAAGTTGTTCTCTTTCAAAACTACAAAAACGTTGCCACAAAAATGCAACTAAATTAAACTACAAAACAAAACAAGACCTACAAGATGTAAAATCAACTGGATTCTCTGGGCCGAGCCCTCTAATCCAGAGAATTCTAATAGTGAACAAAAAAATGAAGCCACGTGCGGCCATCACTCACACAAGTTGTAATTTTTCAAAACTGCAAAAAACGTTGCCACAAAAATGCAACTAAATTGAACTACAAAACAAAACACCTACAAGACCTACAAGATGTAAGTTCAACTGGATTTTCTGGGCGGAGCCCTCTAATCCAGAGAATTCTAATAGTGAACAAAAAAATGAAGCCACGTGCGGCCATCACTCACACAAGTTGTTCTCTTTCAACACTATAAAAAACGTTGCCACAAAAATGCAACTAAATTAAACTACAAAACAAAACACTAACAAGACCTACAAGATGTAAGTTCAACTGGATTCTCTGGGCCGAGCTCTCTAATCCAGATAATTCTAATAGTGAGCACAAAAATGAAGCGAGCAGAGAAATAAACAACTAAAAGGGGAAAGAAACACATAAAAATAATGAGAAGAAAGATTAAGGATAGAAGACAAAAAATATAATTAAGTGGCCAGGGACATCCAAACAAAATTACTTGATAAATGAAATAAAATATAAGAATTGAAATTTAAAAAAATAATAAAAAAATACATTAAAGTTAATAAGATAACATAAGAAATAATAAAGTAAAAGAAAAAACAGAAAATATTAAATTAGGTTTACATTGAAAAAATTTGACATCAAACAAAACACAGCACACTGAGCATGAAATACAACAGTACAAAATGTAAAACATTGAGTTCAAGGATAAACAACAAAACAAAAGGTAAAACATTAATAAATGATCCAAACACCTTCCTCCTGTGCCATTACATTCTTGAAATCTGCTGTTGGAATTCCTCTTTGACCGATGCAATATTTTAGTTGGGATACTGTGAATTTCATCTTGAATTCTCTGTTTTAACTCATTCAGAGTTTTTGGTCGAGTCTTGTACACTTTATTTTTAAGATATCTCCACAAGAAAAAAATCACAAACGGACAAATCTGGCGATTTAGGAGGCAAGGAAACGTTACCAAATCTTGAGATCGCACTGTTACCGAACAATTCTCGAACAGCTTCCATTGATTTCCATGCATTATGTGATTTTTCTTCATTCTGTCTGAAGCTTATATGGGTGAAATTTCAAATCTAGATGAAGAACTTCTCCTACTAAATTTTTGTTCCATGAGGAATTAGCACCACTAAATTTCAAACAACCAACCAACCTCCTATTAAATTTCAACTTTAGCATACTGCTAACTAACAGAACGCTGTGGGGTCCGTAGGACAGAATTGCTTACAACTTCACTGTTCTATTGAGTACAAGCACTTAGTCGTCTTGTTGGATTCTTCTTTAAGGCAGATGCAGTCTCTTCAAAGTTATTAATCCAACTATTTTTCGCTTTTTTGGATGGGACAGCACCATGACGTCCTAACTAGTAGAAATATCGGAACCCCCTCTGCGAAACTTCCAAACTATCACTGTTTTTATGAAACATTTTTACGGAGAACGCGCGCTGTTGTCCATTCCACTGACTTTAGTTACTACAGTGACAAAGTATTTACTTGCTCAAGGTCTTGTCTATGATGGTCACTTTCCAGCAATGCTGCCACCTACCCATGTCTTCCACTACGAAAATCAAAAATTCCTGTTTTTTCTGTCACCCTGTACATGAAAAGGTTTTATTTGATGGTACATTTACTTATTTACTGTTCAAACTGTGACTGAGATGATTGCTGTCAAGCTCCAATTAAATAAAAGTTAGTGTGCTCCCATATTGCTCTCGAGGTATGTCACAGCACACAACAAACGCGTCATTATGACGCCACAAGTCGTCATTATGACGCGTAAGAAGGAAATTTATTGTACCACTTTTCCATCTATGGTGAATTCAGACGTCATTATGACGCGATGTCGCTGGTGACATATCTCGACTGTAATATGGTAATGAACTTAGTTTAATACAAATGATATATTTAGATGAAATTTGTTGATAAATTAAGATTTTCTACATAAAATAGCTTGTTAACAAACAATGATATATAATTGCTTAATACTGGATATCCGATGTAAAAAAACTAAGTAAATTTAGTAATAATGAACGACTACTTTCCCTTAAACAGAGAATTAATTGATGAACGTTGGTCACCGATTTTATTCTGTGTTAGAACCCTTCTGAGTTAGTGCTGTTTTTTTCATTTATATAGCTGTGGTCAGTGAAACAAAGAAAATGATTTATAACATCCCTATATAACATTGTCTTTTTAGGAGTAACGGATGTGTACAGCATATGATACCATCGAAAGAGGAAAAACTGATATTTTACTATAAGTCCAGGTAAAAATAATGACGCAAAACGTTGCTATTCCCAGTAAATCGAGAAATATTTTAGTATCAAAAATGTCCTTGGTTAAGAGAAGCGTGTCATTAGGTCGGAAAAGAAATGACATCTCCAATAGCTTTTGATGTTTTAGAATCAACCTGAGACGAAATATTTCACGCTTGTCCTTGAAATCAGTAAGACAGTTACTATTGACATTATCAGAAATTTCTTCTAGTAAGAAAACTTGACAACCTAGTAAAAGTTAAAATGTCATCATTATTTCGTCCAGAATGTTTTCATCTGTAGATAAAATTATCTATTTTATTTGGAGAACTTTTGTCGAAAGACATGGCTTGAGATTATCACTAGAGTAGTAATTACGCTGTTACGGCATTCGATACACTTTGGTTCTCTAAATTTTCTATAGATTCAGTTAGACATTGAAGTTATCTGATCACTTATTATGCTGGGGCGGCAATTTAGAACTACATCTACCATCTGTTATTATTTTATAACAGGAACAGATGTACGTAGCATGCCAGCCTTTTTGCCATTTATTTTGATTTAATTTTTTAAACCGCTATTACTTGGCGTAAATTACTTGTTTCTTATAAACGCAAAGTCAAATAAGGGGAGTATTAAGTGTTTTTCCTAGTCTCATAATGTAACTCAAAGTTAAGTAAATCTAACATTTGATACAATTTTTTGCAGATAAAAATGTAAAGAAATATCACAATTAATACTATTTAAATAGCAGGGAAGTCTTTTTAATAAAATGTGTAGATTAGTAAATAAAGTATGGGTTAGCCTATATTTGAGGGTACCCCTTGATTCTCGCCAAGTTGGGATCGCGGTTGATCGCCAAGCTGTCTGATGGTGTTTTATTTATGAGAACATCTATAGTTTCTTTTTGGAAATCCATTCGGTACAGATGCATTATAGACGCCGTGTTTCTTTCCGCCCAACTTGGCGAATTTTTGGCGGTTTTATGGAGCAATGAGTGGGTTGGTGTGTTTGCACTGACTTTGGTAGTGGGATATGGCAGCTCCGATGTGTTGTTGCACCCCATTGGTGCACGTGATTTCTGACGTTAGTATCCGGCACTATTCGAGAAATTTGCTGTTCTATTGTTTATTTTTTAGATCACTTAAAAAATTATAATTATTATGTTAATTTTATTTTAATAATGCTATAAATTGTACATCTGCTGTGTTCTCTTTTTTTTTTTGAAAAACTTTTGTTTTGTTTATTGTCGCGTTTCAAATATGTCATGTGACCGCCGCCATGTTTTTTTACTTGGCGATTTTTCAAAACACGTGTTTTTCTGTTAGTCGGAAAAAAAGACTAACAGGGCCGGCGTTTATAATGCATTTGTACCATCCAATCGTAATTCTGATTGGATTAGATTTTAGAGTTATTTTCGAATGTTCAACGGTATATGTAATGTCAGTATATATAATGTAATTCAACGGTACAATTCAACGGTATATGTAATGTTTTTATCTGTAGATAAAATTATCTATTTTATTTGGAGATCAGTTCGTTCTACTTTGGCTGGTGGCTGATAAGGTTAATTTTGAATTAGCGACAGAAAAAAAAAAAAAAAAAAAAAAAAAAAAATTTCGCCAAGGGGGCACCCTCAAATATATTTTTACTAAGAAATGTAATATTTTAAGTAATTTTAAATAAAAAAATAAAATTTTTAGCAATATTTTCAGATTAAATTTTCTTTAAAGATTAAACTGTCACAATTTATACAAGAACGACAAACCATCTTATCCAACTATCGCTACTTCGCAAGTCCACAAAATCGTGAAATTTGGCGAGAAAAAGCGTAGCGTACTAGGTTCATCTCTTTCATGTTCATTGTAACTGTAACATTTTTTTTTAATGTAATATTTATGTAACTGTTTTGAAAGAGATTTTCAGTGTGTGTTGTTTTAGTCTGAGTGTTCTATGAATAAAAGTTGGTTGGCATACGAAAGAGGCTGGTGGTTTTTCGTGTTTAAGAAACAGAATCGTTTTAAAGTTAGGATTTATTTCTGAGAGCCATTTTCCCTGAAACCATTAGAGTTTTGAGATAGAATCTCAGTTCCGGTGGACGGCTGCTATGTTTTTAGCTCTACTTTAGTACAAGTGATCGCCAAATTGTCTCCAAGTGATGTTTACAATTTGTGCTACATTTTCTATTAAGTTTATACCCAATTACAAAGCATATTTTGAACAAAAATAGGTTTGAAATTTGGTTAAGATAAATACAAATTTAAATTTGAGTTTTTAGCGTATTTAAAGGCGCTTTTGTACTGTTTATTGAACTAAACAGTGCGGAATTTGGTACAGATGCATTATAGACGCCGTGATTTTTTCTCCAAATTTGGTGATTTTTTGGCGGTTTTATGGAGCAATGAGTGGGTTGGTTTGTTTGCCTTGACTTTGGTGGTGGGGTTCTTGGTTCAATAGATCTAAATTAACAATGGAAGAAGTAATGCTTGTAACATATAATATTAAGGGGGGGAGGTTAAGGAGGGAACGCCCCCACCCATGTTAGATTTTTTTTATAATAGTTCTTATTAAAATACTATTTACTGTGTTTATGCTGTGTTGATATATATATATATATATATATATATATTACCAATGTTATTTATTTTTTAAATGAAGCAAAAATAATTATTATGCTAATTTTAGCTAATTATTAATAATTATTATGCTAATTTGAGAGGTGGACTTGTGTGGATACAAAAGTATTGTTTTCCCCGGCACCATGAAGTCTACACGGCTGTGCCCTATAGTAAATGAACAATAGGCCAGACGACACGACACCTTCACTGACAGCCGAAAAAATGATCGCGGGAACGACAAAGGATTTGCCGCTACTCAGATGTAGCCGCTAAGAATTCCAGGGACCCCTGGCTTTGCGGCCGATGATTGTTTAACCGGGACCAATCCAGTTGGTCGAAGGTGAGGTCATCTCTAGGTGACCCAATAATGAAATTGTGGGTGTGACCCCTGTCTTAGAGGCCCCTCCCCTAGAAAGAGACGAAGAAGATATGTTTTTTTTGGAGAGAATTTAGTTATCTAGCAACCAGCTAATTCAGAGGCCGCCTTGACCAGTCTCTCTACCGGAGAGTTTTTTTTTTGCTATAATCCCACCTTGGGATCTTTTCTTTAAGGAGTAGCCCGCATCGGCTAACTCGGAGGTTGCCTCGACTAGTCTCTCCATCGGAGAGTTTCATTTATCGAAATCCCGTCTTGAGATATATCTCTTGTTGATATTGAAACGATACCCTGTGCTTTGGGTTTCCGTATTCTAATATAATCCTCTTCAGGATTGTTTGCTGTTCTTCAGAACTATATGTGCTAGATCTCTTACCTGTTCTTCAGTGAACTTTCAAGAGAGCTACGAATTGTTTCTTCCGTCTAATCACCCATATTTCAGTAGACACTGAATTTAGTTTAGGTACCCATCTCTACTCAGGCCTATGTGCGCTAATCACTTACCTGTGATCGGATTGTTTTTTTTATAGTTGTGAAATGATGTATATAGCAGAAGTGTAAATAAATCCATTAATCAAGATACACCTGATTCCTTGTGTCACCTGAAACAGGGACCGGATACGTTACAATTTGTTGTTCTTTTTATTGGTAAAGTTTAGTTTTGTTAATTGGTGCGTTTCACAAATATGCCATGTGACCGCCACCATGTTTTTTTACTTGGCGTCTTTCCAAAAACGCATTTTTCTGTTGGTCGCCAAAAAAACATGGCTGACTGGGGCGGCGTCTACAATGCATCTGTTCCATTTTATAAGCATAATTGCCTAAATATAATCAACTAATGGTTATATTTAGGCAATTATGCTTATAAAATGTTTAGTTATATTTATGAAATACGGTTGCTATTTAATGAAATTATTTTAAAACTATCAAAAGATAAGAAGAGCCAGGTTTGCCAGAAGACTGGGTTGTAGAATTTGGCGATATCGGCCACACTTGGCGTGCGCACTGAACTGAGTTCGGCGTGCCCCCCAAAACACATAAAACTAAGTAATCTTCATTTCTCTTGCGGAACAGTTTCCATTAGAACTTCTGCAAAAAACATGGTAAAATATCCGACGGGAAAGTCATAACGCTAATATAGATCTTATATCTATATTAGCGTTTGTGTTGCTAATTATTTATAAAATCCATACTGTAACTGAGGTTTCTCTAGAACTCCAAGTAATTATAAACATAACCTCCTTGAATGTGCTCTATTCAGACTACATCATATATAAAACCTTCAAATCTTGTTCAAATTTTACTTCTGTTTTAATTAATTAACAAAATAGTAAAACAAGATTTAGTGTTAACCAGCGTTTAAAATCAGTACTATACAAGATTGAGTGAAGCTTTAAGATAATTTGTATGGCAAACACCAGCTGTCAGAAGCATTCGCAGGTTTTCAGAATCCAATTTAAACTCCTTTATTGTTAGCCAACGTGTCTCGTAAAATTAGAAATTACTCAGAGCGAGGTTTGACAAGAATAAACTGTGTGAAACCTGCTTTGCTTCCTTCGATTCTCGGCAGCCTCCATTACTCATTCACTAATGCCAGAAATTTCGGGAATTTCCTTTATTAGATTATCATCATTTGCGTGCATTGCAGATCAGCATTCATTAGTAAAAATCACCGTACAGGGTTAATTTGTACATTTTTGAAGCAGTCAGCGGGAAAACTCCTCGCGTCAATCTTGATTGCTTTCAAAAGGTGAGGGGAAATATAGTAAGTGAAATTTACTAAACACCGTGTAGACGGTTTGCGTATAGTTTAAGTGAAATTTCCTTTTTAAAACAATAACTCTTAGTAATTAGTTATTGATATTTATATCCTTGAATACGAATCCTTAAAGACACTGAATGTAAGCAAAATATATAATATTTTACTAGCTGCTTCGCACCCAGCCTTCGGTCTGGGTTTTAAAATATTTCACTTAAAGGTTTACTATTAAAGATAACATATTAGTAAAAATATTGAATATTGAAATTTGAAAGGAAAATCAAGTTCTACATAATAAAATCTATGACAAAAATTTTGCTTTAAAAAATGGCAAATGTGAAAAAAAAAATAAAATTGTTAGAACTTGGCGAGTCTATAATTATTGAAAAAAAATTCTCGCCAAGATAAAACAAAAAAATAAAATAAGCATATAAATTAAATGCCGAGAACAATTATTTGGTACAGATGCATTATAGACGCCGTGTTTTTTGTCGCCAAATTTGGCGAATTTTTGGGGAGATGAGTGGGTTGGTGTGTTTACCCTGACTTTGGTGATGGGGTATGGCAGCTCTAATGTCTTCTTGCACCCCATTGGTGCACGTGATTTTTCACGTCAGTACCCGGCACTATTCCAGAAATTTGCATCTTAGCTCTTCTTTTGGTTTACAGTCGCCTTGGTCAGGTTGTATTTTTTTTTTTTGTTCTTATCATTTTCTGGGATTTAGTAATTTAGTTATGGTGGGTGTAGTTATTTTAGTTCTTACTATTTTTGAAATTAATAAAAAGTTAAAAAGTATCAGGATATTCTAAATCAAACAAGATGCTTTGGTATGGAACATTTTGTTTTTGTTCTTATTTTCTGGTATTTAGTTAATTTAGTTATGACAGGTGTTGTTCTTATCATTTTCTGGGATTTAATAATTTAGTTATGGTGGGCGTAGTTATTTCGGTAACGCGTACCGCCGCCATGTTTTCCTACTTGGCGAATTTTCAAAACACGCGTTTTTCTGTTGGTCGCCCCCCCCCCCAAAAAAAAAACATGGCGGACGGGACCGGCGTCTATAATGCATCTGTTCCAATTATTTTACCTGAAAGCGTTATCAAATGAATGAAGTAATTTAAAGGATTTCAATTTTTATAATATGTAATTAAAAGAAATATATACAAAAAGTCGCCAAGCTTAATTAAGAATAGATGGAATACAGTTTGACGTCTCAAAATTGAGTAACTAAAAATTCCACAATTGAATTAAAAATGAAAGAAATGTACCAAATTAACATTGATAAAACAAAATAAATAAATAAGGCTAAAACACCGAGAACAATTATATTATTTGAAATCATATTTTAAACTCTAATCAAAAGTAGCAATCATATCTCAACATTTCACTGTTGCCATTTCTAAAATGAAAACTAATTTCTTTCCTGTACATCATTTGCCTATTTTTTAGATAACAAAACCTATAACCATATGTTAGTTTTCATTTAACAAATGGTAATTGCGAAATAAAAACAAATTTCATATAATTTAGTGAGTTTTTAATTACTGAAAACAAAAATCTCGCCAAGATGATAAAATATAAAACATAATGCTTTTCTAAAAAAGATAAGTTTAGCGCTTCACAGATGCAAAAATATTATTACACTAGCCCATCATATGACGGGATTAGTAAAATTTTTAATATTCCAGAACTGTTAAGTACCCAATGAGGCAGGTAAAAAATGGTTTGTTTTTTGGCTGAGAATTATCTGGTTTACTCTCAATAATTTATTTATCGCCATACTCCTCTAGAGTCTCCCGATCCTGTAATGCAGTTTAGAATCCCATTGAATTCATTTAGTCAAACCTTGTGGTTATGTATAACAAACAAACACACAAACGAACAAACTTCTTAATTTCCAAATATATATAAATTAAAAGTTAGATATTTATTAGTCCTTGAAATAGACTCCTAGACATATGAAAAGAATTTATTGTTAATACCGGTGATAAAATTTTCATTGCAACAAAAAATAATCGATGATTCAATTTAAAATTATCACATATATATCTAATCTATTATTTAAGCCAAATATAAAAGAAAATCATTTACGTAATATCTAAGTTCAGTGGTAAAGGATATTATAATAGTGTAAACGATATTTAAATAGTTTAAAATATGAAATGATTAAATGAGATATTTAAAGGAATGACGTCACAATGCTAGAAATTTTTTTTATTTTTACCTATTTATTAAGTGATAAATGGATAAATTTAATCGCCTGCTCTTAACCGGGGAAAATAGGACTTGAAATAATGGCATTAAACTCTCGAAAAGGGGCGAAGGGGTGGATTTCGAACGTTTTAATGACGACAGTATTTTTTGCTGTGATATGTAGCCTATTTATACAAATTTATTTTAGAATCGGATCGATAGTTTAGGAGAAGATAAACTTTATTCAGTTTGAATGGATGCCTCTATCCATTCCAGGTCCAACCGCTTCATAAATTTGCGGACAGATAACTTAGGCTATTATTATATAGGGGATACATAAATTACATTCATAAATATATTTCTTTTCATTGAATTTTAATAACATAGATATATTTTTATGTTACTCGGAACCCTATATAGGAAAATCTGACTGTAACTATCTATGTTTGTATGTTTATACCTATGTGCATCTATCTTCTCACA
Source organism: Pardosa pseudoannulata (assembly GCA_032207245.1). Lineage (NCBI taxonomy): Eukaryota > Metazoa > Arthropoda > Arachnida > Araneae > Lycosidae > Pardosa > Pardosa pseudoannulata. The sequence goes on from CM063511.1 coordinate 83,809,763, forward strand.
AACCGCTGGACGCAGAAGGGTGCTGAAGGTTATAACAGAAGCGGAACGACCCAGGGAAGTCATTTCGCTCATTCGCGTTCCGATATTTCAATTAGTTCGAAAGATATTAAAGAAAAATTGATCAAAATGCCACTTTAATTTTGGGTCACGCGCATTAGATAGACGCACATAGGTACAAACATACAAATATAGATAGTTACAGTCAGATTTTAATATATAGGATTTTTCGGTACATCTTCTTTTTTACACTAAAAACCGTTATACAGAGGATGTTCACACAGTTTTGTAACAATTTTTCAAACATACACACACACACACGTATACGTAACGATGTGAAATTTGGACACACAATAATTGAAAAATTGGAAGATAGATTTAAAATTTTGTATCCATTTTGAAGATACACGTACATTTCCTAAGGCACAGCAGTAGTTACACTTGTACAGCTGTGGCAAAGTCACTTTCAATTTCCAGAGAACAAAATATAGATATTTTACCAATCAGACACGCTACGTGCATAGTGTTCGAAACGCAACCATTCACAAGTAAAGAAGACAAAGACATCTCACCGCCCTGAGGGCTCCACAACATATATATATATATATATATATATATATATATATTTATATATATATATATATATATATATATATATATATATATATATATATATATATATATATATATTTATATTTTTGTCAGTCAAATATACACTTTGACTTTTATTTAAAACTTTTTTTATTAACTATGTCGAATGATGTTATTGAACGGTGTTATTTGTTATCTGTAAAACGTGCAAATCTGAAAAATGAAAAATATAGTCTAGTATCAAGGCGTAAAAACTGAAAGTGAATTTAAGGTTCACACATATGTAGCTAATTCTAAGCATTTCATAAAATATTATTTTCCCCCTTGTTTTTATAAACTCTTGTTATTTTTTTTTAGCAATTTGTCTTACTTTTTTATTTTAATAACCTACACTGACATGGATTTCGCGTTTATAATTCAAACACGATCTCGGCGTAGTATGTTTGCTCTAATTAACTATTGTTTATCTTTGGGATTTAATACTCAAATTCTTTCGGTTTCATTTTCATCCGGTTGCTGTACGAGACATTTTAGGAATTTGTCAAGATGAACAGCTCGTGAACGGATGAATTTATGACGTGGCGCCATCTATCATCGATTTATTCCACAACTTAGATTTTATTCATTAATTGAGAATTTTTCTGACTTTTAAATGGCGTATTTAACTGTCGAAATACCCAATAATAACAAGATTCCAGTTCTGGTAAAAAGAAATATGATGAGTTGGTTATATAATATTACTATTTTCTTCATTTTAATCACTCACAATTTTGAACATTTTGTGTATTGCTTATAAATTTATGCTGACTTTGATCACTTTATAGATTTTACTGCCATTGCTTGAGTTCTTGAGTAAGGGCTGCAACCATATTGCAGTCGAGATATGTCACAGGCGACTTCACAATGACGTCAGAGAGGAGAATTCATGGTACTAAATTCCCATTTCTGCCCACTTCTGAAGTCAAAATGACGCTGAAGTTTCCTGTGATATATCTTGATAGCAATATGGTAGCACCTAAAATCTTAATCCTTGATTTTCTCACGTGTTGATAAGGAAGATTATTTAACCATACCAGTTCACTGATTTGGACTGATGCCCATTGAGATCTGTGTGACCAGCAAGTTTGTAAAACCTACATAGTTTATCGCGATAAATTAACCCTTGGATGTGGTATTCTGACTGGAACAGGGCCGTAGACTGAAATTATTTTCGGAGGGGGGGGGGCAAGGGAGAAAGACATTTTTATTTGTGAATGATACTTCAATTGATGAAAGGGAAAACACTGTATTTCTGGCCAGCGTCCCAGCAAGATTTTTATGTTCTGAGAGATTTCATTTCTAAGAGAATAACAGTACAAGTTCATGAACAGCTAGGCAGATAGCACACACACACACAAAAGTGGGACATTGTCTATTTACAAAATGGTGTTTCAAAATATCGGGGGGGGGAGGAACCAGTCCCCCAAATCCCTGCCCTTGCCTACGGCCTTGCAGACGTTCATTTACAAAAACATCTTTTATTTGGAACACCAGATAACACACAAATCCCCGTAGAACAGAAAATATTTGATGATATATTACATCGCGTTCTCAAAGGAAAAGCATCGAAATCTGTGTGCCAGCTTATTTATTCAGTATGGGAAGGGACGTGGCTTCAGGAATGATGTCATTCCGGTATTGTGTCGTGGAAAAAATTAAATAACGGGGCTCCGATTCTAAATTTAAGGTGCCAGGAAATGTGCGTTGGCGTCATTAATATGAAAAAGTGGTTTAGAATTTGTTAATAGGGAATCTATATTTTCAATGGAAAACAGAAAACATTTAAGATAGGATTTTATTTTAATAGAATTTATTAATACATACACACACACACACACACACACACACACACACACACACACACACACACACATATATATATATATATATATATATATATATATATATATACATATGTGCATGTATTTTACATTTGGGTTTTGTATATATATGTATATATATATATATATATATATATATATATATCTGTATATAGGCATATTTACTTAAAAATAAATCTACCTGTTGACATTCTTAGCTGTAGCAATTAGCAAGTTTCCCAGCGTTCTAACCTTAAAGTATTTTACGTGACTTGAAACAGTAGTTACAATATCTGTGAGTGGGAGGTTCAAGCCCCAAACGTGAATCTCTGCCTTATCAAAGCATGTAATCTAACATTAAAATTTAGCACTTACGCAAATTGCGAAATCAGATTTTTGAATAATTTCCATACTTTGAGACCAAAGTGAAATTGTTGAGCTGTGAGTGCGTTAATCAAAGTATTCCCTGGGCATGGAGAATGCTTCAAGACCTTTTTATATTAAAAAGCACGCCTCCTGAAATTGTCTAAGCCGGAGAAATGTGTGACATTATTGCCGCAAGAGTTTGTCAAACGCTGCCTTTTATATTAGAAATTTAAAATTTCCATTAACGCATGTCTTCTGAATACCATTTCGATTTCGAAACAGAATAATTTCGAATGTTTCCGCTATAACTCTTAAGCTAGCACTAGGAAGTAAAAGTAGTTTAATTTTGAATATAACCTCAGCTTTGAAGTCTATTACGCAAGAAAAATTGATATGTAGGATTTTAATTAAAGTACCACTTTCAAAATCTAGTTAAAAAATAATTACTGGTTAGAGTGACTTCTAATTTGAACTGAATATCCTGAATGAAGAGGTAAATGATATAGCATAAAAAAGTTTTACAATGTATCAATAGATGACACTGTAAGAAGCCTAAAATATACATTCGGTTGCAAGTCACAATATGAATCAAAATACGACGGTTTTGGCCTGAATTGCACTGTAAATAAAACTGTAATATTCAAACTGCATGAGTGTATCTGTTGTTTGACCGAAAAAACACTGTATAAGGCGATTTCACGCAGTAAGGCACATCTTCAACTTATGACAATTCTGACTTTAGTTTCAAATGGAAGGGCAGTTTATTATTTATTTATTGGCTATTGTAAACATGAAAATTATTGGAAAGGGCATTATAATAGTTCGTGACGTTACGACAAATTGCTCTATAATCAGCCCCAAAAATGGAATTTTGGCACTATAAATTCCCCTATTTGGCGACGTCTGATATCATTATGACGTCTTTGATGTCATTATGACATATATCGACTGTAACATAGTAGCACCCTTTGATTAGTCTGGACTCCCAATTTCACGTACTGGGGCCAACTTATAGTTTCATAATAAGGCGATTTCACTCAGCAGGGCATATCTCAACGTATGATAATTATGGCTTTAGTTTCAAATTGAAGGACAGTTTGTTGTTTGTCTATTGGCTGTTGTAAACATGAAAATGAATGGGAAGGGCATTATAGTAGTTCATGACATTGTGCGAAATTGCTTTAAAATGACAGTTTAATCCTTTCCAGTTTCAGACAAATCAGGAACCATTTAATCAAGAAATGTTTTCTTTAATCATAGACGTGGGCTGCTATCATACTAATATCAACATATGTCACAGGTGACTTTCGTTTCAAAATGACATCAGAAGTCTCCAAAAATGGGAATTTGGCACCATTAATTTTTTTCTCTGACATCATTATGACACAGAAGTCGCCTGTAACATATCTCGACCTCAATATGCCAACACCCTTGAGCATGCCAAAATAATAAACATAGGGTGCTACCATATTACGGTCGACATATGTCACTGGTGACTTCTGCGTCATAATGATGTAGGAGAAGGAAATTTATGGCACCAAATTCCCATCTCTGGTGATTTCTGACGTCATTATGACGTTGAAGTCACCAGTGACATATTTCGACTGTAATATGGCAGCAGCCATAATCTAGCATTGTTACCATATTGCAGTCGACATATGTCACTTGTGACTTTCATGTTATAATGACTTCAAATATCGCCAGAGATGGGAATTTGGTACCAAAAATTTCTCTCACTGATATCATCATTATGACGCAGAAGTCACCAGTGACATATGTTGACCGTAATATGGTATCACCCTAGATTTTAATTTTTTCGGACGATCCTTTTTTATCAGGTTTTTACCGAAGTCCAAATATTTACTTGCATTAATATGTAACTTAGACTTTCCTTTCAATAATATACTAAAATTATTAAAGAGACTAGGGACGTTGAATTTCAATCAATTACCAATTTTTAACTATGTTTTTACATTAAGAATATATAATGGTTTTAGATAAAGTTTGTATGACGCAAAAATCAGAAAAGAATTTTTAATTAAAATACATGACTATTTGATAAAAATTGAGTTGTAAAACAATATTGTGTAAAAATGTTCCTAGTGCACATCATGCTAACCAATTGCTTTTATTCTTTTATATTATTTTTAGAATTTACACAGAAACAAATTAAGGCATCGATATTCACTTACGTTAAATTCTATTTATACAAGACGTTATTTAAAATTATACTACATTTTATCGATTGTCTAGAGTCTAGGTTTCATTTAAAAGGGGAGGTGCACAATTAGATGTTATAACAGTTTCTAACTTCAAAATCTTGACCTTCTTCTGATAATCTTCTTTGAGTTATTAAAGATACATGTATACGTACATGCATACGTACAGACGTCGGAATGAAACTGTTGTAATGTGCTTACGACACTAACACCAATGTTCGTTTACAAAGCGGAAATACAGTAAAAATATAATACCTTATATTTGGACTAAAATATTTATTATGTACACTTTTTACAAATTGATACATTACTTGATTAACATGTGACATAACCAGCAATTATTTGAATATTATATTCATCAATACATAATAATTATTACAATTTTCTTTTTGTTATACGTTATTCCTTAATCAAAATATTGCATTAATAACTGAAGCCTTCGTAACAATCATGAATATGTTAAATCTGTTTACTTCCACTAATTACAGGGGAGCAGGCAGGCTGGACGTCGGGTGTAAAGGGAGTCGGTACTGGCGTAGCGGCCGCTATTTTGCTGTACGTCTATTACGGCGTGCGATCATAAGCATGCGGGTTCGGGAATCGATTGTTGGCCTGGGATCTCTGGATGTCCAGCATCTCTTGAATCCCGACATCGATTCCTTTTTCTTCATCCTCTTTCACAATTCACCACCTCGGTTTTAACGCCCCTTTTTTATTTGCTAATTTTTTGTTGGTGAAATTTTGCACCCCCTTTGGGCGTGTAGGTGGGCTCATTAAAATAGCCCCTTTTGTGAAAACTGACATTATATTTTAGCCCCATCCCCCATAATTCACGGTTACATCTGTGTTTGGGCTTGACCGTTACGCTTGTACCCTTCCGTGATCTATAACTCCTCCAGAACGGTTCTCACTAAAACTCGAAGTCAACAGCTGCATCTAAATTCTTCTTAGAAATTTCTTTCACAGCTATGCATGTACGTGCTGACCATCTTGGGAAACTACATCGGTACAGAAACTATTCGAAATGTGATAAGGAATGGTCAAAATGAATAGTTAAAGTTTTAAAATTAAACTTTCCATGCTCGTACATACATATGTAAAGTTTAAACTTGTAAAAATTGATTCATGCATAATTAAATTGAGTATTTTGATCAAAATCTGATTTGGTTTGGACCGCTATGGTCTACTTACTGTTTTTCTACACGAGGGCTTATGAGACCAGGACCTACTGCTTAGAGCCGATTCCGAACAGCTACGGACATCTATGCGAGCAGCGGAATTCGAACCCGCGAACAACGGTACCAAAGAGTACTCTACCATTCAGGAATTGTTCAGCCCATCGAAATCTGGACACATTAAATGTATCGTAATTCGAATAATTCTTTACTTTTATAGAAGGAAGTAAAATGAGCGGTATACACGAGTAAATAGGCATTCGATTAAAGAATTGTATGCAGGACATGTACTAGTACGTTTACTAACGATTGATACTTGAGAGCGGGTCGCGTAATATTACGGGTTAGTGTAACAGCATGGTTTGTTTGTGGGTACAAAAATAAGGGTATATACAGAAAAACGAAGACGAATGTTCTTGTCTACTACATAGATTCTGGAAAAATTTAGACAAATAAAAACTAATTTTTACATTATTCAATGCGGAACCACAGAACAGGAAGGTTGATTAAAAAATCAACTTAGGTTTAAAATTAACCTTTTATTTCTCCTTGCAAAAAGGATATTATATATATATATATGTATATTTATATATATATATTATATATAATGTAATATTATATATATTTATATTTATATATATATATATATATATATATATATATATATATATATATATATATATTTGTTTATTTATCTATTTATATATTTGTTTATATATTTCAATATAAAATATGAAAAGTGGGTTAACAAATTAAATAATTTTCGATCTATTGAGATTTAAATGAATAGCTAAATTTACATGAAAAACGCCCGTTCCCAGTACAATTCCGCTGCCAAATGTACCCGCACACAATGTGTTAATTATAAGCTAAATGTTAATCTTTTCATTCATTTATTTTATGTTACCGAATATATCCTTATCGGTCTGTTTATATTTTTTATTGCTTTTTCATATCCTTTTTTATGTTTCTCAGTCTATGATTTACTTTTACTTGAAGCAGAGATAGGCCAATCCAAGCAAATACAAACAAATCTCCGCATCCGAGGCTAACATCAGATATTGCCTTGATGCATCTCTAAAACTCTCATCACATGAAGAGGTTTAGAGAAGAATCCGTGTATCTCCATCATTTTGGTTTACGAGAAGTTTTTGACTGGCTGTAAAAAGCTCATTTTATGAGGCATTATTCGTCCGAGTATTGGAGCTCAGATATAAACATGAATAATTTTAAAAGGAATGCACAGCAAAGCTTATTATTATCAGTGTTTAAATCGATAGGGATATTACTGAATTTAAATGAAGGAAGAAAATAAACAAGCTATGTAAGGTGACACAGTACCTTTTGAAACAAAAATGTTTCGTGAAAATATACTTTTTTTCGATTTAGTATGAAATGAATAGTTCTGTTTCTTGTAGAATGATTTTTTAAATTCTTAAGTAACTTTTAAATTTAATTTCAATTATTTATATTTAATTTTAATTATTTATATTTATATTATATATATTTAATATTATTTATTTTAATTTCAATTTTAATTTAATTTTTTAAATTTAGTTTTTAAAAATTATATAGTTTTAGCGTTTCAAGTATTATATATTACTTTAACATGAAAAAAAATATAATGAATGAAAAAAAAGATAAAATTTAATATGCACAAGAAAAGAAATGATACATGCATTAAAAATTAAATTTTTACATCAAACAGAAATAAAAATTGTATTTTTTTATGTTAACTAAAACTTTAAAGGTATGTGATATTTTAAAATTAAAAGAACTGTTAGGAATTTTTCTTGTTGTAGAATGATTATTGAAGTTCTTAACATACTAACTTTTAAAAAATAATTTAGTTTCAGCTTTTTAAGTACTACATGTTATTTTAAAGTCACACAAAAAACTTATAATGAATGAAAAATGGTAAAACTTATTATTCGAAAGAAAAAAATAATATTAAAAATTAAATTTTTACATCAAACTAAAGTAAAGCATATGTTTTATTCTGTAAACTAAAACTTTAAAAGTATGTGTTATTTTAAAATTAAGAAACTTAAGATTTTTTTCCTGTTGTAGAATGATTTTTTAAGTTCTTAAATAACGCACTAACTTTTAAAAAGTTATTTGTTTCAGCGTTTCAAGCATTAAATGTTACTTTAACATGAAAAAAATATAATGAATGACAAAAAAGGTAAAATTTACTATGCACAAGAAAAAAAAATTATATTAAAAATTAAATTTTTACGTCAAACTGAAATAAAAGTATTTTTTATGTTAACTAAAACTTTAAAGGTATGTGATATTTTAAAATTAAAAATCTGTTAAGAATATTTCTTGTTGTAGAATGATTTTTTAAGTTCTTAAATAACATACTAACATTTAAAAAATTATTTAGTTTCAGCGTTTTAAGTGTTATATGTTACTTTAATATGAAAAAATTTTAATGAATGAAAAAAAGGTAAAATTTATTATGCATAGAAAATTATATTAAAAATACGTGCATTAAAAATTAAATTTTTACGTCAAACTGAAATAAAACTTGTATTTTTTATGTTAATTAAAACTTTAAAGGTATGTGATATTTTAAAATTAAAAGACTGTTAAGAATTTCTCTTGTTTTAGAATGATTTAACAAGCTGCCCTGAAATTTTAGGAACAGAAGTATATAATAGAAATATGCCTATATTTCGCGCATGCGCAGTAAGATAGTGTTCGGTATAAGTACTCATATCTAGTAGTCAATTCGTTTTCTAATAACCTAATTTTTATCATTATATGCATCTTAGAAAAGTACTTCTTTTCTTTAAATTTCATAAGATATCGACTCAAATTTTAGGAATTATGAGGAAAAACTTGTAAAAATTTTATGACTTTAAAAACCTTTTTATCTTTTTTAATAAATCAGCTATATTTACAATAAATCACACAATATTACCAGCAATCAGATAAATCTTATTCAAATGCTAAAAATCATTTCCAGTTATTTATGATACAGGGTTATACATTTTTTTCTTCTTCTCTTTTCAATTTTCATTGTTTTTACATGTAAATGTTATTAAAATTTGCACACTGTATTTGAAAATCAATGTGCAAGTTAGTTTTTCCATTTCTTAAATCGGAAAAAAATTAGTATTTGAAAAACTTATAAGGATAATTAAAAAGATCCATCAAATAACAGAATCTTGCCAACAATTAGATAAATATTATTGAAATATTTAAAATCATTTCCAGTTACTATGATACTGGGTTATAATTTTTTTCTTCTTCTCTCTGTCAAATTTCATTGTTTTTTACATGTAACTGTTATTAAAATTTGCACACTGTATTTGAAAATCAATGTGCAAGTTAGTTTTTCCATTTCTTAAATCGGAAAAAAATTAGTATTTGAAAAACTTATAAGAATAATTAAAAAGATCCATCAAATAACAGAATCTTGCCAACAATTAGATAAATATTATTTGAAATGTTAAAAATCAGTTCCAGTTATTTATGATACTAGGTTATAATTTTTTTCTTCTCTCTGTCAATTTTCATTGTTTTTACATATAAATGTTATTGAAATTTTCATACTGTATTCGAAAATCAATGTGCAAGTCAGTTTTTCCATTTCTTAAATCGTAAAAAAAATTTTGTATTTGAAAAATTTATAAGGATTATTAAACTGTTTAAAATTTTATTTATCAACAATATGTTATCATTTTATAATGGCATCAACTTCATTTTCCTGAATGTTCCTAAAAAACAGGTTCGTAGTGGCAATGCTCTCCAAGTTCCCAAACGATTCTTCTAAATTCGTGAATACTTTAGAGTTTGAAAATTTCGAATTTTGTAAATATTACAAATACAACCTGTTGTTAATTAATTTTTTAGTTTTTTTCTAATTTACTATATTTTTTACTATATATATGTAACGAGGGATAAATCAGACAAAAGTTTAATAACAAACAGATAAGAAAAACATTAAGAATTAAGTAATTTAAGGGATGCCTTCTCTTATCACCAGTGGTCATTAGCTCGACTGTGTTAACACACTCCGTTCTATGCGTACACTCTGTCGATGTATGTTCTTCCGTCGAAGGCAGCGCCGTCTAGCTGCAAAGTTCCACGGCATGGAATGTTGGATGCCATATATATGTTTATTTTATTTGTTTTCAACCAATGTTAAACATTTCTTTCGCGCATACAGGGTGTCCCAAAACGACCGTATAAACTCTGCATAGCTAGATTCCTCTTCTGTTGTACATAAAAACTGCCCAAAGAAGCTTTCCTGTACGATATACATAGTTTACGAGAAAAATACGAAAAACAAAGTATGTCGTCACTTCCGGTGCAAGAAAAAACACTTTATTGAATATATCAAAAGCAGTATATGCACGGGCATACTCCCAAACTGTTCGTAAGGTAATTCTATTACATCGGCCGTACATCAGGTACATGTCGCAGTAGTCACGAACGGAATACATGGCCACCATACGAAGACTACCGATAACTGCAAGATGCAGCCTTTTAAATACCAGTTGAACGGCGGCTTAACGTCATTCATGGCGCTCGCGCATGCATGACGCGATATGCGCTGCGGATGTTTTAAACATTATCGTCTGTAAAGATATGCAAATACACAGGCGCCTGGAACCTGTTATTTCACTCGGCCTGTGATTGGCTGATAAGTACATTGGCAGAGATTTCTAAAATTGGGGAAATATCTTGGCGAAGCTTTCTGGAATTTGTATATTATTTTCACAATCAGAAAGAGACAGGATCATACACATAATTTTTTTTCAAAGGGAGGGGGTTAGTACAAACTTAATGAAAGGCTTAAGATATTTAATTAAAGTTAAGTTACAAACTAAATTAATTATGTTTACCGAAATGAGAAACTTTTACATGTTTTGTTAAATACTTTTCTAATAAAACACAGAGCTGCAGTATTTACAATTAGAACTTTCAATTTCCATTCTTGTACGTTCCAAATTCTTCGAAATAAAGGAATTAATAATGTAGAGAGAAATAAATAGATAAGAAGCCAATTTAAATCAATGGATAAGAAATCAATCGTGGAAAGCAACGCCAAGATATTTCGCCAATTTTAGAAATCGCTGCCAATGTACTTACCAACCAATCACAGGCCGAGTGGAATACCAGGTTCCAGGTGACTGTTGCAAATACTGATGTTGATATGTCCAATAAAGTGTTTTTTTCTAGCACCCGCAGTGACGTCATATTTGGTTTTACGTATTTTTCTTGTAAACTATGGATCGTACAGGAACGCGTCTTTGGGCAGTTTTCATGTACTCCCAACGAGGAATCTAGCTCTGCAGAGTTTATGCGGTCGTTTTGGGACACCCTGTATATCTATTTAAGTACATAGAATTTGACGGAAATCTCTAGGATGGAGATGTAATATGCACCCGTCATCCCATGACGGGTATATTTTTAGTTTTATAAGAATGATGTTAAAGCATTTATATTTTGTTGAATGATAAATACTGTAATGAATTTTGACATATTTTACCCTATGAATAAAGATAGCTACAAAAATATCGCATTTGGCTATTTTCGTAAGAGATTTAAAATACGTTGACCAGAAATTTGATATTCCTCTGAACCATCTTGAATAAGGAACTTTTATTATCACACTAAAATTCTTTTGAAGAGAAACCACTTTGCGGAAATTCCAAGGCTTTCTATCGCAGCTTTTCTTATCAAACTTCGGACCCCTTAAATATAATTTACTCTATTTATTTTGAGCCTCTAATCCGCATTCTGACAAGCGTAACTGAAATAATTTCTCCTGGGAACCCGAGAGATGCAGGAATTCAATCCATTAAAATGAATTCCATTTTCGTCATTATCTTGGATGTGGCTATTCTTACACGGCCATCTTACCCCTTTCCCTTCCCGCTGTGCTAAGACGCGAAATTGGGAAATACTGCTCCATATCCGGGGATTGGAGTTTTCCCTCTCTGAATGGGAATCTTTTCTACTTTATTTTACGCAACTCGAAACAGAGTCGTAAAAAAAAAGTAAGATCGATTTTAAGTACATGGGATAACTCCGTATAAACAAGGTTGTATTCATAGGGGGTTCCAAGCATTCGTAAATAAGTAAAATCGGTTTTTAATTAAGTATATAGGATAATTCCGTATAAACAAGGTATACCAATGATTCATAGGTGGTTCCAAGGGCTCGTAAAATATGTAAGACTGGTTTTTAATAAAGTATATAGGATCACTCCATATAAACAAGGTTGCATTCATAGGGAGTTACCAAGGTGTCGTAAAAAAGGAAGATCGGTTTTTAATAAAGTATATAGGATAACTCCGTATAAACAAGGTTGTATTCATAGGTGGGTTACAAATGGTCGTTAAAAAGTAAGATCGGTTTTTAATAAGTTATATAGGATAACTCCGTAGAAACAAGGTTGTATTCATAGGGGGGTTACAAAGGGTCGTAAAAAAGGAAGATCGGTTTTTAATAAAGTATATAGGATAACTCCGTATAAACAAGGTTGTATTCATAGGGGGGTTACAAAGGGTCGTAAAAAAGTAAGATAGGTTTTTATTACAGTACTTAAGATAACTCCGTATAAACAAGGTTGTATTCATAGGTGTTCCAAAGAGTCGTAAAAAATGTAAGTTCGGTTTTAATAAAGTATATAGGATAACTTCGTATAAACAAGGTTGTATTCATAGGAGGGTTACAAGGGGTCGTAAAAAAGTAAGATAGGTTTTTATTACAGTATTTAAGATAACTCCGTATAAACAAGGTTGTATTCATAGGTGTTCCAAGGAGTCGTAAAAAATGTAAGTTCGGTTTTTATTAAAGTGAATAGGATAACTCTGTATAAACAAGGTTGCATTCATAGGGGAGTTACCAAGTGGTCGTAAAAAAGGAAGATCGGTTTTTAATAAATTATATAGGATAACTCCGTAGAAACAAGGTTGTATTCATAAGTGGGTTCTAAGGGGTCGTAAAAAAGTAAGATAGGTTTTTATTACAGTACATAAGATAACTCCATATAAACAAGGTTGTATTTATAGGTGTTCCAAGGAGTCGTAAAAAATGTAAGATCGGTTTTTATTAAAGTTAATAGGATAATTCTGTATAAACAAGGATGTATTCATAGGGGGGTTCCAAGAGGTCGTAAAGAAAGATAGGTTTTTATTAAAGTGAATAGGATAACTCTGTATAAACAAGGTTGTATTCACAGGGGGTTACGAGGGGTCGTAAAGAAAGTAAAATAGGTTTTTATTACAGTACATAAGATAACTCCGTATAAACAAGGTTGTATTCATAGGTGTTCCAAGGAATCGTAAAAAATGTAAGATCGGTTTTTATTAAAGTGAATAGGATAACTCTGTATAAACAAGATTGTATTCATAGGGTGGTTCCAAGGGGTCGTAAAAAAAGTAAGATCATCTTTTATTAAAGCACATAATATAACTCAGTATAAACAAGGTTATGTTTGTACGGGGTTTGCAAGGGGTCGTAAAAAAGTAAAATCGGGTTTTATTAAAGTACATACGATAACTCCGTATAAACGAGGTTGTATTCATAGGAGGGTTCCAAAGGGTCGTAAAAAAGTAAAATAGGTTTTTATTAAAGTACATAGGATAATTCCGTATAAACAAGATATACCAAGGATTCATAGGGGGGTTGCAAGAAGTCGTAAAGAAGTAAAATCGGGTTTTATTAAAGTACATAGGATAACTCCTATAAATACGGTTGTATTGATAGGGAAGTAGGTGGGGATTCCAAGGGATCGTACAAAAAGTAAGATCAATTTTTAGTATATATATTTAGTAAATATTTTCAATATATGTATTACAAGATATTTTAAGCTTATTAAAATTTACATACATTAATATTTTCCACTGCATGAGCTGAAAGATCCCTTTTAACCATGAAAAGAGTAAAAACATTTCTTCGAATAAAAATGGTGACAAGAAGTTGGAAAATTTAGCATTAATTTCGGCACGTGCATAATCAAAATAATAATTAATGAAAATTAATTAAAAAAACAATTAATGTGCACATTGAATGTAGCATTACTTTCGACTTTTATTAAAGTACACAGGACAGCACCGCATAAACATGGTTGTATTCATAGGGAGGGGGTTCCAAGGGATCTAGACCCTTCTCGAAATATTTTCCATATATGTATTACAAGATTATTTAATATTAAACTTATTAAAAATAATTGTACATTAATATTTTCCACTGCACGTGTTGAAAGATCGTTTTTAACGTTTGATAATAGTGAAAACATTTCAAACAATAGTAAAAATACGCTGATGAAGATTTGAACAAATTCGCTTTAAAGATAAGAATTAATTTTTTATTACGATAAAACGATACTTAAGTTAAAATGTTAGTCACACTAATTATGTCAAACAATTTTTGTCATACAACATATATAGTTTTATAAGTAATTTTTTTTTTAAATCATAATCCTCTTCTCAATATATTTTTATTTTCCTAGTTATTCATAAAACTACTTTAGTTTAAAAAGTCATTCGACTGTTAAATCGCTAAAATATTCAATTTTTCAGAAAAATATACATGTAAAAAAGAATTTAGTTATGAACATTTTAAAAGAATCCGTGTAAAATATTCCAATATTGAGAGGAGTTATGAATAAAGACGTGTCAGCTGTTTACTGTAAACAAATTTAAACTCAGAAAACGTTAACTTGATTTTTCTCACACTGTGTATTTTCATGTAAGGCGCATTTTATCTCAAAACGTTTTTAATATTTTTTCATGATTAACAGGTTGAATATAATATAATTTTCATCCAATAACTTCTAAATTTTGTTGTATATCTCACAAAATAGGTTTTTCTTATTGATAAATTTTTAATTTTTAAGGAAAAAATTCACTTTTTAAAAATATTTTTAAAAATATATATGTATTTTAAATATATACAAATTTAGGTTCAAAGTTATTTTGAGATATTGTAGTATGTTTTAAAACAATAAGTTTGTCTTAAACTTAATTATATTTTTAGTAATCATGCGCGTTAGCCTTGATATCATTTTTGTTAACAACAAAGTGTCACTTATTTAAAACTTTCTAACAAAAATATTTTTAATGACACTCAAAAAAAATAATCAAGATCAATTTTTATTAAAGCACATAGTATAACTGTATAAACAAGGTTGTATTCATAAGGGGGTTCCAAGGGGTCTAGACCCTCTTCGAAATACTTTCAATATATGTATTACAATGTGTTTTAAGCTTATTAAAATTTACGTACATTAATATTTTCCACTACACGCGTCGAAAGATCGCTTTTAACCATGAAAAGAGTAAAAAACATTTCTTCGAATAGAAACAGTGACAAGAAGTTGAGATATTTATGTAAAGATAATAATTTGTTCTACCTGTGTTAAAAAATTATGGTTGTAAAACTGGTAGTTTTCAAGGGATGGAAAGTCGAAAATGATAATAATTTTTCATTTTCTCGACTTTTAACCCTCTAAGTGGTTTGCACATACAATTCCGCCAAACCGATGATGTCATCAAAGCGGTTGTCATGTACAATTTTTGATCTCCAAAAACGTTCCGAAAATGGATGTAATGTTTAATTCTGCCAGTGTTTGAGGTAGGAGGGTCAGGTCGATTGTTTAGAAACTGTATCCCTCTTTGACTGACATTTATTGAGGGATGCACCCCTATTTCCTGAGGCACAAAGCGGCTGATAGCTTTTCATGGCTTTGTAAATCTCTATTTGAAGTATTTCGTTTGCGGTAACAGATGTATCTCTAATTTCACCACTTAAATATTTTGGATAATTTTCGTAAAAAAAAAATAATATAAATAATTCTCTTAAAGAATATTTTTATTTGTACTCTTAGAATCCATTATTTTTTATGGGATGATCTTCGAGACTTGACGAGCTTTATGTGTATTAAAAATTAAGTCTATAATATCTATTTATATATCTATTTATACCCTTTGTCAAGTCGACAAAGGGTGAGGTAAAAAATCATTGACACAGTAAACCTTTATAGCGTATTTTGGAGACTCTTTTTAATTGGTGTGTTCCACTCGGAGGGTTAAAAGTCGCATAACCCCTTAATTTTGTCTAGTAAAAAGGGAGCTTAAATATAAATATGCTCGAGTATTTACCAGGCAAATTTAAACTTAGGGAAAACTTAGAGTGTAAATTAAAAGACACTGTGGTTGCATATATATTTTCAAGATACAATAAAATCATGCTCGAATGCTGATCCGCTTTATGACGTATTAATGTATGCATGCTAAGCTATGTATGTATGTATAAGACTTATGTATGCACGTTTATATGAACTTTGTTTGCACATGTAAAACAGCGGAAATTAAATCCCATCGGTTACAATAAGTTGTAGCCCCTACTGTTCTTTTACTTGCCCGGGCTATTGGGCAAGGAGAGAGCTATGCTACTAGCTAATTGAAGAGTATGCAGTCGGATCATTTCATTAAAAGAACAAGCACAGTTCGTAACGGAACTCAAACTTATATTGAGCTTAGAGAATAACATGTTCTTTGAAAGACAGAATCAGAAGCTTCACACAGGAGCACTTTATTCTGACCTTTCTGGGCCTGACCCTGAAGGTCAATCAATCAAGCGCCAAACCGGGTCTATTTGGCCGTAAAGCCCTCCAGGTTACCCCATCGACTGTGGACAGATAGCAAGTATTGGGCTACTCCACTACGCGGTCGACCCTTCGAAGAACCCGGAGAGAGCCCGTCGCGCCGTAGTCGCCAATATGGGGCTAACGCATCAGAGTTGCGCTTGAGAGGGAGGAGAATTTGGAAGACTATTGTATGTGTAGAGGAATATTGAAGCGGAACAAACTAATCGTCAACATGAGCCTTTGATCAAAACGTTTTAATTAAAAGGCTAATAGGTAAATAAAGAGTAAAAAGATAAAGTATAAGACATCAGTGCGTTGATAACACTTGCTGCTTGCAAGTGACAAACAGGAGAAAAGTTGTTTTACTCAAGCCCGATGATTCCAAAGTCGAGAGTGATTTCCCTCTTGATCGAACTGTGTCCGGTCACCTTATATATTGCAACATGCTCGCGTGCGCAGCGTCGAGGGAAATTTGCATTCCATGTCAATTTGAATTTGCGGGAGCTTCTTCGATGCGGTTATCAGAACGCCACAGATGCTTAGAGGACATCTTGACGCCGGACTAAGTGAGGATGACGTGAACCAAGCGGGCCGAGAAGAAGAGCTAAACTGAAGGAAGGGAATGAATTTAGCTCGTTGCACCTATAGACGGAAAGCCAAACAAGAAGAACAGGAGATTTAGAGAGGCGACGGACGCAATCCTGGGCCTCTGGACCATCACCCAGGGATCATTGTGACTGACCTTTGGTCCATCATGCGGAACCTCCGTGACTCGGCGTGCCCTAAACATAACTCTCTGGAACCTCGCATTAGCTCCAGGAGTTGAAAAAACCCTAAGCTAAAAACTTAAAGAAAAAAAGGGGAAGAATTTTGAATAATAATAATTAAAAGAGACTCTCTAGATAAGAATTACTGAAGAAGCATAGGTATTGATAATAGCTGATATCAAACACGAAAAGGAGGACTTTGAAATACCAGTAGCTTAAATTAAATTAAGAGATAAGTAAAAAAAAAAAAAAAAAGATTTACGAGTGCGGTGAGTGGGGATGTACACAAAATACAATAAGAATGAAGAATGTTAAAATTTAAGGTAATGATACAACTATAAGTACACAACTAATACTAAATTTTTTAAATAATAATTAATGAGGGAAAAGATAAGTTGAGTAAGCAGAGAGTAGTAGTTGTAAGAGCTAGCACAACTACTAGCAGAGACGGATCCAGCTGAAAACTGGGAGAAATTTGATTGGATCCTACGGACCAATAGAGTTTAAGCTATTAGGACCGATGAGAGAGTTGGTGTGCGATTGGAAAGTTATGAGAAGTTTTTGTTGGAACACTTCTTTTATAGTTGTACTTGCTAGCCAATTGGCAATCAATACAAGTCCCGTTTATGACGTAACTTAAGCATCAGAGCTCTATTTTTAGCTATGCAACGGAAGGGAATCTACTAGAGAACATTTGAGAACATTTGATAGAGTTGCTAGAAAATAATTAGTAGAAAAACAGAATCGGAACCAAGAGTGATAAAAATATCATTATATATATCTATATCTATATCTATATCTATCTATCTATCTATCTATCTATCTATCTATTTATATATATATATATATATATATATATATATATATATATATATATATATATATTAAATAGATAGATAAATATTATTTGATTATATTTAAGAATATTCATGATTTGGAGTCGAAATGACTCCAGAAGATGTTTTAACGCTAGACAGCCCTCTGGAGTAATTCTAGCTTTAAAACGTGCTCTGACCATTATGTCCCGTGATTTGAAATGAAATCAGATATTCAGTTTGCTGGTCATCGATAGATGGCAGTAGAGGAATTATATTGTTTCATTTTACCTCGAATAAACAATAAGTTACCTCTGTTGTAACTTAGAAATTAGAAATATTTATCCAAATACATAAAATTGTTTTATAATGTGCTTTATAGATAAATAAATATTATTTGATTTTATTTAAAAATATTCATGATGTGGAGTCGAAATGATTCCAGAGGATGTTTTAACACTAGAATGCCCTCTGGAGTAATTCTAGCTTTAAATCGTGCTCTGACCATCCTGTCCCGTGATTTGAAATAAAATTGGATATTCACGTTGATGGTCATCTATAGATGGCAGTAGAGGAATGACTATATTGTTGTATTTTACCTCTAAGAAACAATAAGTTGCCTCTGTTGTAACTTAGAAATTAGTAATATTTTCCTGAAGACATAAAATTGTTTTATAATGTGTTTGATAAATAAATGAATGTTATTTGATTTTATTTAAAAATATTCATGATTTGGAGTCGAAATGACTCCAGAGAATGTTTTAACGCTAGAACGCCGTTTGAAGTAATTCTAGCGTTAAAACGTGCTCTGGCCGAACGATGGCTGAATGGTAAAGCTCTGCTCTTCGGAACCGGAATTCGCGGGTTCGAATCCAGCTGCTGGCATGGATGTTTGTAGCCGTTTGGAATTGGCTTTAAACTGTAGGTCCCAGTCTCATTAGCCCTCGTGTGAAAACAGTATACCGTAGCTCTCCAAACCAAACCAAACCAAAAAAAAAAAAACCTGCTCTGACCAACCTGACCCGTGATTTGAAATAAAATCGGATATTCACGTTGCTGGTCATCGATAGATGGCAGTAGAGGAATTATATTGTTGCATTTTACCTCGAAGAAACAATAAGTTACCTCTTTCGCAACTTAGAAATTAGTAATATTTATCCGAATACATAAAATTGTTTTATAATGTGTTTGGAAACGATATTTGCATAAAAATGTAAATAAAGAGAGATAATACTATTGAAAAGCGTAATATTATGAGAACTGTGCCAACCAACTGCTAAATGGAAGTTAAAGCTTAAAGTGAGGCTTTACATGGACATGGGTTCTAGTACTTTATTTTTATGAAAATTATCACAGCACTTTGATATGACTTATCATATACAAAAGTGAGTTTTTTTACGTTAGCTGATTAGAATGATAAATCACCAAATTTTACAAAATAGCATTTTTTACTTCATTATCTAAAAATAAAATAGACCTCAATAGGATTTTCTAACTATCATGTGCTATTCTTGATTATTGATATATCCAAACTGAGGGCTGGACAAGAAGTGGCTAGAGCGAAATAACTGCCCATAAAAGACAATTTTTATAAAAATAGAATACCACCATACAGTGAAATTTATTTTTCTGGTAGTATTTTTATTAAAAGAAAAAGATGCAGTCTTATTTAATTACTTTTTCAGAAATGTTTAAAAATTCCTAATGATGAAATTACAGATGACTGCAGCTAGAACGCGATTTGAAATTTAAAATTTAAATGCTCCACATTTAAGGAATGTTGATTACACAGGAGACGGCAGTAGCTTTGCGTAAAGAGCAGTTTTAATCAGATTTCTTCTTTGTTAGATTTATTTCGTTTTAAAATAGCGAGGTAAAAGTTAAGGCTTTTTTAAAATTTAATTGTCAAGTGAAAGAATTGGTTCAAAGAAATTTTCTTTTTATGACTAAAGCATTTTATTTAGTACGATTGTTTGGTTTGTGAAGTTTTAGAAATCTACATTTTTTGCTATATGATGATTAATGAGACTGGGATTTACTGCTTACTGGTGACAGAAAATGGCGAAGGACAACATTGTCTGCAGTGGGATTCGAAAACACAAGAAAGACAATAACGCAAGAAAGAGGAAATAAGACAGTTAAAGCGAATTAACCCACTTCATTCTTGTCGAAGGTATCCACTTGATAATAATTATTACTTAATATAAACTCTTTTCTGTTCAAAATATATCCAGTAAATTCTTGTCGAAGGTATCCACTTGATAATAATTATTACTTAATATAAACTCTTTTCTGTTCAAAATATATCCAGTAAATTCTTGTCAAGAGTATCTGTATGATAATAATTATTACTTAATATAAACTCTTTTCTGTTCAAAATATATCCAGTAAATTCTTGTCAAGAGTAACCAAAAAGTAATAATTATTACTTAATACAAACTCATTTTTGTTCAAAATATATCCAGTAAATTCATGCCAAAAGTATCCACCTGATAATAATTATTACTTAATACAAACTCATTTTTGTTCAAAATATATCCAATAAATTCATGCCAAAAGTATCCACAAAATAATTATTACTTAATACAAACTTTTTTTGTTCAAAATATATCCAGTAAATTCTTGTCGAAAGTATCCATAAAATTATTATTATTACTTAATACACACTTTTTTTGTTCAAAATATACCCAGTAAATTCACGTCGGAAGTTTCCACATGATAATAATTATTACTTAATACAAACTGTGTAGTTTAAAATTAAACAAGTAAATTCTTATCGAAAGTATCCACATGATTATAATTATTACTTAATACAAAATCTTTTTGTTCAAAATATGTTCAGTAAATTCTTGTAGAAAGTAACCAAAAAGTAATAATTATTACTTTATCCAAACTTTATACAAAATATATATAGTAAATTCATGTCGAAAGTTTCCACATGATAATAATTATTACTTAATACAAACTGTGTTTAGTTTAAAATATATCTAGTAAATTCTTGTCGAAAGTATCCCCATGATAATAATCATTACTTAATACAAACCTTGTTTATTTCATGTTTATTTCAAAATTTAACAAGTAAGTTCTTATCGAATTGATCGATATCCAATTGATATACCAAACTAAACTTTTTTAATAGATCCAAACAACTTTGACTTAAAATAATCAACCGAGGTAACATAAATAATTATACATTAAAATTTCGAAGCTAGTTATTTAGTATATTATAAGCACCCATAACAACCTCTCTTCAGGATTTTACCCTATTCTAAACAATATTTAGGATTTCCATTAGAATCTGTGTAATATTAATGACATTTATATATTCTTGTAGATAACTGTTATGTTTTAATGTTAAAACTATTGCGATGCTATCCACTGACATTGATGTGTACATATCATATGAATGCATATCATAAAATGTAATTATTTTCGTTTTAGGTAATTACATGAGAGGATTTTCATTTCAGGAGAGATATGAGTTAAGGAGATTTTCCATCAGCAAAGCAAAAATCTGAATGGTAAGGAATTACATTTTGCGAACATTACCACTTATCTCATGTCTATTTATACGAATTGAAAAAAACAACAAATTCAATTTACAATTAATTTTCTTGATGAATATAGGGAAACTTCTTATGTAATATCATAATCTTTTAAACCGATTTATTCTGATTAAGTCTAACGAGTGATACGACTTTCGGTTTAATATTTTCGGTGTCACATCGGAAATTCGTTGATGTTTACCAGGAAAAGATATCATAAACTGAATGCATCGGTTTTTCAATCTGTACAAGTTGACATGCGATGAAACTTCGTTCGGTTGAATATGTTGCACTATCACAAGAGAAATCTACTCATTCTTCATCTTTAAAAAGAATCATAAACTGAATCTGTTGCTTTTTCAACACCAACAGGCTAACATTTGATAAGGCCTTTACATAGTAAGTATGTGTTAATATTTATAACTAGCATATAGCCCGTCATATGACGGGATCAGTAAAATTTTTAATTTACCAGAATTGTAAAGTACCCTATGAAGCCGGTAAAAAAAATGGTTTGTGTTTTGGCTGAGAACTATCTGGTACACGCTCAATAATTTGTTTATCTTTACTGACCGTATGTTAGTTGCCAACTTTAATTTATCTTCTCATATTACGTGATATGATGGACAGCAGAGGTTTTAATACTGATAGTGATTATTTGGTGGTATATATGAATGATGTCCAAAATTTAGCGAATCGATTGCAAACCATGTGGTTATGTATAATAAACAAACACACAAACGAACAAACGTCTTAATTTTCAAAGATATATAACTTAAACGTTAGCTATTTATTAGTCTGTCAAGTAGACTCATAAACTTTTATGAAAACAATTTGTTGTTAATACCAGTGATAAAATTTTCATTGCAGCAAAACATAATCGATGATTAAATTTAAAATTATCCCATATGTACCTAATTTATTATTTGAGCTAAATATAAAAGAAAATTATTTAAGTAATATGTAAGTTCAGTGATAAAATGTATGAAAATAATACAGATGATATTTAAATAATTTTGAATAAAAAATGATTAAATGAGATAGTTAAAGAAATGACGTCATAATGCTAGAAAGAAATGTTAATTTTACTTATTTATTATGTGATAAATTGATAAATGTACTCGCCTGCTCTTAACCGGGGAAAATAGGGGTTGAAATAATGACATTAAAAGCTCGAAAAGGGGAGAGGGGATGGATTTCGAACGTTTTAAAGACGGCAGTATTTTTCGCTGTGATATGAAGCATATTTACCAATTTATTTTAGAGTGGTTAGATAGTTTAGGAGAAGAGAAACTTTACTCGCTTTGAATTTGGGCTAACCCTAACTCATCAAGAATATAATATGGAAACTAATATCCATTTCAGGCTTCATAAATTTGAGGACAGACGGACCGATAACTTAAGCTATTATTATATAGGGGATTTTTTTTCACAAACACTTTCTTACAATGATTTTGTTATAACGAGCAAATATCACGGTCCCTTTTTTCTCGTTAAAAACGTGTTCAACTGTATATATATTCATGATATATGTAAATGAAATAATTAAATGCAAAACGAAAAATATTAAATTAAAACTTAATTTTTTTAATCACTCTGCTATGATTTAAAAAATATTCTCCTTTGTATTTGCTTTCTCTCTTCAGTACCTTTTGTCTTTCCAAAAGTCTATTAATTATACCAAAAATTTATTTCCTTAATATTAAAAATAAATTTATTTGATGGTTTCTTATGCAAATTGCGTTTAGTAATTGCATTATACTAAGGTATTAAATAATATTTATACAAACACGTTATTTAAAAGACAAACGATTTGACTGAAAGTTTCATTTTTAAAGGCTAAATAAAGTATTATGGAGCTAAATATTTATTTATCTCTCCAGATATATTTTCCATTATCCTGCATAATAGTTTTTCTATTCTGTCTGAAAACTCTTCTGCCAGATTGAAAAATGAGATATGCCGTTAATGAATTTGCTTTTAATTCATTCTGCTTATTTAGATCCACTAAGCCATGAAAAAAATTTCTTATGGAACATGCATAGATAATACTTTGCAAATTGGAATCAAGATTTCAAGGAGAAATTATCGAACTATTTTCTTTTTTATTCTCCTGGAACTTTTATAATTGGATTCAATGAATAAAAACATGTTTCTAAATCTTTTATGTGAGAATTGGGAGCTTCTTTACATTCAGTGCATAAATAATTGCTAAAAGGTTATATTATTTAGCTACCTGTCTACGATGTGTCTGTTTAAAAATTTAGCAAATTTTAATGAATTAACTCTTTTAGAGTTGTCCAAATGTATTGTTCCAAACGAGAAACCTAAAAGGTAAAGGCCCTGTTTTGTCGGTATCGCAGTTCATGGGTTCGAATTCCACTATCTATCTACATTGTGTCTGTTTTGAAAAATCAGCTAAAGTTAATGCATTAACCCTTTTAGAGTCGTACAAACGTATTGTTCCGAACAAGGGCCGAATGAGTAGGGAACTGCTCGTCGGTTTCCTTATTTTATCGGTTGGAGTACAATCGATGGCCGATTCTCGCTGCTGTGTGTGTCCCACTATTTGTCTACGTTGTGTCTGTTTTTGAAAATTTGCTAAAGTTAATCCATTAACTCTTTTAGAGCCGTCCAACCTTATTGTTCCGATTAAGAGCCGAATGAGTAGGGTACTTCTCATCGGTTCCCTTAGTTTATCGGTTGGAGTATAATTGTTGGTCGATTCTCACTGCTGTGTGTGTTCCACTATCTGTCTAGTTTGTGTCTGTTTTTGAAAATTAGCTAAAGTTAATGCATTAACCCTTTCAGAGCAGTCCAAACGTATTGCTCCGAACAAGGGCCGAATGAGTAGGGAACTGCTCGTCGGTTTCCTTATTTTATCGGTTGGAGTACAATCGATGGCCGATTCTCGCTGCTGTGTGTGTCCCACTATCTGTCTACGTTGTGTCTGTTTTTGAAAATTAGCTAAAGTTAATGCATTAACCCTTGCAGAGCCGTCCAACCTTATTGTTCCGATTAATAGCCGAATGAGTAGGGTACTGCTAATTGGTTCCCTTAGTTAATCGGTTGGAGTACAATTGTTGGCCGATTCTCACTGCTGTGTGTGTCCCACTATCTGTCTACGTCGTATCTGATTTGGAAAATCAGCAAAAGTTAATGCATTAAGCTTTTTAAAGCCGTTCAAACGTATTGTTCCGATCAAGGGTCGAATGAGTAGGGTACCGCTCATTGGTTTCCTTAGTATATCGTTTGGAGTACAATTGTTGGCCAATTCACGTTGCTGTGTGTGTCTTACTGCTGTGTGTGTTCCACTATCTGTCTAGGCTGTGTCTGTATTTGAAAGTTAGCTAAAGTTAATGCATTAACCCTTTCAGAGCAGTCCAAACGTATTGCTCCGAACAAGGGCCGAATGAGTAGGGTACTTCTCATCGGTTCCCTTAGTTTATCGGTTGGAGTATAATTGTTGGTCGATTCTTACTGCTGTGTGTGTCCCACTATCTATCTACGTTGTGTCTGTTTTTGAAAATTAGCTAAAGTTAATGCATTAACCCTTTTAGAGCCTTCCAAACTTATTGTTCCGAACAAGGGCCGAATGAGTAGGGTACTGCTCATCGGTTCCCTTAGTTTATCGGTTGGAGTACAATTCTTGGACGATTCTCAGTGCTGTGTGTGTACAACTATCTGTATAGGTTGTGTCTGTTTTAGAAAGTTAGCTACAGTTAATGCATTAACCCTTTCAGAGTAGTCCAAAGGTATTGTTCCAAACAAGGGCCGAATGAGTAGGGTACTGCTCATCGGTTCCCTTAGTTTATCGGTTGGAGTACAATTGTTGGCCGATTCTCACTGCTGTGTGTGTCCCACTATCTATATATGTTGTGTCTGTTTTTCAAAATTAGCTAAAGTTAATGCATTAACCCTTTCAGAGCAGTCCAAACGTATTGCTCCGAACAAGGGCCGAATGAGTAGGGTACTTCTCATCGGTTCCCTTAGTTTATCGGTTGGAGTACAATTGTTGGCCGATTCTCACTGCTGTGTGTGTCCCACTATCTGTCTACGTTGTGTCTGTTTTTGAAAATTAGCTAAAGTTAATGCATTAACTATTTTAGAGCCGTCCAAACGTATTGTTCCGAACAAGGGCCGAATGGGTAAGGTACTACTCATTGGTTACTTACAGTGTCATGGGGGCCACCGGTGACAAACGACGCAGCAAATAATAAAAGTACATAACACGTTGACTGCAATGGGGGGTCATCGGTGACCACCACCACAAAAAATGCTCCAAACATGATTTTATGACTAATTTTATCTGCTGCAAATAATATTTCAGCATATGCATAGCATAATGAAAAGTTCACGTCGGTGCCTTGGGCAAGCCATCGAAAATGCGTCTGGCAGTCAACGTGTTAGTGTCTCTTGTCATAGGGTTTGATTTAGAGAGCTGCGGACAACTTTTAGCAATACAAGAGCTAATGAGACCGGGACCCACTGCTTATGGCTACTAACATACTTGTCACTGTGGGATCTGAACCCACGAACTCCGGCTCCGAAGATCAGCGCTCTAACCATTCAGACATCGTTTGGCTTGTTCTCAAAAAGTTAAGACACTTATCGTGTCGAAATACGAGTTTTGATTAGAATCGTAAAATTTATTCGCCTGTAAAGTTAACCATAATGCTATGGCATCTTTCATTTCTTCATCTTCATAGAACCGTTCGTTATTTTATGATTCAAAAATCGAACCCCCTCTTTTAATTAATCCAACTCTCATTGTATTGATGGATTCCTTACAAATTTGTCTATGGTTTGGTTTGGTTTGGAGTGCTACGGTCTACTTTTTGCAACACGAGGGCTAATGAGACCGGAACCTACAGCTTAAAGCTGATTCCGAACGGCTACGAACATCCATGCTACAGTGGGATTCGAACCCACGAACTCCGGTACTAAAGGCCAGCACTCTAACCAATCGGCCATCGTTCGGCAGATTTGTCTATGAATATCGCATGACAAAGTATTGCTTAAATACGCACTTCATAATGCTATAACATCTTTGATTTCTTCCTCGTCATAGAACTATTCGTTCTTTTATAATTCAAAAATCGAACCCCTCTTTTAATCCACCCAACTCTCATTGTATTGATGAATTCCTCATAGATTTGTCTACGGATATCGCATGACTGGGTATTTCTTAAATTCAAAAAGCCAATTACAGAATGAATTTCACAGTTGCAGAGACTTTTCGTCGTCTTAATTATGTTTAGAGCAATATTTACATGCGTGAGCTTTTCACTACACGAACTCTTCTGTTATGACGCATTGTTTAGTCACTGGGGATGCGTTACCGCGTAGGTAGATTTGCGTTATGTGCCGCATGTGGGAATTATTACATTCCGGAGCTTACTTTCGAATAACCCTCGTAAAATCAACCTACGTGCAGAATCTTATTTTCCTATTTTCTTGCATCACCATAACACGCTGCTTGAAAATAGAAAACTGCTGTTATATTTATGGGTATGTCTAATATTTCTAAGTAGTCAGTAATTTCATTTCCAGTTAAGAAAACAGGAACCCTTTCAAAATGTTTTAAATTTTAATTATTGCATCATATATTATAATTATTCGCATTTTATGTTCCAATTTAAAATACATTTAAGAAAGTAAATTTGTTTTAATCGTTTATTTATGTAAAATTAAACACTTAAAACTTTTATTAAAAATTTAATAACTTTCTCAGATATTAATACTGTTGCACCAATTTTTAGGTCTATGAAAGATTTCTATAAAATTTTGAATTTGTATTGAAATAACTGTGAAATTATATTAAAAAAATTTTATCTGACACAGTTAAAAAAATGAAATCTCACAGATTTTGCAAATAGTGTATAAAAAAGGAATATGCAATTTATTCATAATTTCATACTTTATATTACAAGAACTGGAAAGTGTTTATTCTACATTTCCACAAATTCTACCGCTTTTCTACATTACATCCCAATAAATAAATTTTTACAAAGGTTTTTTAATCAAAAATTTAATTGCTCTTATTATTAATAACATTTTGTCAACATGTAGAAATTTCAATTTTTGATCGATAAAATTAAAATGGATATTTTGCAAAATGTATCTAAAGATAGTATTTTGGATATCATCCAAATTTTCAAATTTCTTGCCACTCAGAAAATATTGAATAAATAGAAATTTGATGGCACAATATCGGGCGAGTATGGTGGTTTAAGTAATACCTTACATCCCAATTTATAATTTTTTCTTAGGTTCGTACAGTAACTTGAGAAGTACGGTCTTGAATTATTGTGATTCAGAATTATACCTTTTCTGTTGACAATTGCTGGGCACTTTTCATTTATTTACTCGTCTTAGTTGTTTACAGTAAAGACCTGTGTTCACATTGTGTCCAGGTTTCAGCACTTCAAAATGCAACGACCCCACGAATATTAGACCTTAACACAGAGGACGCATTTTTCATTTCCAGTGATCAAGTGATAAAAAAACACTTCTGTGGTGCATCGGTTGGCTTTGTGTTCTTTTGACAGATTACGAAGGATCTAAACACCTGCTCTACCTCCTTTATCAATCTGTTGCAAATGTTCTTGGATGATTAAGAGTATTTGACAGTTCCTCGATTGTCTAGCACTGATTTGCTTCAATTTCCGACTTTAGCATGTGTAACAAAGAGTTACAGTTCAACAACGCCAGAGCGAAACTGACGT
>CM063511.1:83845939-83878439 GCA_032207245.1 Pardosa pseudoannulata
AACAGATAAAAATCACATTAAATAATACTTAAACTATCAGATTAAAAAATATTATTTTAAATACTTTGTTGATTTTAAACTGTTTTTTACTTCTTTCAAAATATTCGAGGTTATTGTTATATGTTAAACCGTCCCGATAATGCTGTTTTTTTGTATTCTTAAAAAATAAATTAGTGAACATATGAAGTATCAAATATAATTAATTTCTTTTAAATAAAATTAATTGTTCTTGTAATAAAAGAACAAATTATTTTTTTATTTATAGTAAAGCATTTTAAGGCATAGTTTTTTAATAAACTAAAAATAATAATACTAAAAATAAAATAATATAAATTGCTCATTAAAGAATCTAAATTACCCTGCTATTCTTATCAGATGTCGTTCTCTCTATTAAAGCTTTAAGTTGACAGTGAACGTTACAATGCGTTAATGGAATTTATTAACTTAAACTTATGAAGCTTGCATTCATGTGCAATAAGAATAAATACACAGTTGAAAATGATTATAAATGAAATATTATAATAAAATAACTATAACAAAAATAACAGATCAGATTAAAACAATTTGTTTCGAAATACTTTGTTGATTTTAAACTGTTTTTTACTTCTTTCAAATTATCCGAGGTTAATTGTTATATGTTAAAACGTCCTGATAATGTTCGTTTTTGTATTCTTAAAAAATAAATTAGTGAACATGTGAAGTATCAAATATAATTAATTACTTTTAAATAAAATTATATGTTCCGGTAATAAAAAAGGAAATAATTTTTTTTTCTAGTAAAGCATTTCAAGCATAGTTCTCTAATAAATTAAAAATAATTGATTACAGTTATAAAATGAAACTATTATCAAAATCTTTTTAATTGTTCATTAAGGAATCCAAATTGCTCTGCTATTCTTATCAGATGTAGTTATCTCTATTAAAGCTTTAAGGGAACAATGAGCGTTACAATGCTTTTATGAAAATTATTAACTTAAATTTATGAAGTTTGCATTTATGTGCAATAAGAATAACTACACAGTTGAAAATGATTATGAATGAAATTTTATAATAAAATAACTATAATTAATATAACAGATCAGATTAAAAAAATATTTTTTTTAAATACTTTGTTGATTTTAAACTGTTTTTTACTTCTTTCAAAATATCCGAGGTTATTGTTATTTGTTAAACAGTCCCGATAATGCTCGTTTTTGTATTCTTAAAAAATAAATTAGTGAACGTATGAAGTTTCAAATATAATTAATTTCTTTTAAATAAAATTAATTGTTCTGGTAATAAAAGAACAAATTATTATTTTTATTTCTAGTAAAGCATTTCAGGGCATAGTTCTTTAATAAATTAAAAATAATTGATTAAAGTTATAAAATGAAACTATTATCAAAATCTCTTTAATTGCTCATTAAGGAATCCAAATTGCTCTGCTATTCTTATCAGATGTAGTTCTCTCTATTAAAGCTTTAAGGGAACAATGATCGTTACAATGCGTTTATGAAATTTATTAAGTTATGAAGCTTGCATTCATGTGCAATGAGAATAACTACAAAGTTGAAAATGATTATAAATGAAATATTATAATTAGATAACTATAATAAAAATAAGAGATCAGATTAAAATTTTTTTTTGAAATACTTTGTTGATTTTAAACTGTTTTTTACTTCTTTCAAAATATCCGAGGTTATTATATGTTAAACTATCCTGATAATGCTCGTTTTTGTATTCTTAAAAAATAAATTAGTGAACATATGAAGTATCAAATATAATTAATTACTTTTAAAAAATTGTTCCGGAAATAAAAGAACAAATTATTATTTTTTATTTCTAGTAAAGCATTTCAGGGCATAGTTCTTTGATAAATTAGAAATAATTGATTAAAGTTATAAAATAAAACTATTATCAAAATCTCTTTAATTGCTGATTAAGGAATCCAAATTACTCTGCTATTCTTAATAGATGTAGTTCCCTCTATTAAAGCTTTAAGAGAATAATGAGAGTTACAATGCTTTTATGAAAATTATTAGCTTAAATTTATGAAGCTTGCTTTCATGTGCAATAAGAATAACTACACAGTTGAAAATGATTATAAATGAAATATTATAATAAAATAACTATAACAAAAGTCACATTAAATAATACTGAAACTATTTGATTAAAAAAAATTTTTTTTAAATACTTTGTTGATTTTAAACTGTTTTTTACTTTTTTCACAAAATCCAAGCTTATTGTTATATATTAAAGCGTCACGATAATGCTCGCTTTTGTGTTCTTAAAAAATAAATTAGTGAACATATCAAGTATCAAATGTAATTAATTATTAAAAATAAAATTAATTGTTCTGGTAATAAAAGAACAAATTATTATTTTTATTTCTAGTAAAGCATTTCAGCGAATAGTTCTTTAATAAATTAAAAATAATTGATTAAAGTTATAAAATGAAACTATTATCAAAGTCTCTTTAATTGCTCATTAAGGAATATAAATTGCTCTGCTATTCTTATCAGATGTAGTTCTCTCTATTAAAGCTTTAAGGGAACAATGAGCATTACAAAGCGTTTATGAAAATTATTAACTTAAACTTATGAAGCTTGCATTCATGTGCAATAAGAATAACTACACAGTTGAAAATGATTATAAATGAAATATTATAATAAAATAACTATAATAAAAATAACAGATAGAAATCACATTAAATAATACTTAAACTATCAGATTAAAAAAATTTGTTTCGAAATACTTTGTTGATTTTAAATTGTTTTTTACTTCTTTCAAAATATCCGAGGTTATTGCTATATGTTAAACCGTCCCGATAATGCTCGTTTCTGTATTCTTAATAAATAAATTAGTGAACAGATGAAGTATTAAATATAATTAATTACTTTAAATAAAATTAATTGTTCCAGTAATAAAAGAACGAATTATTATTTTTATTTCTAGTAAAGCATTTCAGAGCATAGTTCTTTAATAAATTAAAAATAATTGATTAAAGTTATAAAATGAAACTATTATATATATATATATATATATATATATATATATATATATATATATATATATATATATATATATACAAATATATATGTATATATATGCATTAGGTACAAATATATAGTATCTACAGGTTCTAATAATTTATATATCAATACTTTATTTTGTTTCTAATAACTTCGTTATAGCACTAGAAAATAAAAGAGAGCTGCATACCTTTTACACTCACACATGTATATATATATATTTATGTATATATATATATATATATATATATATATATATATATATATATATATATATATATATATATACATATATATATATATATATATATATATATATATATATATATATACATATATATACATATATATATATATATATATACATATATATACATATATGTATACATATATAGACATATATATATATATATATATATATATATATATATATATACATATATATATATACATACATATATATATATATATATATATATATATATATATATATATATATATACATACATATACATACATATATATATATCATATATATATACATATATATATATATATATTATATATATATATATATATACATACATATATATATATATACATATATATATATACATATATATACATATATATATTTATACATACATATATATATATATATATATATATATATATATATATATATATATATATATATATAGAGAGAGAGAGAGATAGATAGATAGATAGATAGATAGATAGATAGATATAGCTTCGTGTGTGTATGTCTGTACGTGGGAAGAATCATTTGACATTTTTTGCAGTGCAGTTAGTAGCAAGTTTTAGTAATTCAAGGTGATATTTTAGTTACAGGAGATACGTTATTATTAATTGAATATGAAAGCAGAAGTGTTTATATTTATCTTGTATTTTTCTTCAACATATGAAGACTGTGCTGTATATTGCGAATATTTGTTGCTTACATGCAATCAGGTACTGATTGCTTTCAATATGGTTTATAGTATGCCTACAAGATGTTTACATAATTTAAATTTTCTAAAAACTATAGAATATAAAAAAAGGATTAGTAGAAAATAGTACGGAATAGAGCAGTTTGTCGCAACGTCATGAACTACCATAATGCCTTTCCCATTCATTTTCATATTTACAACAGCCAATAGACAACAATAAAATGCTGTTTTATTTGAAATTAAAGCCAAAATTGGCATAAGTTCAGATCTGCCCTGCTGCGTGAAATCGCCTTATTAGAAACGGATTAGTAGGAAATTTAGTTACCCACTTTAATTTATCTTGTCATATTACGTGATAGGATGGAGATCGGACTTTGTAATATTGACAGTGATTATTTGGTGGCATATATGAATGATGTCCAAAATTTAGCGAATCGATTGCAAACCGTGTGGTTATTTATAAAAAACAAACGCACGAACTAACAAAAGGAAGGGGTGGATTTCGAACGTTTTCAGACTCGCTTTAAATTTTGCTGACGCTAACTCACCAATAATACAATATGGATGCTTCTATCCATTCCAACCGGTTCGTAAATTCGCGTACAGATGGACAAATAGACAGACAATTTAGGCTAATATTATATAGGGGATAAGATAAAAATAATAAATGTGTAACAGAAATAACTATAATAAAAATATCAAATGAAAAACTCATTAAATAATACTTAAACTATCAGATTAAAATAATTTTTTTTGCAATCATTTGTTGATTTTAAACTGTTTTTTACTTCTTTCAAAATATCCGAGGTTATTATATGTTAAACTATCTCGATAATGCTCGTTTTTTATTCTTAAAAAATAAATTAGTCAACATATAAAGTATCAAATATAATTAATTACTTTTAAATAAAATTAATTGTTCCGGTAATAAAAGAACAAATTATTTTTTTTTATTTCTAGTAAAGCATTTCAAGGCATAGTTCTTTAATAAATTAAAAATAATTGATTAAAGTTATAAAATGAAACTATTATCAAAATTTCCTTAATTGCTCATTAAGGAATCCAAATTGCTCTGCTATTCTTATCAGATGTAAGTTCTCTCTATTAATGCTTTAAAGGGACAATGATCGTTACAATGCGATTATGAAAATTATTAACTTAAACGCATGAAGCTTGCATTCATGTGCAATAAGAATAACTACACAGTTGAAAATGATTATAAATGAAATATTATAATAAAATAACTATAATAAAAATAACAGATAAAAATCACATTAAATAATACTTAAACTATCAGATTAAAAAAATATTTTTTTTAAATACTTTGTTGATTTTAAACTGTTTTTTACTTCTTTCAAATTATCCGAGGTTATTGTTATATGCTAAACCTTCCCGATAATGCTCGTTTTTGTATTCTTAAAAAATAAATTAGTGAACATATGAAGTATCAAATATAATTAATTTCTTTTAAATAAAATTAATTGTTCCTGTAATAAAAGAACAAATTATTATTTTTATTTCTAGTAAAGCATTTCAGGGCATAGTTCTTTAATAAATTAAAAATGATTGATTAAAGTTATAAAATGAAACTATTATAAAAATCTTTTTAATTGCTCATTAAGGAATCTAAATTACCCTGCTATTCTTATCAGATGTCGTTCTCTCTATTAAAGCTTTAAGTTGACAGTGAACGTTACAATGCGTTAATGGAATTTATTAACTTAAACTTATGAAGCTTGCATTCATGTGCAATAAGAATAAATACACAGTTGAAAATGATTATAAATGAAATATTATAATAAAATAACTAATAAAAATAACAGATCAGATTAAAAAATTTTTTTGAAATAATTTGTTGATTTTAAACTGTTTTTTTACTTTTTTCAAAATATCCGTGGTTATTATATGTTAAACTATCCTGATAATGTTCGTTTTTGTATTCTTAAAAAATAAATTAGTGAACATATGAAGTATAAAATATAATTAATTACTTTTAAATAAAATTAATTGTTCCGGTAATAAAAGAACTAATTATTCTTTTTATTTCTAGTAAAGCATTTCAGGCATAGTTCTTTAATAAACTAAAAATAATAATACTAAAATTAAAATAATATAAATTGCTCATTAAAGAATCTAAATTACCCTGCTATTCTTATCAGATGTAGTTCTCTCTATTAAAGCTTTATGGGAACAATGAGCGCTACAATGTGTTTATGAAATTTATTAATTTAAACTTATGAAGCTTGCATGCATGTGCAATAAGATTAACTACACAGTTGAAAATGATTATAAATGAAATATTATAATAAAATAACTATAATAAAAATAAGAGATAAAAACTCATTAATTAATACTTAAACTATCAGATTAAAAAAATTTGTTTCGAAATACTTTGTTGATTTTAAACTGTTTTTTACTTCTTTCAAAATATCTGAGGTTATTGTTATTTAAACTGTCCCGATAATGCTCATTTTCTATTCTTAAAAAATAAATTAGTGAACATATGAAGTATCAAATATAATTAATTACTTTTAAATAAAATTAATTGTTCCGGTAATAAAAGAACTTATTATTCTTTTTATTTCTAGTAAAGCATTTCAGGCATAGTTCTTTAATAAACTAAAAATAATAATTATAAAATGAAACTAATATAAATTGCTCATTAAAGAATCTAAATTACCCTGCTATTCTTATCAGATGTAGTTCTCTCTATTAAAGCTTTATGGGAACAATGAGCGCTACAATGTGTTTATGAAATTTATTAATTTAAACTTATGAAGCTTGCATGCATGTGCAATAAGATTAACTACACAGTTGAAAATGATTATAAATGAAATATTATAATAAAATAACTATAATAAAAATAACAGATCAGATTAAAAAATTTTTTTTAAATACTTTGTTGATTTTAAACTGTTTTTTACTTCTTTCAAAAATCCGAGGCTAATTGTTATATGTTAAAACGTCCTGATAATGTTCGTTTTTGTATTCTTAAAAAATTAGTGAACATGTGAAGTATCAAATATAATTAATTACTTTTAAATAAAATTAATTGTTCCGGTAATATAAGACCAAAATTATTTTTTTTATTTCTAGTAAAGCATTTCAAGGCATAGTTTTTTAATAAATTAAAAATAATTAATGAAAGTTACAAAATGAAACTATTATCAAAATCTCTTTAATTGCTCATTAAGGAATTCAAATTATAATGCTATTCTTATCAGATGTAGTTCTCTCTATTAAAGCTTTAAAGGGACAATGAGTGTTACAATACGATTATGAAAATTATTAACTTAAACGTATGAAGCTTGCATTCATCCGCAATAAGAATAACTACGCAGTTGAAAATGATTATAAAGGAAATATTATAATAAAATAACTATAATAAAAATAACAGATCAGATTAAAAATTTTTTTTGAAATAATTTGTTGATTTTAAACTGTTTTTTACTTTTTTCAAAATATCCGTGGTTATTATATGTTAAAACCATCCTGATAATGTTCGTTTTTGTATTCTTAAAAAATAAATTAATGAACATATGACGTATCAAATATAATTAATTACTTTTAAATAATATTAATTGTTCTGGTAATAAAAGAACAAATTATTTTTTTTATTTCTAGTAAAGCATTTCAGGGCATAGTTTTTTAATAAATTAAAAATAATTAATGAAAGTTACAAAATGAAACTATTATCAAAATCTCTTTAATTGCTCATTAAGGAATTCAAATTATAATGCTATTCTTATCAGATGTAGTTCTCTCTATTAAAGCTTTAAGGAAACAATGAGCGTTACAATGCTTATATGAAAATTGTTAACTTAAATTTATGAAGCTTGCATTTCTGTGCAATAAGAATAACTACACAGTTGGAAATGATTATGAATGAAATTTTATAATAAAGTAACTATAATTAATATAACAGATAAAAATAACATTAAATAATACTTAAACTATCAGATAAAAAAAATATTTTTTTGTAATACTTTGTTTATTTTAAACTGTTTTTTACATCTTTCAAAATATCCGAGGTTATTGTTATATTAAACAGTCCATATAATGCTCGTTTTTGTATTCTAAAAAAGTAAATTAGTGAACATATGAAATATCAAAAGCAATTAATTACTTTTAAATAAAATTAATTGTTCCGGTAATAAAAGAACAAATTATTATTTTTATTTCTATTAAAGCATTTTAAGGCACAGTTCTTTAATAAATTAAAAATAATTGATTAAAGTTATAAAATGAAACTATTATCAAAATCTTTTTAATTGCTCATTAAGGAATCCAAATTGCTCTGCTATTCTTATCAGATGTAGTTCTCTCTATTAAAGCTTTAAGGGAACAATGAGCGTTACAAAGGGTTTATGAAATTTATTAACTTAAAACTTATGAAGCTTGCATTCATGTGCAATAAGAATAACTACACAGTTGAAACTGATTATAAATAAAATATAATAAAAGAACTATAACAAAAATAACAGATAAAAATCACATTAAATAATACTTAAACTATCAGATTAAAAAATTTTTTTTTGAAATGCTTTGTTGATTTTAAACTGTTTTTTACTTCTTTCAAAATATCCGAGGTTATTGTTATATGTTAAACCGTCCCGATAATGCTCGTTTTTGTGTTCTTAAAAAATAAATTAGTGAACATATGAAGTATCAAATATAATTAATTACTTTTAAATAAAATTAATTGTTCCGGTAATAAAAGAACAAATGTTTTTTATTTCTAGTAAAGCATTTCAGGGCATAGTTCTTTAATAAATTAAAAATAATTGATTAAAGTTATAAAATGAAACTATTATCAAAATCTCTTTAATTGCTCATTAAGGAATCCAAATTGCTCTGCTATTCTTATCAGATGTAGTTCTCTCTATTAAAGCTTTAAGGGAACAATGAGCGTTACAATGCGTTTATGAAATTTATTAACTTAAATTTATGAAGCTTGCAATCGTGTGCAATACGAATAACTACACAGCTGAAAATGATTATAAATGAAATATAATAATAAAATAACTATAATAAAAATAATAGAGAAAAAAATATTAAACATTATAAAATATTAAATAATACTTAAACTATCAGATTAAAAAAATTTGTTTCGAAATACTTTGTTGATTTTAAACTGTTTTTTACTTCTTACGAAATATCCAAGGTAATTTTCATTTTTTTTTCTTTTATTATTATGCTATTGTTACTTAAATGTATCTTTTGGATATATTTTTGGTATTGTTTTGAACACTAGAACCACGGGACCAAAATTTTTTCGAATTCAATTTCTTCAAAACGTTACTAACGAAATTGAAATACGAGCCACGGTAGCTCAGTTGGAAAAGGCAGCTTAAGATCCGTCGTGTTCGTTAAAGGCGACTGGGGGCACGTAAAATATGTTCTTGTCACAATGTCCTCAGAGTGGTCAATCAATACCTCTAGGGGTGGCAGGCCAAGTTTATGGGTCTTCTGCTTGGTCCCTGCTTCAAAATGACGAAGACCTACTTGAGCAAAAGTCGTTCTTTCAACTTAATAGTACTAATTAAAACGAAAGGCGGACCTCTTGACATTAATACGACAGCCTGCAGGCTCAATCGGGCTTGGTTTGTCCAAGTGACATGAGAAACAACAACAACAACAAAGGCAGTGATCTCGTAACTGAAAACTTGCGGGTTCGGGGCTGGAGCTG
This sequence comes from Pardosa pseudoannulata, assembly GCA_032207245.1. Lineage (NCBI taxonomy): Eukaryota > Metazoa > Arthropoda > Arachnida > Araneae > Lycosidae > Pardosa > Pardosa pseudoannulata. The sequence continues at coordinate 83,855,590 of CM063511.1, forward strand.
GTCTAAGATACGTCGTGTTCTTTAAAGGCAACTGGGGCACGTAAAATATGTTCGTGGTCATATAATTCTCCAAGGCCTCAAATGATACCTCTAGAGGTGTCAGGCCAAGCCTGAGAGTCTTCTTGGCCTCTACTTCTAAATTACGAGGACCCATCGGGGTTAATGTTACTCGCTCACTTGCATGCCTTAAGTTGTACGTGCTCCTTGGATGGTGCTAAATGAGTAACAGCTTCGCAACCTTGTATTGGCATAAAGGCATATATTGCCATCTGAGTTAGAAAAAAAAACGAAATTGAAATAAATTTCTTGACCTTCATAATTTTATATCCATAAAAAATTATGAAAATGTCATATTGTCACGAAGATTCGAATGAACACACCGTTTAATTGAACAGACGAATTTATTGAAGCTAAGTAGCAACTCGTAACCTTGCAAGATCGTGAAGTTGCCTACAACTAGTGGGTATCAGCTTTTATACCCGAACAGAATATTCGAGAAATAGCTAATTTACATGATAAAGGAAGATCTAGAAAGTTCGAGAACATAAGTCAACGATAAATAACATTTTTAAATTAAAAATCTATACTTTGAATCAACCGCCATGGCGGGCATCGAACCCACAATCTCCGAGTCTGGATCTTGTGCTTTGCCCAGTCGGCCACTGAGCTCGCTGACAAAGCTTTTTTTTATGAGGCAATATTGAAGTTGTGTCTCACATTTCTACCAGTGATTTTAGATATGGTTGGTTTGGTTTGGAGTGCTATGGTCTGCTTTTTGAGACACGAGGGCTAAAGAGACCAGGACCTATAGTTTAAAGACGATTCCGAAAGGCTACGAACATCCATGCCACATTGGAATTCTGACCGATGAACTCCGGTACCGAAGGTGAATTTAGATTTGAAGATTTATATAAAGGATCAGCATTTTCGAAAATTTTATTTTTACACAATAGCTTGCCGCATGTCAAAACATTGTAACATCATAAATAATCTAAGAATAAATAATTCTATTCCTTATTTCTAGAAAATAAGTTCCCAGTTTTAGTATTATATACAACAATCTTGTTTGATTACTTTTATTAAAAAAGTAAACTAAAAGAAAACTCTCTGAATTGGAAGAAATTTTTGGAATTAAATACCATTTATTTGCTGCAATACTACGCTACACCATGAAAAGAACATTTTATTGTCTTATAAATTAAAAAAAAATCTGGGGAAGAAGAAAGCGATTTTATTTCTTTGCTTCGAGAAATTCGGAACAAAAAAGGTTTTTAAAGTTTTTATATTTTATTCTTGAGCGTTAAAGAAAAAGGATAATTATAGGAGAAATATTTTAAAGTAATAGGTTTTAAAAGGTAGGAATTTTTTCCTTGTTTCCTTTTGAAATCGTTGTACTCTTTAAACGTAGCTTGGAGGGATTTTTCGAAATGTAATTTTCTTTTTGGATATTTCATTTTTTGGGTATCTGTACTTTACAATATTTGTTAGAATTTGATCTTAAATAAATGTTTATTTATATTTATTTCCCATATGTTTTTAATCATAAATATATAGGGTGTTTAAATAGACCTCGAGTGACATTTTTTTCAAAAACCGTTGCTGATATGTAATTTCAAAAAAGTTTTAAATAAGGTAAGCCTTAATTGTAAGGTAATTTTAAATTTAAAAATTCTGTTTTGCAAAATAAAATTTTATAAAAGCTAAATATCTTTACGTTATTTTGTTCCCTCTTTTATATTTAGTAAAATTTGAATACCTCTCTCCTCCTCTCTCTCCGACGCAACAGCCCTTAGGGGGCCAGGGTCTTCTGTGCCAATCTCCGTTTTCTAGACCAAGGGCCCTGTAGTGCGAAGCATATGTTCCGGTTAGGTGGTCAGCCTTACACAGAACCCCCAGTGTTTAGTTCCCAAGCATGCTTGGTCCTCAGTTTCTCTACCCACTGAAGGGATGAAAGGCTGAGTCAACCTTGCCCAGCCCGGGGATCGAACTTCTGACCTGTTTCGTGGGAACGCGAAGTGCTACCCTAACGCCACTGGGGGATAAAAATTATATACACACATACAAATATATATACATACATATACATATATACACATATACACATATATATATATACACTATATATATATATATATACTACACAAATATATAATTATATATATATATATATATATATATATATATATATATATATATATATATATATATACATATATATATATATATATATAATATATATATATATATATACATATATACATACATATATATATACATATATACTAATACACACATATATATATATACATATATACATATATACATATATATATACATATATACATACATATATATACATATATATATATACATATATATACATATATATACATATATATATATATATATATATATATATATATATATATATATATATATATATATATATATATACATATACATACATACATATATATATATATATACATATACATACATATATATATATATATATATATATATATATATATATATATACATATATATATATACATATATATATATATACATATATATACATATACATATATATATATATATACATATATATATACATATATATATATACATATATATATATATACATATATATATATATACATATATATATATATATATATACATATATATATATATACATATATATATATATATACATATATATATATATATATACATATATATACATACATATATATATATACATATATATATATATATATACATATATATATATATATATATATATATATATATATATATATATATACATATATACATATATATATATATACATATATATATATACATATATATATATATATATATATATATATATATATATATATATATATATATATATATATATGTATATATATATATATATATTTGTTCTAAATTCAACTTTCTAAATTGTGTATTTTACATAAAAAAATTGATTTTTTTTTTGCCTTTAAAAAAACTGTACATTAAGGGGTTAAGCTATGACATTGTTCTAATCTCTGATTACACAAGTGTGATAAAGAAAGATATGATATGTACAAAAACGCAGTAGATTTTCAAAATCCTCTCTTTGTAGAGTTTATTTGCATGAATTTGAAAAATAAATTCACAAAATGAATTTAAAATGTATTCAGTGAAACATGTTTTGAATTCTCTTTATGGTGAACACGTAAGCGTTCTAAACAAACCTCGTAAGCAGAGTCAAAACAAGTTATTACAATGCGAATTCTGCAGGTACTTGAACCTATTTTAAGGACCACGTATCTCATTGAGATTTACAACATCAAACGATCTCAAATTCAAATGAAATGTAAGATTTATTGAGGCACATTTACTCGCATTGTGGCATGAAATATAGATGCATCCGGCGTTTTCCCGCTTCCCTTTGTTAAATCCGAAAACTACTTTTCATGGCTATCAACTGCTCTCTAACACCTGGTATGTTCTCCTTTATATATTCATCTATTTCACTAGACAGTATGCATTTTATAAACTTTGTTTCCTCTCTTTCGGTTGTTTTGATATAATTTGAGATGTGGTAGTTTGTATAAATCTTACTTTGCTTCATTTTAGTATGTTTTATACTTTACGTTAGAACTCGTATTTTATAAAACTTTTTTAACCTTTTGTATCTAAACAATTTCGATTTCAAATACTTTTATTCAGGTGTTAGAATTCGTGTCTTGTAGTCCTCGTTTTTATTTGAATATCAACCTGTGATCAAATGTATAGTGGGATTTTATTTTGATTGCGTTGTGTAAAAGTATTTTAGCACTAAATTTAACCACAGGTTCTGAGAAAATACAGACATAAGATATGAAAATAAACTAAAAGCTAAATCAAAAGCATCTGAAACTATCTTAATATAAAAAGTAAATTTATTATAATATATAAACATCTATGTACACACAAATTGATTCTAATTTTCATAAAATATGCTTTATCAACACCATCTAAATTAGTTATGACAATAATTTTTCAATACTTAAGTAATTATGTAAATATAAGAGAGAGGACCTAATCTCAATTTCAAAAGGTATGTAAAAGGGGGTACCTTTGGGAAGTTAAAATGGTGTACCCGGAACACTGCTGGTTGATGGTTATCTATGGCCGGTCTGGTCAGGGGATTCCTCCTGAGTGTTTGGGGTGCGGTCGTGCTATTTGATCCAGGAACACTTCCCGTCGGACTTGACTGGACTCTCGAACACGTTCCGTCGGACTTCTCTCCTCGTCTGGACTACCGAACACCTTCTGTCGGACTTCCGAACACCTTCTGTTGGACTTCCGAATACCTTCCGTAGGACTTTCTCCTCGTCTCGACTATCGAACACCTTCTGTCGGACTCTCTCCTCGTCTCGACTATCGAACACCTTCACCTTTCCAATCGGAATAGTTGTAAGAATCTAATTGGTCTGCTTAAAACTGGTCCTGCCTTGAGACCGCCAACGTGGAAAACCTTACCCCTTCTAACTGGGCACTGACCCTTAGGGACTCATAAATAACTCCACAAAGGTACATTCTTATTTCATGTCAAGTACGGAGACGGGATTCTAATCTGGGATTGGGTTCAGAACCCCGCCCGAGACCACCGTACAAGACAGCAATATCCGTAGAATATAATTTTATGGTTTTCTGTCTTTTTACAAAGATGTGATGAGGTAAGATTTAGATCCCGAGCATTTTACTTCTTGTATGAATGAATCAATTATATAACTGATCTAAATCGCCTGATCACAATTGGTTATTTTAAGTGAGTGAAATTTTTTAGGGTAAAAAACATTTATTTTGAAAAACTGTGTATTTACAACCATCAAAAAGTCTGAAGTATATACCAAATGATTTCCTTTACGCCTATTTAATAAAGTACATTTTTTAAAATTTTGGTTGAACGATGTTTCATAACAATTATAATTTGCACATTACCTTCAAGTCTCAAAGTTAGGTTTGTTTTCAAGATAATGATGTGTATGAGTAGAGCTCAAGTGCTGCCATGTGGCGGAGACTTGCTGTATTATATCTGTTATATTTACATTTTTCAAGGTAAATAGTAACTAAAAAAATTTAACAAAATACCATATTATGTATAGTTCTATTTTATGCCCGGTTCTTGACTTGGGCAGATTCATAATATGGAATACCCGCGTAAAACTTTTAGTAGCCGTTTAGAGGTACGAATAATTTATTTTATTTATGACCTCATTTTGTTTATGCATGATAACATTAAACTCAAATTAACTAAATTATTTTTCTAACTATAATTAATTTAATGTAATTGTTAATACTTATAAAAAATTTAATATAAATTACATTAATAATTTAATATAATTTAACTCCAAAAACGTAACTTTTAAAATTCAACTTCAAACTACACCACTTTTATTTAACTAATACCTTTTATCCGTTGATTAAATTTCAAATCGAAACTTTTAATTTTTTTTTAACCTCACTGTCATAAGCTAGTCCAGGAATTAAACGAAGGAAGAACTTTACGGATAACACATGTAAACACTTTGGGCCTTCTGGTAAGTGATACTTTCAAGATTCTCAAGCTGAACGATGGCGACTATTTAGGACACTACTGTTCGGTTCTGGACTTCGCGGGTTTGAATCCCACTAATGTTATGGTTGTTAGTAGACATTCAGAATCGTGCTGCCATGAAGATCTTAACCTAAAACCACACCGCAAGGGGCAAAGTACCCTTTCACTAATGGTAATCACAACTGCCCTGTGAAGTTATTGCTTCCCTCGCAAACACCTGCTCTCATGTCAGAAAGTTCCACGTAGAGCAACGGGTCAACCGGACTTTTAACCTGGGCAAGACTCCTGCGGAGTATCCCCCGCACTTCCGGAAACTGCATTGGTTGTACTTATTAGTCTAGATTTTCTACTTTTTTTGTTATTTTAAATTTTATAGGCGGAATGCTGACTTGTCCCCTGCGTAACGGATTGTTGCCGGACGGTCAGACCGAACCATCAATTCAACACCCTACACCCAACTTCGGGTGGATGGCTGGTTACAGGTAGTACACGGCTTTAAGCAGTAGGTTTCATAAGCACTAGCGTAGAAAAACAGTAGACCGTAGAACTCCAAAGCTAACCAAACATTAAAGATTCTCAAAAGACGAAAGGCATATTAAACAATAGTAAGGTAACTGTTAAGCAACCTTCTACTTGTAAGTCATAGCTTAGAGAAAATAAGGAACTGCAGAGCTACCTTTTCGCCACCAAGAGATCTAATCAAACATTTCAAAAACCCGTAACAAAATATCTCAATCATCTTGATCAATATAGAACACATCACTGTTCACATCACCTTGCACACATATCAGTATGCATAGAATACCACACTGGTTCTTTTCGCATTCTTGATATACAATTAAACTAAGGTGGTCTCCTTCTCTAAGGACAGCATTCAGATGTTCTTTTAAACCATCTACTGATTTAGCATAATCCAAATGCAGAAAAATGACAACTTCACTTAGTTAAAAAAAACAGAAACAATCATAGTATGCTTTGATTACATCATAAAATACCTTGCTTTATTTCATCTCGATTGGCTGAAACTGCATCTTATATTAGTAGTTGTTGAATCATTACTTTTTGAAGTTTATTGTGATATAATTTCCATTAAGTATGTTTAAGAGGCATTACTTGAAAAAGTCGTTTTGTTAAAGTTTTAACACTCCAATGCAGTTTAAGCCACACAGAACTTGTTTTTAAAGTAATTGGATCTTGAAATTTGATTTTTCCTATGTATACAATGTTTAAAGATAATCTTTTATGCAAAATATCACAAACATTTTACCACTACAATAAGCATACTTTTACAGGTATAAATGTACTGTAGATTTTAAGAGAAGGTGGGGGTTTCAAATGCTGGGGTTATCACCTGAGTAAGCTAATTTTGTACAATTCATTTTATATTATTTTACCTAAAAGTTACAAAATAATTTACAGTGCATCAGTTCTAGTGATGTATTGATATCCACTTCTGTAACGGAAGTACACCATTATCACATGTATTACATCACAAAAGTAAACACAATAGTACACACTATTGTGTTTACTTTTGTGATTATTTTTTTGTTGAAAGATAATTCTCAGCCAAAACACAAACCATTTCTTTTCCTTCCTCATAGGGTACTTTACAATTCAGGGAAATTAAAAATTTTACTGATCCCGTAATATGACTGGCTATATGCTAGTTTAAAAGAAAAAAAAAACAAAAATAATAACACCCGCTTCGATATTCTCGTTTAAGTTTACTTCCACAAATACCGGGAACATTACATAAGTTCCACTTCTCGAATCCCGGGTAAAATTCCTGGAAAATCCAGAATAATAACAATAAATACCCGCACCTGGTGCACTTGAGTAGTGTCACGTGATAGTTGCTCCTAGAAAGCTCTTTCAACCGTTGCGTGATGCATCAGTTTATAGCAGTCATCGCAAATTCTATGTTAGAGGAAGATAGATATAGAACGCATTGTCTCTTTGCTAGTTTAGAAAGGGTGGTATTTTCTTTTATTGTGCCACTTTATTCTATCCAGTGTAATCAAACACGTAATTTCACTCCTGGAGAGTTAACAGAAAATATCTATTTTTCCGAAGAAAAAATAGTGTTCGTATACTGTGAGATGTTAAGAATTAGTAGAATGTATAATTAAATATATAACCTAAAATAAAGAATTTGTGATTGAGAAATGACCAAAGGAAAGGGATCTGCTAACAGTTTATTGTAGATTAGGATTTGACCATTACAAAGCAAATATATTACTAGCAATAGGGAATTAATGACTACTAACGTTTAACACTAGAATTACGGTGGTCTTTATATACCTAGAATTACGGCGGGTGTCATTTTGACTCCTTGATAAGATATCTGCATATTTCTCTATATGATATAATATATTTGTGAAAAATAAATTAAAATAACTCAAATTATGACAACTACAGTTTGTTTTTAAAAATATGCAGACTTTGCAGGTATGTCGGATCAACTAAACGATTTACTACGTTCTCTCCTAAACTTTGATCACTTGGATTCATTTCATCTTTTCCTAAATATGGAAATACGTTTAATAAGTATTTTGTCCTAACATCTAATTATAGCTAAAATTTTATTCCGAATGTATCGAGCTTGTTAGGCATATACTGCAAAAAATGAAGCAATTGCTGCCTCTGATTCAGCATCATGGCTGCTGGACGGAACATATACCGAAAATTAAAAAAAAAATATTGCACAGAGTTCTATTTAACCCGCTCACTCAATTGCTATATTAAAATCAAAGAAAATTTTTTTTTGAAGTGCTATATATTCAAATGAAATTCTGGATTTCAGTTAAATCTATCTGTCTCGAATTTTGTGCAGACAAGAAAAATTGAAATAAACAAGTTTTCGAATTTCAGGGACTTTGTTGGAAGAAAGATCAATAAAAGAATAAACACATTAAACAACATAGAAGAATGACTCAAAGAATGAACGAGGTTTTCTGAGAAGATTGTAACTTAAGTAAAATTGACAAAAAAATATAAATAAGAGAACACTTACCGTTGACGATGTCGTGTAGCTCTCATTGCATATAGTATTTACCCATGATCAAATTTATAGTGGTTATTATTTTGTTAGTCAAAGACTAAATTTTATTTGTCTTGCGTTGTGTAGACTAGTTTAGTTTTAAATTTAATCACAGGCTCTGAGAGACTACAGACTTATTTTTTGTTAAACTAATAAGCTAAAGAGTTACTAAAATCAAATATTACACACTTAAAATAAGAACATGAAAGGTTGATAATTAAAAAAAAATAAGCAAATTTATTATTAGGCTATTTACATGTCTACGTACAAAATTTTGATTCAAACTGCATAAAATTTGCTTTTCCATTCTTTTGTCTAGGTGCCACATTATTCAAGATTTAACATTAATACTATCCTAACATTTAGGTAAAAAAAGAAGAGAGATAACCTAATTTCAAATTCAAAATATTTATAATAAGCACCTTTGGGGATCTATTGGGTGTGCCAGGGCGGTAATCAGGATGGGAATTCTTGGTGAAAGGATGTAGACACTGCACTGGCTACAGTCTCACCACTGGTATGGGGCCTTTTAAATAACTGGGGTGATTCTGAAAAGCGGATACACTTTAACACTTCTGGTCGTTGCTAGATGTCGTCCTCGTTAGTTTTTCTGAGTCTCTCTTGGACCCAACACTTTTTTTGGTCCTCGAAATCTGCTCTAGGCTTCCAAACTCTAACTCTCTTCTTAACTTCTCTTCATCCAATCAACATAGCTGTATATATCCACTGGTCTCCCTTTCCCCGCCTTCAAACCACAAACATGAGGAAAAACGTACCCCTTCAAATTTGTCACTGTCCCTTAGGGACTCATAAATAATTTCAAGAAGGTACATTCTTATTTAGTGTCATGAACGGAGACATCATTCTAATTTGGGACTGGGATCAGTGCCCCGTCCGAGAATCCCGCACTCGACGAATCCGTTCAATTAGTTTTTATAGGTCTTCTCTCCTTTACAAAAGATGTGATGAGGTCAGATTTAGATCCCAAGCATTTTACTTATCGTTTTATTTATATCAATTATATTAATTAATCAATTATATTAATTATATCTATTATATTATTTATCAATTATATTAATGATTTAAATCGCCTCACCACTGACAATTTTTTTTAAAATTTAGCCTAAAATTTAAATATTATTACATACCTATTTAAAATATTTTGTCAATCCAATATGCGTAATATTACGGTTAGTCTACGTAATTTTAGATCTTCGTTAGATTATTTCTGCAAGTCTAGTGTCTTTAAGGGCCGATCCCACCAAAGTCGTTTAATGGCTAACTACGATTAGCCACGATTAACCCTGATGCCAACCAATGGGGGAACGCAATTCTCCGTCTAAACGGAGATTAATCGCGCTTAGCGTTAAACGACTTTGGTGGGATCGGCCCTTAGGCAGTTAAGATGGCGTCCAAGACCCGCCAAACATTGTGCAACCGGCTTATGGCTAAGCCGAATCCTTTGCAAGTCCTTCTTTTAATCTTCTGCTAACTGCACTGAGGGAATAAACACTTGGGTGACATCACTCCCTCATTTAGGGAAGGGAGCTTGGCAAACGCTACATGTTCAGCCAGGATCGGTGCAATACAGGACGCTAGAAAAACTGACACTCTCCGTCGGTAGCTCTCTGATATTATCGAGAGTGTTTACTGATGTAAAACTTCGTTATATCCAGGTAAGGAGGTTTTAAAATTTTACGTGATATTTGAATCTAGAATAGCAAATTTACATAACAAGTCATAACTACATATTAATAAATAAAATGATGTATCACAGTATTGTGTTCATAAGCCAGGCTTATATGTTTTTAAAAATTTAAATCTTATGTCTGCTACATATGTGAAGTAATTTAATTTTTCTGTTATCAGTCCAAAAGTATTTTTTAGCTAAATTTCTTGCATATCGGGAAATTTTATCCTTGAGGGAGTGTTTTCTCTTAATTTTTCTAGATCCTTAATATGCTGATCTCCCATTGACATGATTTTCAGACTCACAGTGGGTAGCTATCATACTATTTGCTTGTGGAGGAAACTGTTTCAATGTTCACAATGCTTATACAGGAACTTGCACGTACAAACATTTCAGCTATGGGTGCTAACAATAAATGAATACATGATAAAAAATATAACTGGATTCTTTACAGAAAATCTATTCTAGATGATGATTTTCATCGGCTTCCATCTGGTCTACATTTACAATTTAAGATAATAATACATTATTGATCTTGTTAGGCAAACATTCTATTTAGGCATAGCAACGTAAATATTTGTTTATAGAACAAAATTCCGTGATAAGTTAAGGGCAGACCTGCGCTAGATAATTAGTATCAGTGTCTTTTTTGTGTAAACTGGATAACCCAAACATCATAGCAAGACATATAAACTGAATAACTTGACAGTGAATAAAGAAAAAAAAGATGCGATTTGCACCAATCAGTTGGTAAAAAATGTCGACAAAATTTTTTGTACATTTTAGAGTATGCTACCGGTTTTCTGCTATTGGATTATACAAAGGAGTAGATAGCCTGAAAGAGTACCTGCATGGGTTACGGTGGTGGATAAAGTATACTTAAAAATGCTATATTTATTAAAAGAGACCCTCCTAATTAAACTATATATCAAAAATATGAAAGGTGACAGTGCAGTAGTGTGGACATATGGCTACATGTTTGAGAAAAAATGGCTTATTCTACACTGACCAAATTGACTGAAAAATTTTAAGTAATAGCTTCTTTGGGGGTCACAAGAACTGGAATTCCACAGCAACAACCGTCTGCCATATCAAATGCTGCATTCAGCTGTGAAGGTTATGATGTCCAATCTCACAGGGGAGTTACTGGATGACGGAGAACATGTGAACACTTGTAATATTGAACTTATATGCTATCTGATAGTCATGAGATAGGGTGGTGGAAAGCTGTATATCTAGAAATGCTATACGTATTAATGAAGACCCTTTTAATTAAACTATACATCAAGAATACGAAAAGTGTTAGTGCAGTAGTGTGGACCTATCACTTCATATATGAGAAAGAATGACTTATTGTACATCGACAAAAATGGGTGAAAAATTTTAAGTAACAACTTCTTTGGGATGACATACAAGAAGTGAAGTCCCTTAGCAACATCCGTTTGTTTTATCAAAAGAAATGTTACTTTCTGCTGTCAAGGCTATGATGTCCAATCTCACAACGGAGTTGCTGGATGACAGAGAGCATATGAACTCTTGTAACTGTAATATTCAACTTGTATGCTATCTGATAGTAATGAGATAAAATGGTCGAAAGCTGTATACCTAGAAATGCTATACTTATTAAAGAAGACCCTCTTAATTTAACTATACATCAAGAATACGAAAAGGAAAAGTGTCAGGGAAGTAATGTAGACATGTCACTTCATATATGAGAAAAGATAGTGTATTGTACATCGACAAAAATGAGTGAAAAATTTTAAGTAACAACTTCTTTGGGATGACATACATGAAGTCCCTCAGCAACAACCGTCTGTCATATCAAAAGAAATGTTGCTTACTGCTGTGAAGGTTATGATGTCCAATCTCACAGCGGAGTTGGGGGATGACATAGAGCATATGAACACTTGTAACTGTAATATTCAACTTGTATGCTGATACTCATGAGATAAGTTGGTCGAAAGCTGTATACCTAGAAATGCTATACTTATTAAAGAAGACTCTTTTATTTAAACTATTTATCAAGAATATGAAAAGTGTCAGGGCGGTAATGTGGATATATCACTTCATATATGAGAAAGAACGGTGTATTGTACATCGACAAAAATGAGTGAAAAATTTTAAGTAACAACTTTTTCGGGATCACTTACAAAAAGTGAAGTTCCTCAGCAACATCCGTCTGTCGTATCTAAAGGAATGTTGCTTACTGCTGTGAAGGTTATGATGTCTAATCTCACAACGGAGTTGATGGAAGACGGAAAGCATATGAACACATGTAACTTAGTACTATTCAACTTGTAAACTATATGATAATAAAAAAAAAGAATTTTAGAAACGCGTTTCGATCACCGACAGAACTACTCTTGCATTTGTTTTCATTTTGATAAAAAATCGTGGGTTTATTTCCACCCAGTTCATGCAAATCACATGTTTTTATCTTTATTCGTTGTTGAATTAGTCAATTTTAATGTTCTCACTGAGTTTTGGATCATTTGATATTTCACGTGAATGATAACCATAAATTAATCTTACTTTCGCAACAGTAAAAGTAATGTGAGAATATATTGCACTTGTAGGAAAATAGAGAAAATAACCAAAATATCTTTTAGTTAATTACACTTTAGATGTTTTAAATCCTCGCAGCATAAAGTAAATTACCCCTGGTAGTTTGTATACTATTATTTACAAACTTTTAATTCATTTCAGGAAATTCAAGATTTAAAGAACTTTCTTTTAGATCTCAGAGGGAAAGTCTATAATAGATAACAGGATTTTTTTTCTGACATACACTCACTCGCTCACGTACTTTGGTTAAAAGTTTTATGCAGATAAGTATTATGGTTCATCAGGGCGTGATAAATTGAAAGAGGAAACTCCAATTATCTAGCAATCAGCAAACACGGAGAATCACATCTATGTAATTAGTTCCTTTAATGAACAATGATTTTTATTGCTTCTTTTAAATGAATCCTAATCTAATTTAGGAAAATTCTCGAAATTTCAAGCCATTGTTTAATGACTAATACTGGTAATTGTTAATAAAAGAAACCACTCGATAAGTTTCTCATTTATTAGTGTCGTTACCGTTTTGTTTATTCCCAGCACATGCTATTACAGAGAGAAAATTTCAAGTCGTAAAGTTAAGCAGATAATTAAACTTTCTAAGCACTTTGTTTTATTGGATTGTAAAGATCGGAAATAAATAATTGAATTTTGTTTGACAGTTCCCTCTCATTCGAAGATGCAAAGATATATATGTACTATTTGTATATACCATCTGTAATAGTATTGTTTTACAAAGGAAAAGGACATTTGACTTACAGAGTGTGCTAGAAGAAATAACGAGCTAGACGATGAAAGGTTCTAAATGATAAGCTGCAAAACTAGTGAAATTTTGCAAATTATTTCGAATATTTAAGCTACAGGTTTGAGAAATAAATAAAAGAAATCTTACCATACATACGAAGTGATTGTGACAATGGAATCTTGGAATATGTAGTCAGCAACAACTGGTGTGAATCGCTTTTTATAATACATGACCAACATTTCATAAGCTAACAGAAGACTTTAATATAAGGGTCATAACTAATATCAAACAGCGAGTAATTCAATAATTGATGTTTATTTTACAATATAAGTATTCCTAGTTGGTGGTTTAATATGATTTAACTTGATGAAGACGACATAGAGGTATGAACCTCTTAAGATTAGACGAAGTTTACTACGTAAGACTCTTACGACATTATCCGACATGGAATTATCATTACCACACTGTAGGCAGAAGACTCATAGTATTATCGACCCAAACTCTTTTTCTGCGGTATATACAATAATCCATAAGTAGAGACGCCGTCATAGAGACGTAACTAAATTATCTGCTATATGATGTATATGATGTTATGGTTAGTCAAGCTCGCAATCCATAAACAGGGCTACTTTTTCGAAAACAAAGTTGTCTTATAAGTGCAGGTTATATGAAAGTGTTTTTCAACCAAATAGACTTTATTATGAGCAGCTGTAGCTCAGTCGGCAAAGGCAGCGTTCCCGTAATTGAAATGTTGCGGGTTCGGGGATCGAGCCATCCTAAGATCTGCCGTGGACGAGAGTTTTAGGATGACTAGAGAATGTAAAATATGTTGGTGATCCCAATTTCCTCTCTCCTCTGGAGGTGGCAGTCCAAGCATAGGGGTATTTTGCATTATCCCTGTATCTAAATTACGAGGACTCACTATGAGCAAATTCAATCTTTCACCCCAGAAGTGCTCTTCTTAAAAAAAAAAAAAAAAAGAAAGGCTCTTTGTCTTAATTCGAGTATTGGAAAGTCTAAGGGGCATAAGTAACAACAACAACAGACTTTACTATGACAAGCCTTCTTTATGATGACGTCAGACTATTCAAATACCTTAACGTTTAACATATCTCCAGTTGATAAATTTATGATTAGAGGATCCTGTTACAGAAAGAACTATACTCAAATATATATAAAACGTCCACATAATTTAAAAATACTGTAGTCATCACTGTAAAGCATTTAATAAATGTAGTAGCTGAGTATATTGATGCAGACGCTCACTTACAAAAACATCTTTTATTTAGAACATAGGATGGCACTAAACACACAAATCCCCTTGAGGAAAAAGAACACAAAATACAGAAAATTTTTATGATATCGTTTACATCGCGATCTTAAAGGAAAAAAGCAATTGAATCTGTTTACCAGATTCATTGTGTGTTTTATTAACTATTGAAAGGAAATGATGTCATTCCTGTTTAAAATAGTGTAAAATTGTAATGTATCTGTAAATATTTTACAACCATATTGAATTTTTGTATATCTTAAAATATGAAAAAAATATGATGCTTGTTGTAGTGAAGAAGAAGTTTGTAAATTATTTATTTATGTATTTTTAAAAAGTTTTCTATAAATAAGGGATTTTTCTTATTTTCTAGGGGCCCTTTTCCAGGGCTGGATATATATATATATATATATATATATATATATATATATATATATATATATATATATATATATATATATATATATATATAATATATATATATATATATATATATATATATATATATATATGTGTGTGTGTGTGTGTGTGTGTGCGTGCATTTGCAAGTATGAGAATAGTTTCATATTTTAATTTATTTTGAAAAGAAATTCTTATTGTTACGTTTGATATCCTTCCAACTAATATAAATCCACGGTCAAATATTTTATTTAAAGGAATGTGATGCTTTACTCTAAGCATATTAAATAGGACTATTTGAGACTATTTGACTATTTTACTTTTATTGAGAACTTTTAACAGGCAGTTTTTTTTTACAAAGTTTTAATAATCAAAGGTTTTTGTTTTTCTAGTTTAATATTAGGTAACATTTAACTGTTACTTTGTTCTGATATGAGGTTATGATTGCCAATGTAACAGAGTTAAAACTTTGTAAAGTAAATCCATTTTAAAATCAGTCAAAACTTATCAGTTACATCGATACTTATATATCAGTTAAAATCTTAATGAGATCTTTGTAAGAAACATGAAGCAGTATCTGTAGTGACTAATAATGTCTTTAGAGTAATAAATTAGTTCATATTTACTTTTCGTTTGTATAATATTTGTTTAAGACATATCGATTTTAAATTACTTCCCAGAAAAAAGTGTTTATCAATTATGAAATAAAATTTGGATTTCTGTAAATTTATCTTTATCATTATTACTTTCGCCTTTCTTCAATGTGCATATTCTATCTTGACATTTTACCATTGTGGGGCTTAAAGCAATACGTAAAATAAAAAAAATGTCATAGATATTTAACATATGAATGAGTACAATGTTATCATATTTTTCACTCTAACAAGCATCCACTTGTTTTTGAAAATTACAGCATCATTTATTTCAGATGTTGAAATTAATGACTTTCTGTTTAATATATATTTAGGTTGTCTTTACACTATTCTATTTTCTCTTTCTATTAATTGTTTCGCTCTGTTACCTAAGATTTACTCATTAATCTTTCAAACTTACAGAAGACAGTATAATTATTTTTATTTTGTAAATTCCTTTTTCTATCACTCTGTTTTTTCTTTCTATTAGTTGTTTCACACTGTTACCTAAAATTTACTCATCAGTCTGTTACACTTACCTAAAACATTGTTATTATTTTTATTTTGTAAATGCCCCTTTCTATTATTCTATTTTCTCTTTCTATTAATTGTTTCACTCTGTTACCAAGGATTTTCTCATTAACCTTTTACACTTACCTAAAACATTATAATTATTTTGTTTTTGTAAATTCCATTTTCTATTACTCTATTTTCTCTTTCTGTTAATTGTTTCACTCTGTTACCTAAGATTTTCTCATTTATCTTTTACACTTATCTAAAACACTATTATTATTTTTATTTTGTAAATGCCATTTTCTATTACTTTATTTTCTCTTTCTATTAATTGTTTCACTCTGTTAGCTAAGATTTACTCATTAATCTTTTAAACTTATCTAAAACATTGTTATTATTTTTATTTTGTAAATGCCCCTTTCTATTATTCTATTTTCTCTTTCTATTAATTGTTTCACTCTGTTACCAAGGATTTTCTCATTAACCTTTTACACTTACCTAAAACATTATAATTATTTTTATTTTGTAAATGCTATTTTCTATTATTCTATTTTTTCTTTCTATTAATTGTTTCACTCTGTTACCTAAGATTTACTCATTTATCTTTTAAACTTACCGAAAATAGCATTATTATTTTTATTTTATAAATTCCATTTTCTATTACTCTATTTTCTCTTTCTATTAATTGTTTCACTCTGTTACCTAAGATTTACTCATTAATCTTTTAAACTTACCGAAAATAGCATTATTATTTTTATTTTATAAATTCCATTTTCTATTACTCTATTTTTTCTTTCTATTAATTGTTTCACTCTGTTACCTAAGGTTTACTCATTAATCTTTTACATTTACCGAAAACAGTATTATTATTTTTATTTTGTAAATGCTCTTTTCTATTATTCAAGTCTTACTAAACTTTCCATTATTCTTTTTTTCGTGCAATCTATTCCACAAACTTTGGCAAAATCGCATCTTTACATTGATATTTAATCTTACATTGGTATTTGAACAATCTTTTTCCCTCGTATATGTATAATGCAATTTGTGATTTTTTTTATATTTTTGAAATAGAATTAATGATATAGTAGAATTAAGGCTATAAAAATGCTCCCAAAATTTACGTTTAAAGGAATTGAAAATACATTTCATGCTTTTTTTTACTTTAAAGCACATTTCATTTCATTTAAAAAGGGTTTTCTTTCTTAATTAAAATCACCCCTAAATTAGAAATCCTATACCATATGCTATAAAATAAGATGCCATTAAAAAACGTTATTTTTTCTGTTATTCAAGGCTTTATAAGCTCCCAAATTTTCGTTTTTATTGTACCTTTCATTTTGTACCTTTCATTCAGATAGTATGGCTTAATTGGATCTTTTCATTGGTATTCGAAATGACTTTAGCATCGTGAATGTATAATACAATACTTGATTTTTATATTTTTAATGTAGAATCTTTGTTTAACCGTAAAGTGTGCTTTATTTTATTTCAAACATAAGAAGAGTGCATTTATGTTTTATTGGATCAAAATCAGTTTTAAAGTTAAAATAGAATGCTGCATAAACAATGCATCTGATAAAAATAGCAATACTGTTTAGATTTTGTAACGAGCAACGTTTTTAAAGAGATTTTGATAATAGTTTTATTTTATAACTTTAATTAATCACCTTTGATATACTAAATAAACATGCACTGTTCTTGAAATTCTTTTTTTTTACCGGAACAATTAATCTTACGTCTGGAAGGAGAAGCATGAGAAATTAATATAATTTCTTAAACACATATACTAAAAATACTAAAAAATTATCCTGTCTTTTTTTTCAAATGCAAAATAAAAATATATTTTTTTTTGTCTTACTTGAATAAAATCACTCTTAAAATTGAGATTCTGTAGTGTGGGCTATAAAAATAAGATAAAAAAGAGGATTTTTTCTGTTATTCACGGTATTTTAAGAGCTCAAGTTTGGTTTATCTTGTACCTTTCATTCCAGACATTATGACTTAATTGAACCTTTTCACTGCATTCGAAATGACTTTTAGTGTCATAAATGCATAATACAATACATGGTTTTTATATGGTTAATGCAGAGTCTTTGTTTACCCATAAAGTGTGTTTTATTTAATTTAAAACATAAGAAGGATGCATTTATCTTTTATTGGATCAAAAACAGTTTAAAAGTTAGAACAATACATCTGATAAAAATAGCAATGCAGCTTGGATTTTGTAACTAGCATTTTTAAAGAAATTTTGATAATAGTTTCATTTTATAACTTTAATTAATCACCTTTGATATACAAAAGCAGGATGCACTGTTCTTGAAATTCTTTTTTTTATATCGGAACAATTAATCATACGTCTGGAAAGAGAAGCATGAGATATTAATAAAATTTCTTAAACACATATACTAAAAATAATAAAAATATTCATGTCATTTTTTTCAAATGTAACCTACAATTATGTTTTTCTGCCTTACTTGAATAAAATAACTCTTAAAATTGAAATTCTGTAGTGTGTGCTATAAAAATAAGATTAAAATAAAAGGGATTTTTTTCTGTTATTCAAGGCTTCTAAGCTCTCAAACTTTCGTGTTTTTATACCTTTCATTTAAAATACTATGGCTTAATTAGGTATTTTTATTGGTATCGAAATGATTTTAGCATCGTGAATCTATAATACAATAATTATGCTTATATTTTTAATGTAGAATCTTTGTTTAACCATAAAGTGTGCTTTATTTTAATTCAAACATAAGAATAATGCATTTATGTTTTATTGGAGCAAAATCAGTTTTAAAGTTAAATAGAATGCTGTATAAACAATACATCTGATGAAAATTAGAATACAGTTTGGATTTTGTAACGAGCATTTTTAAAGAGATTTTGATAATAGTTTTATTTTATAACTTTAATAAATCACCATTGATATACTTAAAAAGCATGCACTGTTCTTGACATTCTTTTTTTTTACCGAAACAATTAATCTTACGTCTCGAAAGAGAAGCATGAGATATTAACACATTGTATGCGGGACACATACTAGTACGGGCTTGTGTGACAACATGGTTGGTTTGTGGGTACAACAATAACGGTATATAGAGGAAAACGAAGTCAAATGTTCTTGTCCACTACATAGATTCTGGAAAAAGTTAGGCAAATAAAAACTAGTTTTTACATCAGTCGATGAGACTGATATAAAATGAAATAATTTTCGATCTATTGAGATTTAACTGATTAACTAAATTTAAGCTTAAAACTCCCCCTCCAGGTACAATTCCGATGCGAAATGTACCCGCACATAATGTGTTAATAAAATTCCTTAAACACATATACTAAAAATACCAAAAATATTCAGGTCGTTTTTTTCAAATGTAACCTTCAATTACGTTTTCCTGTCTAACTTGAATAAAATACCCTCTTAAAATTGAAATTCTGTAGTGTGCTATAAAAATAAGATGAAAAAAAAGAATAATTTTTTTTCTGTTATTCACTGCTTTCTAAGGGCTCAAGTATGGTTTATGTTGTACCCTTTATTCCAGATATTATGATTTAATTGAATCTTTTCACTGTATGAAATAACTTTTAGTGTCATAAATATATAATAAAATACATGGTTATTATATGGTTATTGCAGAATCTTCGTTTAACCCTAAAATGTGCTTTTTTTATTTCAAACATAAGAAGAGGGCATTTATGTTTTATTGAATTGAAATCCGTTTTACAGTTAAAATAGAATACTGCATAAACAATGATAAAGAATGGCAATACAGTTTGGATTCCGTAATGTGCATTTAAGTAGATTTTGATAAACATTTTATTTTATAACTTTAATTAATCACTTTAATATACTGAAGAAACATGCTCTGTTCTTGAAATTCTTTACTAGAAGAGAGCAGAAAAAATATTGTATTTTTTTACAGGAACAATTAATCTTAATTAAAGTAATTAATTATATTTGATACTTCATATGCTCACTAGTTTTGTTTTTGGAGATCATAAAAAAAGAGGATTTTCGGGTAGGTTTAACAGAATGTAATGAAATTTAACGTTAACATATTTTTTAAATAGGTAGAATAAAAAATATTCTGCTATGAACAACACATGCGATTTCCTTTTACGTCTGATAAATTACACAATTTACTTTATTTTGAAAGTACAATGTGCAATCAAAACTATAATTTTCATATTTTTTTCAAGATTCAAAGTTAGTTTCGTTTGTCAAGGTAATGGTGTAGTATCAAGTTTCAGTACTGGTTGTAACACAAGCTATGTGTAAAATATTTTCTTAAAAACTTATACCTAAAATGTCAAGCATATTCATGTCATTTATAATTGAATATAATCCTGCACAGTTATGTATTTATAAAAGATATAAAAACGTAAATTTTATTGTTATTTGTGAATGGTATACAAACGTCTTGAACTAGAAACATAAATTGCATTATTATCACTTCATTAATCATAAACGAACTACAAATAATGTATAGAAATAGAGTTATTGATTGATGAATTTGCTTTAAGTGTTATGTCCCATTACACATCAAATAAAACAAAAGTGCATTTTTGTTTTATTGGATTGAATTAAGTTTTTATGTTAAAATACAACACTACGCGCATGAAAACTTATAATATAAACGCACAATAGCTTAGTTTATGCTGAAAATATGTTTTGTTTATGCTACCGCGTATCACATAATGTTATTAAAAATTAGACTTACAAATAAATTTATGAATAATATATAATATATTATATAAATTTTTCTGTCTGTGTGTTTGTAATAGAACTCTTCCTAAACGGCTAGACTGATTTTGATGACATTTTGTGTATGCAATTAAGCTGATTCGAGAATGGTTTAGATTCCCAATTTGAAATTCCAAATATTTTTTTTTTATTTAAACCCTAGAATTGCTCGCTTATTGAGATTATTATAATGCCACTTAAAACCCTTCTCTGCCAACGTATCTGTGGCGCATTGGTCAGCGCAACGGCCTTTAGTATGAGAAGTCGCAGAATAGAATCTCTGTACAAACGATATGTGAATTTGAACTTAATCTAATTAGGTTTGTGGTGACTGTACTCATGGGGGCGTGAGGTATTTTTAAAATCATTTTTTTCCTTACTTTTCCTTCAAAACTGTCCAATTTATAATTTGCCAACGTATCTCTAGCATAACGTATTAATAAACTGTCAACATATCTGTGGCGCAGTGGTCAGCACAACGGGCTTTAGTACGAGAAGTTGCAGGATCGAATCCATGTACAGACGATATGGGAATTTGAACTTGTACGCATGTGGCATGAAGTATTTTTAAAATAATTTTTTTCCTTACCTTTTTCTTCAAAACTGTACAATTTATAATTTATTTAAAAACATTTTATTCAAAATACGTTTTTTTACTATTATCAGTATCAGGGTAACATCCAAATATCTTTGATATCATATAGGGATTCACAGAAAGAATACTATGCACCCACACAAAAATCTTTATATATAAAATTCTTCTGTCCTTGTGTTTGTAATAGAACGTCTCCTAAACGTCTGCACTGATTTTGAGGAAACTTCATGTATGTATTAAAGTTGATTGAAAAATGGTTTAGGTTCACAATTTGAATCAATAGAAAATGTTCCTTTTTATTAAAAATTCAGAATTGCGTTTTTATTGAGATTATTATAATGCCGATTGAAACCTTTCCCTTCCAACGCATCTGTGTCTCGGTGGTCAGCGCAACGGGCTTCAGTAAGACAAGTCCCACGATCGAATTCCTGTACAGGCGATGTGTGAACTTTAATCTAATTACGATTTTGTGATGACTGTACTTGGGGTAGCGTAAATTAATTTAAAGATAATTTTTGGATTTACAGCGTTAAAACTGAACAACGTTTACATATATATATATATATATATATATATATATATTAATATATATATATATATATATATATTATATATACATATATATATATACATATAAATATATACATATATATATGTATACATATATATATACATATATATATGTATATATATATGTATATATATATATATATATATACATATATATACATATATATACATATATATTATATATATATAATATATATGTATAAATGTATATATGTATATATATGATAAATATATGTATATAGTTATATATATTTAAATATATATATATATATATATATATATATATATATATACATATACATATATATATATGTATATATATATGTAATATATATATATATATATGTATGTAAATATATATGTATATATGTATACTATATATGTATATACATATGTATATATATATATATATGTATAATATATATGTATATATGTATATATATGTATATATGTATATATATACATATATATATATATATATATATATATGTATA
>CM063511.1:83890939-83953439 GCA_032207245.1 Pardosa pseudoannulata
TACTTTAATGAGCCCACCTGCACTCCCGAAGGGGTTGCAGATGTAGGAAACTTTCACGGAACAAGCTATTGGCAAAGAAGAAAATGGGGTTTTAAAACCGAGGTGAGGTGTTGAGAAAGAGAGTTGAGAAAGGAGTTGAAGTCGGGATTGAAGTGAAGTGGGACATCAAAATCTCAAGCCCCGCTCACCAGCACCGACTCGTCCGGTGCTCCCGAACACCCGGACCGACACACCGCATGAGGAAAGCATCTACCTGATCCTCTGTACCAACTGAAGGACCGACGCATCGAGTGAGGAAAGCCCCTGTCTTCTCCCTTGTGCCTTTACTGGAGGTAAAAATAAAATAATGTTTACAACGGTCATTTAGGCTTCTGTTAGTAATTTAACCTTGTGATTAAGAAATAACGAATTATAAAGAGAATTGTAATAATTATGGTGTAAATATAAGACATAAATAATTGATGATTATGATATATAATTATGAAGGATCAATTTGTAAATGAATGTGCAGAATAAATGTCTGAATCTCAATATAAAGTATTATATTCTTACTGTGTTTCCCCTTCGTAAACGAACACATACATGTGTTTAAATATAAAATTAAAATTATTTTCTTCTGTTTTTCTTCAAGTACAGGTATTTGGTTTATCTCATAAAAATTACATAAGTTTATTGAAAAACACTGTTTCATGGATGTGAAAAAGGCGGCAAATAAGAAACCATAATAAGTGGCAAAAGTTGTAGTTACGCTACTGCTTTGTACGTAGGCCCTGATCTCATTAGCTCTCGTGTAGAAAAAACAGTAGACCATAGCGTTCAAAAGTAAACCTTTACTTAGTAGGTACAAAAGTTTTAAAAAATTTTTCTTTTTTCAAATGTAGTACAGAATTGTTACTGGAATAGTAGGGTTTTAACTTAAACCATAAAACAGATATAATACGGAGAACATTTTGATACACTCCAATGTAATGAATTTTTGAAACATCCTCTAAATAATAACAGCCTAAGTTATCTGTCCGTCTGTCCTCGAATTCATAAAGCGGTTGAACCTGGAATAGATAGAGACATCCATATTAGATTCTTAATGAGTTAAGGTTAGCAAAATTCAAAGCAAATTATTAAAACGTTCAAAATCCACCCAGTTTTAGAGCTTTTCATGCCATTATTTCACGCCCTATTTTCCCCGGTTAAGAGCCGGCGTTAAAATTTAACAATTTATCACATAAGTAGATAAAAATAACATTATTTTTTCTAGCATTATGCCGTCATTCCTTTAACCATCTCATTTAATCATTTCTTACTTTAAATTATTTAAATATCGTCTGCATTATTTTCATACGTTTTATGACTGAACTTAGATATTATGTAAATAATTTTCTTTTATATTTGGCATAAATAATAGATTAGGTACATCTGGGATAATTTTAAATTTAATAATCGATTATTTTTTGTGACAATGAAAATTTTATCACCGGTATTAACAACAAATTCTTTTCATAAAAGTATATGGGTCTATTTCAAAAACTAATAAATATCTAGCGTTTAAGTTATATATCTTTAAAAACTAAGAAGATTGTTCGTTTGTGTTTTAGATTAAATTAGTATAAATATGCTTCAGATGACAGCGAAAAATACTGTAGTCTTTAAAATGTTCGAAATCCCCCTTCCCCCCCCTTCTCGAGCGTTTAATGCCATTATTTAATGCCCTATTTTTCCCGGTTAAGACCAGGTGATTAAATTTATCATATAATAAATAGGTAAAAGTAACATTTTTTTTCTAGCATCTTGACGTCATAAAAGTCTAGGAGTCTATTTCACGGACTAATAAATATCTATCGATTAAGTTATATATCTTTGAAAATTAAGAAGTTTGTTCGTGTGTGTTTGTTTTTATACATAACCAAACGGTTTGACTAAATGAATTCAATGTGATTCTAAACTGCATTCAGAGTATCGGAAGATTTTAGAGCAGTATGAAGGTAAACAAATTATTGAGCATGAACCAGATAATTCTCAGGGGAAAAAAAAAAAAAACTATATTTTTACTGACCTTATAGGGTACTTTACAATTCTGGAAAATTAAAAATTTTACTTATCCCGTCATATGACTGGCTATATGCTAGTTTATAGAGAAAACTACATTTGATAAGAATAGAAAAGTACTTAGTATTTCTTAACGAGCAATTAAAGAGATCTTGATAATAGTTTAATTTATAAATTTAATTAGCTACCTCTTATTAACTGAAGAAATATGGTCTGTTCATGAAATGCTTAGATAGAAAAAGATGAGATAAAAATTAATTTGTTCTTTTTTACCGGCACTATTAATCTTATTTAAAGTAATTAATTATATTTGATACTTCATATGTACACTAGTTGTTTTTTTGAGAATATAAAAAAAACGGACATTGTCTGGATGATTTAACAGATTGTAATAGACTTTACCTGTTAACATATTTTTTATATGTAGCTAGAGTAAAAAATGGACAGCACATGATTTTCTTCCACAGTTAATAAATTGTACACAATTTTTTATTTGATTGTATATTACGACTTCAGAAATACCATTTGGATAGTACTTTCAAGGTTCTAATTTTGGGGAAAAAAGATAACTTTCATGATGATTAACATAATGCAATAAAGTTTAACTGTTAACATAATTTTTTTATAAATAGTAAAAAATCAGATTTAGATAAAACATATTTTCTTTTCACGGCTATTGAATTATACAGAATTATTTTATTTGATTGTATATAATGTCATTAACATTAGATTTACGGATGTTGATCATATGCCTATTTTTATGATCTATATCTATTTTTACTGCAGTGGGCCAATTTGACTATTACAAGAAAATTGAAGGTGTTTTTCAAAGATGATAGTTCCAAATTAATTTAAATAAAATGTTTATTATAAAAAAAATTCATGAAAAACATTTTTTACATATAAAATCTATTTTTGAAACACATTTTCCGCAATTATTTCTATTGCATTTAGTACAATGGTTTCTACATCTGTTTCTTTTGCATGATTGTTGAACTTGACAATTCTTCCGTGCGTCAGTAGCATGAATTTCTATCATTGGAATGGAAGTGTTCTGGACTTCTTCTCTATATTTACTTCTTAGCTCTTCAGTTAATTGGAAAATATCCCAGGCCGGATAGGACCAATAAATTTCATGTTATGTGATTAACTGTTAAATCATTCTATGAGTCAAATTGGTTCCCAACCGTGAAAATAGGTATACCACATTTGATAATGCGAAATAAAGGGGTCTGCGGGGAAGAGGAATGAGAGTTTACATATATTTTATTACTTATCTAAAAACCAACGTATGTTTTTGAAAAGTGATATTAAAGTTTTATGTATATATAGGAATCAAATTTTTAATGATTCATATTGGCTCGGTCCGTAAATCTAGTGTTAAATAGATATTTCAACCATATCAGATCTTTAGTGCCCGCAATTTCTGCAACATACTCTGTCTTGGTTGTTCACAGCACAACACTAATTGTTTCTTGGTCATCCAGGACATATCAGCAGAAGAAATAAATATTATTTCAGTTCAGGTAAGCAAATATTTTGTGTCATCTGCAAATTGTGTCATCAGTAAACACTTCCAACATGGCTGGCAAACTGATTAGTAAAATAAGTCAAAGTCTTCAATTCCTTTTAGATATATGAGAATGTGTTTAATTGTTGACCAATCCGAGTTCCTCGTATTTTCCAATTTATTAGATTCAACACTAATTGAACATTCAAGGCCAGGTCTTTTGGTGTGGCAAGAAACATTAACTACCAACAGTTTGTAATAAGGAATTTCTTTCCCTATCAATTCACCTTCGTCATCATTAAGAGCGTAACTTTTGTAATATCAAGTTGAAATTGAATTAGCACAATTCATATCATATTGAACCATGGGAAGGTTTTCATTGCACACACTGAATTACAAAAATTCAACCATCTTTAAGCTTTGTTAGGTTCATACCAAGAAATTGATTTGAGGAACTTGCCAATTTGAAAGAATGGCAAAATAGATCCACAAATCATCCACTTCAACTTTATCATACTCCAAAAACAGGCCATCATCAACAAAAAGTACAAAGAAAATACAAGGAATAGTTCCTGAGCCGTGGTAGCTCAGTCGGCAAAGCAGCGATCTGGTAATTGAAATTTTGCTGGTTTAGGGCTCGAGCTCTCTAAGATCTACCGAGTTTGTTATAGGTGGTTTGGTTTGGTTTGGTTTGGTTTGGAGTGCTACGGTCTACTTTTGCAACGCGATTGTTATAGGTGACTGGAGCACGTAAAATATGTTTTTGGTCGCAGTGTCCTCCAAGTTCACAAACGATACCCCTGGGAGTTTCAAGTCAAGCAAGGGGAGGGGGAGCTTCTGTTTGGTCCCTGTTTCTAAAGGACCTACCGGGGGTATTGTTAGTCGAGTCCGTAGTATACCTTACGAGCGTGCGTCTGGCTGGTGCTAAATGGGTAACAGCTGATCAGCTTTGTATCCGCATAACAGCATACAGTGCCTGTATTTCCAGCTGCATTAGGAAAAAAAAAGAATTAGTTCTTTCCATTACTAAACTGTATTTCTTGAAGTCTACAAATCGCTGATTCCACCAACAAAGTGTGTAAGGAATTTGCACCCATGACTCATGTGTGCCTTTCCTCATATCTGCTGAATAGCTCCCTTGACCCCATTCCACTCGACGTTCCTTAGGGGAAATAAGAAGTCTGCCTGCAAAGGGGGGGGGGCTGATAAGGTTTTCTGGATGTGTCGCTTGTTTGTTTTTGCAGGAAAAGGAACAGGAGGGTGTGCTCTTTTCGGAAGGGCTCAAGTTTTCAGACACCTCCTCTCTCGAGGAAGGGAAAAAAGATCTGCCCGAGGGCAGTTGGATTCTGGCCTGCGACTTGGAAACATTTCTCTGTTTTGCAGTGGGACAATTGAATTTTTGGATATGAAAATGCTTGTTTAATCCTTTTTGATTTTAGGTAGGCTCCGAGGTTCTAAATACGACATTTTGTTTTACTGTAATATTTCATAAATCTTGTAAATAAATTTATGTTGTCTGTCTAAGCTTTTGGAGGAATTATTTTAATTATGCATCACAGCGATGATCTATGAACATACCTGCCCCAGTAAAGTAGGTGGACAGGTCCCACGCAAGTATAGCACCCCAGAACAGGGTGTTATTACAAAGTGCTAACATAAGTATATGTTTTTTTAAGTCAACAGACTCTATATTGCTGTCATCCAAACCTTCTGGATGGCTCATGTACATTTCTTCGTGACTACAATATAAAAAAAGCAGTCTTTTCATCGAAATTAATGCAAAAATAGCTTCTCTTGACTGTGACTAAAACAACAGGTCTGTGTCATAACATGCTGCTGCACAGATAGTTTCAGTACAATCAAAGCCAGCCTTTTGAACATAACTTATAGCAACTAGGCGAGCTAGAAAACATTTCACACTAATGTTGGATTCATATTTTTTTCTAATTATTTAACTGCAATTAATTACTTTAGCTTATTTGAGTCTTTCTACTATTTTTTATGCTTTTTCAAATAATGCTTCCCTTTTGTCATTCTCATAAGCCGCATTTCGTTTTCATCAGGCAACATTACTTCTGAGTAAGCAACTAGACATTCATAACCATTATCAGTTTTTATGTCAACCATCTTATATTCAGTGTTAATTCATGCAGGTTTTTTAAGTTTTCCTTCTGATCATTTCTGTGCTTTTTCTTCTAGATTGAGCTTTGTTCTCAAAAATTTAATCTTTATCTGAATTAGAATAACTTTGATCTTCACTATTGTTTTTTTTCATGCTTAAAGTAAGTATCATGGAATTTAATGACTTTGTGTTATGAAGAAACAAAAAAATTCCGGTATCAATCTTTATAATTTAATAGACAACAAAATTTCCAAAAACACTTTTTATATCTAAAGCACGTCGGAACTGTTTCAGAATATATGTTGTGTAATATTTAAATCCAAATATCGTAAATGATCAGTTGTTTTAATATCTCTACCTGACCAAAGTTTATTTGGAATTTTGTTTTCTAAACGAGGAGTACTAGTATGGGTTAGGATGTAAAGAAGTATCTCACAACACGTGCAAACCCCAATGTAATTATATTTTCCCCTCCAGTTAAATAGCTTTCTGGTCCACGAATGTGGGCTTGGGTTCGAATCCCACTTCTGACGGCTTAATGTTTGCCGAACGATGACCGATGGGTTAGGGTGCTGGTCTTCGGTACCGGAGTTTGTGGGTTCGAATCTCACTGTGGCATGGATGTTCATAGCCCTTCGTAATCAGCTTTAAGCTGTAGATCCCGGTCTCATTATCCCTCGTGTTGCAAAATGTAGACCGTAGCACTTCAAACCAAACCAAACCGAACCAGCTAAGTAGTTCTGTTTAGAGGTATATCGGACAGTCAGATTTTGTAAAATAACTTAAACTTCGTCACAATTAACACACTTCTAATATTACATTGCAAAGCATGATTAAAAACTTACTTTAGAAAAACGACTTATCATTATAACTTTCATAGTAAGCAGAAAATTACTTCCCTTTTTAGCAAAGATTTTCTCTACGCAGGAAATATCTTGCACCTCTTATAGGTTCTACTTACACAGGTCTATTCAAATTAGTAATAATTAATTTCTTTGCTGCATCAGCTCTAAACAGTCTTAATTTAAAAGGTTTTCTATGCACTTTTCCAATAATACACGCATTACAAATATCACCTACAGCTGCATTATCTATATGAATATTCATATTATTTAATAATTTTAGGTGCCTCGGTAGCTCAGTGGAGAAAGGGAACGATCTCGTAACTGAGATGTTGTCAGCCTTAGATCCGTCGTTTTCTTTAAAGGTGACTGGGCACTTAAAATATGTTCGTGGTCACAATGTTCTCCAAATTCATAATCAATACCTCTTGGAGTGGCAGGCCAAGTCTATGGGTATTCCACTTGGTCCCTGCTTCTAAATTACTGCACCACTTGAGCAAAGTCGTTCTTTCACCTTAAAGGTGTGTGGTGGTTTCCGCTAACCGCACAGACGTCAGAAGCCGACGTTTTAGTAGAGCCACCGATTAGGCTGAAGCCACTACAACTGAAACTGTCTCTCCCTACGGTCACGTGATCGGCTTTCCCGGGAACGCCTACCTTGACCGTATAAAAGAGGGCGGACTGGTGTTCTTATTTCCCCATCCTTTCTCCCCCTTTTATCTTTACTATCATTAAATTTTTTCCCATCTTATGATTTTATTTGCTATCAAGGGCCTTAAAATTCCTCTTTTATGTTACTGTAATTTGTAATTTATTTAATTAGTACTTTCTAACATCTAAAGGAACCCCAGTTCACAATGCACACCCTCATAGAATGTCTCACCCAATCAAATTGGAGATACGACCTAGGACCCAGGTACTCAAATCAAATCTTCTACTTCTACCTGCTCTTTTCCTCTCTCGCCATGTACGCAGAACTTCGTGAGCTCATCTCGACTTCCAGATAATTGTGTTTATGTTTTCTGTAACTTATTATTTGGTTTGTTCATTAAAATATTTGTTGAGTTGGGGATGTTTCTTGGCTAAATTATAGTCAGTAGCCTAAGGTGCTTATTAAAAATGAAAGGCTCGCCTCTATACCTTAATACGAGTAGCATAAGGCTCAATCGTGATTGGTTGGATAAACCAAGCACGATTGATTGTTACTTGGACAAAGTGACATCAGAAAAAACAACAATTTTAGAACATGTTTTTTATTTTTATGGCCATAATAATCATGGTACAATTGCAGTGTTTCGAATGCTGTTGCGACATTTTCAGCTGAACCTGCTAGGGTAACTAGACATATCGATATAGTATAAGAACCGTTACTATAAGAACCAAGAGCAACAAGTTATTTTCCATGAAAAAATTCATCATACTTGTCAGTCATATTTCGTGAAACAACCTGTTGAACATAAAATAAATGCTTGAATGTGGATTCTATTACACCTACATGCATACATCTTAGGCATATCCCGAAAAAACATTTCTAGTGGTACAAAGAAATGTTCATATGACATAAAATACTGTTTGTTGGTGATCGTATAATAAAAGGGTTTAGAGCAGAGGTGGGCAAAAGCTCACCGGGCAGGATGCGGTCCGTTAAAAAATCCTGCATGCAATTTTTTTAATCTCTTATATGCGATTTTGTTGAAATCAACAGTATTTGTATGCGTAGTGTACAACATATATTTGTGAAAGAGCTTTTTCGTTAATGATTTACACGAAAAATAAATATCGATCACAAATTACTGACGCAAACCTACACTCGGTATTAAGGATTGCTACAAGTGATTTGGATCCAAATTTTGAAGATTTGGTTTGGTTTAGAGTGCTACGGTCTACTTTTTGCAACACGAGGGCTAATGAGACCGGGACCTACTGCTTAAAGCCGATTCCGAACGGCTATGAACATCCATGCCATAGTGGGATTCGAACCCATGAACTCCGGTTCCGAAGGCTAGCACCCTAACCATTCGGCCATCGTTTGGCTCCAAATTTTGAAGAAATAATGTCAAATGAACATTTCAGATTTCAAGTTTCGCATTAACTAAAACTATTCTATTTTAACGTTTGATGTTTGTCTTTTCTTTTTACAATTCTATTTACTATTATATTTACAAAATGTAATATAAATATAAAAATGTAATAACTATTTTCAAAATAAAATAATTTATATCGTTAAGATATAAATAAATATCAAAATAAAATATTTCCTTAACTGATTTATTTAATAACTGATTTATTTAACTGATTTAATATGATGGATCATATTTCTTTAAAAATTACGCGACATATTTTACTGGGCACAAATTGTTCGCATATACACCTAAGTAAGACAATTTGTTATTACTATTATCTTTTATTAACTGTCAAATTTCTCTGTCCAAGTGCTTTAAAATGATACTTATAGTGTTTTTGTGAAAAACATTTCTTGGTCAGGGAAAATACTCCACCCAAAACATTCGCGTGTGAGCGATACACAGCGTACAGTCCTCCGTCCCGGGAGACATTTTGAAAATTGCATTTAGGCCCGTGCTTAAGTGTATTTGCCCACCCCTGGTTTAGAGTCACCCCTCTACACATGAGATTGGTTATTTTTAACAGTACTGAATGACCTTTATAATTACCTTTATAATTGGTGACATATTATCATTAGACTTTTTCATAGGACTTTGCAGAAATCCTCGATTACAATTTTTAAGAGTTACCGCACATATACCATACATATGCTTGTCAATCATATTTTCTGCAACAACTTATTTCACAACCTATTTGGAAAAGGGATGTCTCCGAATATTTGGTACATTTCACACATTTTCTATTTGTGCATTAACTTTGAATACATTCTTGAATGTTGATTCTACCACACCTATATGCGTATATCTCATGCATATTACGAAGAGAAATTTCTACTGTTACAGAGAAATGTTCATATGGCACAAAATACTGTTTGTTTCAGTTTGTATAATAAGAGGTGCTGTAGGTATCATTCTACACAAGAGTTTGATTATTTTTAGCAGTGCGGATTGCACTTTTATTACGTGGTGGTTCATCATTAAATATTTTTCTCTGAACAGTCTTTACACAATGCTCGTTCACAATTTTCAAGAGCTGCATTACATATAGTAATGCATCTTGAAATTAACAGTTGTATAATATCTCGAAAAAGAAAGGCAAAGGTTACGTGAAGAGATAAAAAGTATTACTCTGTTAAAATAACTGTAAAATAATTCTGGTAAGGAATTCAATATATCATTCTAGAAAATTTATGTTATCCCATATAAATTTGTTTTGATAAATATTTCTTTGCAGTCAGATATTGAAAGTGTCAGAGAATTGAACTACGAAATATTATTTAAATATGTTCAACTAAATATTACTTCAAAAAAGCAGATCTTCTAAGTAAGTATTACTTCGAAGATACAGATCTTCTATATATAAATATATAAATAACAACCATAATATTTTTCTAAACAAAAAATATTTTTAGGGATAAATTTATAATTGTATGGTATCGAATAGAAATAGTAGTGTATAATTTTAATTTTTTCGAATCATGTTATATATAAACATTTTTACATTATAAAAAAAGGGAAGATCAATCATAAAACTAATAATGTAAAAATTAGTGTTTATTTGTCTAAATTGTTCCAGAATCTTTGTAGTAGACAAGAACATTCGGCTTCGTTTTCCTGTATAAACCGTTATTTTTGAACCCACAAACAAACCATGTTGTTACATTAACCCGTACTAGTACGTGACTCGCACTCAAGTATCAATCGTCAGAAAACGTACTTGCACGTTTCCCGCATACAATGCGTTCAGAAGCAAAGTAAAGAAAAATATATGTATAGTAAATCCCTTTTTTACCAAATCAAAATAAACCATTTTATCAGCAAAGTATATGGCAGTTTTCCATGGAATACATTCTGTATTAGA
Source organism: Pardosa pseudoannulata (assembly GCA_032207245.1). Taxonomy (NCBI): domain Eukaryota; kingdom Metazoa; phylum Arthropoda; class Arachnida; order Araneae; family Lycosidae; genus Pardosa; species Pardosa pseudoannulata. The sequence continues at coordinate 83,901,441 of CM063511.1, forward strand.
TTTGTGTAAATCGAAAATTGTGTTCCTAGTTAATATTGCATGGCTGTCAGATTCTATAGCTCTTCAACTACTGCAGTGAATAGAATTACGGCGTTTATATTCGAACCATCAACATCGCATTAGGGATTAGCATCATAAGCAGCATTATTACTCAGCATTACTACTGAAATTCTGCTGTAGATTAGAACACTTCTATGGCAAAGGGAAATAGTGTTTGTTTACAGGCATGATTATTCATACCGTAAAAAAATCAGCGTACATCACCGAATGATGACGTATACTGGCATTTCAAGTGGGTTTAATTCGTCAATTTTACTTTCATTCTTTATTCCAGCTTCCTAAGATTTACAAGTTATATTATGTACTTATCTAGAGCAATATTACGTTTACACTCTAAATAAGAGTCTATAATATTGTAAGTATATGAACTGCTTGATTTTAACACTTCGCGTATGGGCAACGTATTTTTACGTTTTTTGTTGTCTGTCACTGGAGCGCGGGCCACATAAAAATACATATTTAGTAGATTTGTGGTGGATACCCGCTAATCACCACAAATCTACTAAATTCGTATAATTATATGTATGTGTGACATTATATGCTTGTTGTTTGTGTTGCTCTGCAACGCTTTGCATTTTTCCTTTCCTCAAGCTATGATTGTCGAGTTACTCAGTCTTTTGTTGCGTTATTTCGTCTTCAATCGAATTCCTAGCTCTAAAACGTACAAGTCGTGTTTTGTTAATTTGGAGCTTGGTTTTTTATTGTTGAATACAGAATTAATAATAAATAGTTCTATTTGTACTTGTCATGAAAAAATATTTTTGAATACACCGTAAAATCATTTATTTTTGTGATTTTGTAAAAATATTGTTTTTTTTTATATTAAAGTGTAAAATAAAAAAAAGTTTCGTTCATAAAAACAAAAGTAGTTTTCGATTTACTGCGATTTTTCTGAATACCTAAACTTTCGCGGCATTCACGAAAAAACGACCTCTGCAAGCTTAAGTTGGTGGTTAAGTATACCCGCATTCCAAGTGTTAAAAGGAGTCATCTAAACATTTTTAAATTATGAAGGATGAGAAAAATACCAATAGGATTTGCATAACATCCAAATTAAAATCCTAGATACCAACAGTATATCTCGCATTAAAAAAAATCTATTAACTATTTCAAAAAATATTTAAATTGCTTAAATCCCACCCAACGAACAGTAAACTAGAAAAAAATACTTTCAGATTGCAGAAGTCACGTTTTAAATTAGAACCGTTTATATATTCATTTACATTTCTCTCTACCCAGACACTTTGTAAAATTCACAGATACCCACACCCACATACAGATATATAAAGAAGTGATAAAAAAGTTTTCTGTCGCAGTATATTCTAGATTTAGTTTGCCAGTCATACAAAATGGTCTAGAATATCAGCAGAATCATCCCACAGCTATAGTAGATTAAATATGCTTTTTTGGTAGAAATAGCTGCAGTTTGAAAAAGTTCGAAACTGTCTGCTGCACTTCTACTTCCGACAAGAACTACTGATCTTTCAAGGACCTTTTAAGGTGCTAAATACATGAAAAACGCATTTGTAGAGATTAAAATTGTAAGGCTTCTGCTTCAGTGACTCCTATTCTGGTGGGCGTTACTTCTGTTCTACAATATTGTGATATGGAGTGTACGTGCTATCATAATTAGTTTAGTTTGGTTTGAAGCGCTACAGTCTATTTTTTGAAACACGAGGGATAATGAGATCGGTATCTACTGCTTAAAGCCGAACCCATACGGCTACGAGCATACATGTCTCAATGGGATTTGAACCCACGTACTTCGGTAACGATGATAAACGCCCTGACTATTCGGCCATGGTTTGATCTGTGCTATCATGAAGCAGAATCAACCCATCTACCGTCTTTCCTCGAAGTTTGTCTTAAGTGCACATCTTAATTTCTAGAACTTTCCGCAGTATTGTTGCTGAGTTCCTGCATCCTTGAAATCAATAAGCAATGGGACTTGGTGAGGAAAGAATACAATAAGTATATCTTTCCCAGTAGATGATTGGCTCTTGAACTTCTTGATTAGGGAACGAAAGATGACACCATTGCATGGTCGACACTTTCTATTCAGGTTTCCATGACTAGCAACAGCTTTCGTCCCCTGCAGCAATGTGCTTAAAGAACGGGTTGCTTTCAACGTTGAAACACCCCAGAAACTTTAGGTAAACCACAAACCGTTTCCTTTGTGCTTGAATGCAACTGCCGTGAAACCCATTGGGTGCAGACTTTACTGTGATCAACCACCTGGTTAATGATGTGTTGCACGCTACGGAAGCTTATGTTTAGATATTTTGAAAACACACGAATGAATATGTAACATTCCGCCCTAATCCCATCATCAACTGCTCAATTGTCTGTATTTGTATGTAGATCACCTACATCCATACTGATTTTTATCTTAAGTCAATTAGGAAACTAGGACTAATCTTTAAGCACCATTCTACTCCGGGAGTTTTAGACACGCATGCGTCCCCATACACATTCATTCTCCGATGAATATATACAAGTCTTGGTCCTTCAACAGCGAAAAGAATATAGCAGCAAGTTGATTGTGGACACATTTTGTTGTAACGATGCTATTATAAATGATTCCACACATTCTCACTTCGGAGATTAACAAATGCAGCAATAATCCTATGCTTTGATTTCGGTTTTTATATACCCGCACCAATTGTGTTCTAATTTACATACACAATGCAGTCCCGCCTTTAAACGGAAACTTTTTAATCGCCCCTTTTACTACACTTTCCAGGAAGCAGAAAACATGATGCTTATAAAGGGTTTAACATCTTGCATTAATTATAATTTTATTGCATTATAACTTGCATTAATTAAAAAAACTTTCTTCATTATTTGTCTTCGCATTTGTATATTTACAGCTAAAACAAATTTAATAATAATGTTTACAACTAAATTTTTTTCAAAGCATTTGCTATTTTCTAGAATTCAAACACGAATCCTAACGATTCACAGCTGACACGCAAACTCTAAAGCAACAACAAATTTAACCTTACTCTTTTGTTAAGTGGCAAAATATTCATTAATTGCCATCTTTAAAATTTTACCAGGAATAAGTTGACATACATTTCTGTAGTTTTTTATTTTAACAGCAGGCTATTAACTCAGCCGTAATATCTCAACTTCAAACTATGACCATAACGTTTGAACTTAATCTTTTACACAAAACACTTAATTAATCATTGTTGAGTGAACTCTCATTTTATTTACACTTTACACGGAAAAAGGAATAAACAATAAAAAGAGAAACAAGCAGTGAACAATAATTATATCGAGGCTACTAGTTTCGAACTTATAAGTTTTGAAGATGCATTACTCAAAACTAATTATCACTCTTTTGTTAAGAGGTGTTTCATGTTTGTCACAATATGCCTAAGAGGAATCGGTGCCATGAAGCTCTATACAACCAACCTACTTTTCTGTACTTTATGTAGATTAATACAATCTTGTTCGCTTGTTAACCCCAAAATAACAGAAAGCTTTCTTTTACACTTAGTGGCACTTTTTTGAAATAGCGTTACACAACATTAAATTTTAACTATACCTTAAATAGTGCTTAGGTTAGACAATCTTTGAAAACATTTAAGATTAAATGTGTATAATAATTTATCAAATTCTTTATTAATTATAACTATTTAATAAAAGCTTTCTAGAACACTGAAGTCTGAAAATGTACAAGGATTGGACAAAAGAAGGCAAAGATCTCTGAAAGGTGATAAAATCTTCAATAACAAGTTGATCCCTTTCCTTTTCCTTACTATTTATTACTTATATCGCATATGAGATGGATAAATACAAGTCTTAAACAACAGACACATGTATTTGTAGCCATCACTCTTACAAAAAGGTCACTAACTCAGAAAGTGTTACTAGAATTGAATGTCTACAGCATAGTTCATCATCCAAAATACCCAACAAAGGTTTAATTATATTTAGATATGGGTAATGTGGGCAGCTCGATATGTAGTTTATCATCGTGTTTATCAAGCAAATGTCGGTTGACTTTAGCAGTTTTTTGTCTCAGTAGAGGAGAACTGTCGGCCAGAAGTCTAACTTAAACCCCTTCTGTCACCTACTCATGCAATACAAGTGAGCCGAGACCACAATGTGACATTACGATCACAGTGCGTTCTACAGTATTACTGATTTCTTTCATGATTAATCGCTTGCCTGATTATCCCGAGTTATCTCGGGTTGTATATATTGAAGTTAATTATTATCCCGAGAAAATACGGGAGAAGCAGAATTTGTCAATACGATTTGTTTTATCACGGTTTAACTCGAACTGGAGGAAATGAAAGAAAATATTCAGCTTTGATGGGCAGTTTGCAAGTTTCGTTGGTTTCACGGTTCTTTTGGAGGGACTAGTCATGTGTTTTCAACTGATTGAAAAGCTAATTTCAGAAAATCATCGTGACGAGTTTTCTGCCACATTAGGAAGACCCAGCATTAGTTCTATACCACTCAGGTTAACCTCAAGGCATTTTCCAGATGTTTTTCCTGCTACTGAAAAAAATCAAATCCAACACGACAGTGTACTATGTGCTGCCTTGAATCAAATTCCAGAGGTACGCCAGTAAGAAAAGATATCAAATACCAGGGTACATAATTTCAGGAATCTCTTTGTGTTGTCCCTTGTTTCAAAAACTATCAAAGACTAATATTTAAACTTTTTCCATTTGCTCGAGATGACTCGGTATAGTAAATTAATATTAAAACTAAATCCTTTTACACTTGTAAAAATTTAGAAAATCAACTTAAAACCTACATATTTTGTTTTGTTTCATTTCCTTGTATTTAATAATAAAATAAAAAAATGTGATGATTTTTTGCAATATTTAAAAAAAATTGTAAGGGAAACAGTTAGCACTGTAAGGAGATAGTCAATATGATTATTCTATGCTGGTGTTATTCAAACGTAAATATCCGTTTTTCCTATATAATGGAGTTTTTTGTCTGGCAACATTTTGCCTGAGAGTTTCATTATTGCAATATCTAAATTTTATGGTAAGAACACAGCTGTTTATCATTTCAAAGCGTTGAATGGTGTCACCAATAATTTTAAAATACACGCTCTGTCATGTATGCCTTCTGCACACAGGATAGGCTTTGACCACACTATCACTTTCGTTTATCTTTTAGCTGTTTTATATTCTGATCGTTGCCATATGTATGCTTACTGTTAGAAATTTTTGGATTAGAGGTTCGGCCTATAGAATTCAGTTACACCACTGCTTCTTAGGATAGGTTTTGTTGATGTGCCTTTCTGTAATTGTGCGTTTATCATAGATGTTATCTGGGTTGTGATTGCCTTGTGCATTTATAACCCATTTTAAAACACACCTATCTTCACCAGTCAGCATCGAATTTTGGTCAGTGATGTGCATTACAGATGATGCCTTCCTTACCTTGTTTCCTTATCGCATCAAAAAGGGGAAGTGCACAACTAAATGTTATGATAGTTCTACATATGAAACTGCAACATTTTACAGCAAATTGTTTTTTGTGTTGTCTCCCACAGCTTTAATGTAAGTTATAATGAAACATTTTATCATGTAGAGGGCAGAGTGCAATTAAACGAGGAGATACACAACTACACTTTATAACAGCCCTAAATACGCTGTTGAGTTACGCAAAATACATACGAGGGTTGGAACTTTAATAGTGACAACAATACTGTAAAAACGCTACGTAACAAACCCAAAGAATATCGTGTATACAAGTGAGCTACATACCTACATTACCTCTCAACAAAAAGAATCGTCCTTCATACGTCATGCGCATGTGGAGCGACACAAAGAACTGATCCTTGTATTAGTTTGCGGTTTAAAGTGTTGTCAGAATGTTTTCAAAACAAGAACAACGAAGTTGAATAAAAATTCAGTGTGCCAGAGGTCTTATAACAGGACCGTGTCATCGAAGGCTTTATCGTCTACCTTACTCTCCAAGTCTAAGACATTGTGACTTTGTCTTAATTCCTAAGATAAAAGAACCACTTCGCGTCATTCGCTTCAGAACTGTTCCAGAGATTCTTGTGTGAAAAGACCGGTGCATTCGAATTATCAAAAGAATACAATTGTTTAATAAGGATTAATAATAAGAAATAAATTAATTATTAATAATAAAAAATAGGCGCTGCTACAAGTGTTCTGCGACTTCCACATCGTTAAAATAAGTTATACACAATGCGTTCGACTATATTGAAGGATTGTAAAACAAGGTGACATGAGGGACTTTTGTATTCCATGTAAATAAATAGTTGCCACTATTAAAGTTTCAATCCTCGTATGTACGTATATGTTTACATACATGTAGATGTCAATACGGAACTAGTGAAAACCAGTTCTGGACTGGTCAAAATGAATATTTGAAGTTTCAATATTAAATTTTCTTGCACTTACAAACCATCGTAACGCTAGATCTTGTACAAATTTAATTACACAGGACAATCACGAGTATTTTCATTGAAATTAAAGCACTGCAATTTTTCGTGGTTACAAAAACTCCTTTATTTTGAAAAAGGAAGTAAAACGTGAACTATTAAAACATAAAATAAGCATTGTTTTAAAAAAAAAGTTCCAAAATATATGCATAAGGTTTTTTTAATGCTCTTATGCATGTATTTTTATCATTTTTGTAGAATTATTCTTTCCTTAATTACACGAAAATATTTATGAATCAAAAGTTCTCGTAAGCGAGAGTAAAGATAGCATTTCAATAAAAATGTTCTGTCAAAAGCGGCTTCGTTCGAAATCCAGTTTCCCCTGAATGAAAGAAAACGAATTTGTTCCAATCGACTAGATCCAAATGGGCAAAGGACGAGGCTTACCTGCGAAAATCGATCGCTGCTGCTTTTTCGGAATAAAACGTGAATCGATAAACGAATGAAGTTTTCGGCCCTGACAGCTAGTGTGTTCCTGTTAAAGAAAGAGGAACTAATTTGCGATCTTGCGGTATAAAACGATTTTACGTGCAGTTCGATGGATTGTAAATCTAGATAAACATTGCATTTGCTGTACGCATGCGATAAAGGTGAATAAAAAAATTGCATTTAATGATTGTTTGGAAGCCAAAATATATATAAACAGCTGTCCCGATTTTCAAAATCAATTTGCTGTATTTTAAATGAAGATAAATATTGTCAATGTATCATAAATATGCGTGTGGTGAAAATTATGAAAAATATTACTCAAAGAAGGAAGATCTAATTTGTGATTTTGTGTTATAAAACAATTTTTTAGCACTTTCATGTACTGTAAATCTAAATAAGTAATGAATTTGGTGTGTACATGTAATAAAAAATAAATTAAAAGTTGCATTCTTTTTAAACCAAAAAAAATATATACATAGATGTCCTGATATGCATAAATATATATGTGGTGAAAATAACACAAAATGTTATACAATAACAGAGCAAAGTGTTTGCAATCTTGCGGTATAAAACAATTTAGCGTGCACTTTCATGCACTATAAATCAAAATAAACAATTCATTTGGTTGGTTCATCATTTGGAAACCAAAATATGTATTCACAGCTGTCCCAATCTTTGAAATCAATTTGTTGCATTCTAAATGAAGATAAATATTGTTAATGTATCATAAATATCCATGTGGTGAAAATTGTGACACATATCACATTTATGACAACACATGTGATAAAAAATAAATTGTAAGTTGCATGTAAAGATTTATTCGAAACCAAAATATTTGCATATATTCTGAAATACATAAATATCCATAAATTGAATAATAAATTGAAAGTTTCATTCAAAGATTGTTTCGAAACCAAAATATATATCTTAGAAGTTCTGATAACCATAAATATCCATGGGGTAACAACTACGCAAAATATTATGCAATAAAAGAGGAAAGTATTTGCAATTTTGCAGTATAAAACGATTTAGCTTGCACTTTCATGCACTATAAATCAAATTAAACAATTCATTTGGTGCATCATTTGAAAACCAAAATATGTATTCAGAGCTTTCCCGACCTTTGAAATCAATTTGTTGTGTTCTAAATGAAGATAAATATTGTCAATGTATTATAAATATCCATGTGGTGAAAATTGTGACACATGTCACACTTGCAATAACACATGTGATAAAAAATAAACTGAAAATTGCATTTAAAAATTGTTTGGAAATCAAAACATATAAATAGATGTCTTAATGTGTATAAATATCCATGGGGTAAAAATTACGCAAAATATTATGAAATGGGAGAGGTAAGAATTTGCGATCTTGCACTATAAAACAATTTAGAGTGCATTTTTATGCACTATAAATAAAATTAAACAATTCATTTTGTGCATCATTTGGAAACCAAAATATGTATTCACAGCTGTCCCAATATTTCAAATCAATTTGATGTGTTCTAAATGAAGATATATATTGTTAATGTATTATAAATATCCATGTGGTGCAAATTGTGACACATGCCACACTTGCAGTAATACATGTAATAAAAAATAAATTGAAAGTTGCATTTAAAAATTGTTTGGAAATCAAAACATATAAATAAATGTCCTAATGTGTTTAAATATCCATGTAGTGAAATTACGCAAAATATGAAATGGAAGAGGAAAATATCTGTGATCTTGTGGTATAAAACGATTTTGCGTGCACTTTTCTGTACTATAAATCAAAATAAACAGTATCATTTGGTGCACATTTGGAGACCAAAATATATATTCACAGCTGCTCCGATCTTTGAAATCAATTAATTGTGTTCTAAATGAAGATAAATATAGTTAATGTATCACAAGTATCCATGTGGTGAAAATTGTGACACATATCACATATGTGACAACACATGGGATAAAAAATAAAATGAAAGTTTCATTTAAAGAATGTTTGGAAATCAAAACATATAAATAGATGCCCTAATGTGTATAAATATCAATGTGGTGAAAATTACACAAAATATTATGAAATGGGAGAGGTAAGTATTTGCGATCTTGCAGTATAAAACAATTTAGCGTGTACTTTTATGCACTATAAATCAGAATAAACGATTCATTTTGTTCATCATTTGGAAACCAAAATATGTATTCACAGCTGTCCCAATCTTTGAAATCAATTTGCTGCGTTCTAAATGAAGATAAATATTGTTAATGTATCCTAAATATCCATGTGGTGAAAATATATGACACACATATGACGCATACCACAGTTATGAGAACACATGTGATAAAGATTAAATTGTAAGTTGAATGGAAAGTTTGTTTCAAAACCGAAATATTTGCGTATATCCTGAAATGCATAAATATCCATGTAGGGAAAATTATGCAAAATAATACGCAATGAAAGACGAACGAACTAATTCGTGGTATTGCGGTATAAACCGACTTTGCGTGTACTTTGATGCATTAATAGATGTTTGAAGCTCAAGTGTGATAAAAAAGTAATTAAAAATTGCATTTAAAGATTGTTTGGAAACCAAAATATATAATCTCATATGTCCTAACATTCAAAATTAAGGTGCTGCATTCCAAATGAAGATAAATATTGTCAATGTATGCAGAAATATTCACGTGGTGAAAATTGTACAAAATATTAGATTTTTTAATATTTGTAGATTTTTAGAACCCCAAAATGGTTGGTGAAAATTTGATAGTTTGTTCATTTAGGGTTCCTTTGTTTACATCAACCTTAAATCTTCACATTTAGTGATGTGTAGTTTGTACGTTTTCTTGGACAGTAAATTAATTACTGCACTCAACCAAATACAATGAAATAAATTCAGGTTTTATTAATCTAGCCAAGAAGTAGCCAAACCAGGGCCCAAAGTGGATTACATGAAATTTATAATTGAAAAAAAAGATAAAAAAAATAATGTTATTTGAATGGTTTATTAACATATGACACAAACTTCGAAAATCTCTAATTTTGTATCTCTAAATTTATCATCTCTATTTTTGCCCCATCATACAGATGGCAAAAATAACTCATTATAAAAAAAACTAATTCACAAATCACAAATGTTATATATTATTTAGTTAAAACTAATCACTTTATATCTGGAAAATATCAGTTAAAAGGGAAGTATTTTTTAATGGTCTTTTAAATATTGAAAAAGATAACTCATCACCTGTCAAGAGATTCTCAAGCAAAAATATAAATCCTTTGCCGTCATATAACATCAATTTTGAAATCTATACAAACTATAAACAAAAGGTCATAAAATGAACAAATTACACACTCAAGTACAATCTTTTCTAACTCTTCTCTCCAGTTATTTTAAAGCTTCAGTTTAAAGTCGTAATAAAAACCAATTTTCGAAAAATGCATACGAAGGAGAATTATGAGAGAAGAATGTTTTACCACTGAGTTTAAAATATTCCTTTGAGGTTAATATTTCGGCTTTTATAGTTCATTAAACTTGCTTGGGAATTAGATAAAGACAACAATGGTTTTTCAAAAGATATTTATATTGTTTTGAATCAATTAGCTTAAACCTTTAGCATTTTGTTAGTATGATTGTTTTCTAGGGAAGACAGGGACCTAGAAAATAATGATTTTTATATATTTTATACTTCGGGGAATAAATATATGGATACACACAATTATAAATTATAATACAGTTAAATGAATTTCCTGCCTTAATACATTGTTATTTTTGAAGTACTGAAAACTGGAGTTGAACTGAAGAGAAATAATTATCAGTTCATATCGATTGCTTTTTGTACAGCACAGGGTTGAGTGACTGTATGTCACTCAACCTTGTGCTTCTTGTGTGTATTTTTTTCTAATCTAGAGCCTTTATCCAGGATTGTTGATTTATCTAATGCCTATTTTTTTGCAGTACATTTTTCGATGTTTTGCCTTTCAAATAGGTAAAACCACTGACTCAAAGTCGTATATACTTGTTAACGGTAATACTGCTCAATAGAATTTGTATTTTGATTCACACACACATACATAAAATATATAACAACCTAATATTTTCCGAGTCATTAAATCTTATCGCATAAGAAAGCTTGGTCCTATTTATAGGAGTGACAACTCGAAACCTGATGATGACCTATGCAAAAGGTTACTTGAAAAGCTGACCGATGCAAATATAGAGGGAACCATGAAAAGAGGAAGTCTTAGCACAAGATGGATAGACTGTGTAGATGCAGAACTAAATGTTTTTAAAATCCATCGTTGGTTGGCTGTAGCGCCTGATGGAATCCATTGGAGGTTAGTGCCTAAGAGCAAAACCCATTATAGACATTCATCCGTGCTCATATGGTCGTGAGGCTCTCCAGACCTACCCCGGTGGCTGTGGGTAGATCTCAGGTATTGAGACACCCCACTCGGCCGACCTCTGTCAAAGTGCCTGGCAAACTCTTGTCGGGTCGCAGTTGCCACTAACGATCGAACGAAGCACAATAACGGTCTTGGGGGGAATTTTGAAAACTGCTGGATGGACTTTAGAATGGACCTCTTGATGATACTAGAATTAGTGAGGGTGGCGTGAACCACGTGAACAGAATGAAGAGCTACTGGCGTAACGATGAGACATTCCTCTTTGCACTTCGAAATAGAATCTGGGTGGCCGAAAGAGAGAAAGAAATTTTGAGAGGAGTCAGTCATAAACCTGCTGCTTGGAACCATAGATCTAGAGTCATTGCGAAGGAGCTTTAGCCCTCACTTCGTAATCCCTGTGACCCGGCTTGATGGAAAATACCCTTCAGAACCTCGCACCGGTTCCAAAGGTGAAAATAATAACTGACCTAATATGGTTAAAAAGTGATAACAATAAAAAAGGGGGAGGTGTGCTGAATGCAGCATAAAAAACTTGATCTGTGATCTCATCAGGTAATGTGAAACTTTGGCTGGGCTGCAAATGTTAGTCCCATGAATCATAACTTTTGCCTTATGTTGAATATGTTAACGAGCTACTCATCATTAGAGAAAAAACCCACTATAGATCTGCTAACATTCCGTATAGTATTAACCCATCAAGTAATAGATGGATATTCCTGAAGAAACAGAAAATACCATACTGCTAGCTTTCAAACTAAGTATTAAGTTTCGGATGGTGTGTAATTCCTTCAAAACTCCGAAGTCAAACAAAAGTTTGTAATAGTAGTGATGAATGTTTACCACTGATTTTTACAAGGTTCATCAGAAGTTCTAAATCGATATTTCTTCGCATGTTGATACTTTTCGATAGGAGAGAAATAAAAAAAAGAACATCCTCAAATGCTATTATAAACGTACTTAAAGTTTTATGTTTAAATATGGTATATGGTAAAACCTACATCAACTTGCATTAACAATTGCTTTCATAAGGCTGTACTCGACATTTCTTGATCCACAAGTCTTGTTCAATATCACATAATGAAGCTTTCGGATAGAAGTGAAATAAATAGGAATATCCTCAAATACTAATGTAAACGTACTTGAAGTCACATGTTTAACGATGATTAATCGGAAAACCTTACATCAACATGCTTTAACAATTATTTCCATAAGGCTGTACTGGGAACTTCTTGAGGCACTAGTCTTGTCCAATGCCCCATGTTGATGTTCTTGATAAAAGTGAAATAAATAGAAATATCCTCAAATACTAATATAACGTACTTGAAGTGATATGTTTAACGATGAAGAATCGGAAAACCTTACATCAACATGCATTAACAATTACTTCCATTAAGCTCTACTGGGCATTTCTTGAGCCACTAGTCTTGTCTCATGTCACGTGTTGATGCTTCTCTATAGAAGTGAAATAAATAAAAATATCCTCAAATACTAATGTAAATGTACTTGAAGTGATGTGTTTATTGATTATGAATCGGAAAACCTTACATCAACAAGCATTAACAATTACTTCCATAAGGCTGTACTGGGCATATCTCGGACCACGAGTCTTGTCCAAAGAGCAGTAATATAAGTGAGACAATAACACAGAAAAATCAAATTAAACAAACTTCTTTTGAATTGTACAGAAACAAAAAATATATATAGTAGATATAAAGTAAGTATGCTTGAGTTTTAAATACTTTTTTCTGACTCTGTTTCATACTAATATTTGGTAATAATCACCAAATATAGCGAAGCATATGCATGTAGATAAAGAGTTTTACTGTAATATCCCAAAATCTTTGCATCATTATAAAATTACTTGCGGTCTGAATACGTTACTAGGAATTAACTGATTTGAAATTACTAGATATATACAAATGATAAAATTATTAGATGAATACAAATGTAACAAGATGTATAGAAATCAATTCCAGCATCTTATTATTCATTACTTAATTTTATTTTTGCAGTATGAACTCTTCCTAGAGAAAAATAAAGTATCTCATATATAATAATATTGAAAGGAAAAAAAACTATTATTTCATTTCATATGTCACAAATGACTCTTTCTGCCAAATACCTTCATCAGTATAAACATTGAGAAAGAAGTTTACTCAGAGCACAAGAAAATACTAAAACATAATTTTTAAAAGAAAAAAAAATTTTATGGGGAAGTTAGGAGGTGAGTCTCCCTTTGCATATCCCTCAGAATACATCGTTATGTGTTATGGATGTCATAAATAAGATATCGCTAAGGGAATTGAAAATAAAAAATGTAAATGCATTTTTTCAAATATATTTAAGCTGTTATCTAAGTATTTATGACTCCATGTTTCACCGTATCCATACAAAGCCATATATCACAATAAGAATTTTTCGAAAGAACTAAGATAAACTAAACATATTTTAAGGGAAATAAGAATGAAATATAGTTATTCATCAATACAATGTAATGAAAAGTGATACAAGTAATGACAGTTTGAAGCGTTAAGTACAGGGTTATCAAGAAATAAGTTTCCCACTTCAGAGGACCCTAGAATACGCTCTAATGGTCCGAATGTGGTACAATTGGAACCATAGATAATACAAATGATGTACTTGACATTTATTACATAAAAGTGTTTAGTACAAAACTCCACCAATAGGTGCCGCTATAATACACACAAGCCATTTAATATGCTTTATAAATGCTAAATAACATTAAAAAGTAACATTCAAAGTGCTCGGTATGTCTCCCTTCATGTTAAACAATAGGCTGTATTAGCAGAACCATATTTTTCACAGCTGACCGAAATGAGTCTGCTGGAATAACAAGAACATGGAGCAAAATGCTGTCCTTCAGATCTGGCACAGATGATAGCATTTGACAGTAGATCTTGTCTATCAGGAAAACCCACAATCAAAAATCGCAAGGGGTGATCAAGGCGAACTATCATCTTGCGTAAGGCACGTGCAGACATTGGATTTCGTCTTTCCCGCTTCATACGACGGAATTTTTTTAGAACTGCTGTGGAGTTCTGCTGGTTCTCGTAAAACAGTTTTACCAGTAGCGCCTTTTCTTACAACAGAGGTATGATGTGCAGACAAAAAAAAAAAAAAAAAAAAAAAAAAAAAAAACAATGGCTGATTTAAAGAAAATAAATAAATACCATATGGGCTACAGCGCCACCTATAGACAGATATTTTGTACTATACATGTTTATGCAATAAATGTCAAGTGAATCATTTGAATTATCTGTAGATCCGAATGCTGTCCTTCAGACCTAACACAGGTGATGGCATTTGACGGTAGATCTTGTCCATCAGGAAAACCCACAACCAAAAGTGGCAATGGGTGATCAAGGCGAACGATTATTTTGCGTGCATACATTAGACCTCCTCTTACCCGCTTCATACGATAGAATTGTTTTAGAACAGCGATGGAGTTCTTCTGGTTCTGGTAACACAGTTTTACCAGTAGTGCTTTTTCTTAAAACGGAGGCATGATGTGCAGACAAAAAACTAATGTCTGACTTAACTTAATGAAAATAAATACCATATGTGTTACAGCGCCACCTATAAGTAGATTTTTGTACTAAAAATTTTTATGTAATATATGTCAAGCGCATAATTTGAATTATTTGTGGATCCGAATGCTGTCCTTCAGATATGACAAAAATAATGGCATTTGACGGTAGATCTTGTTCTTCAGGAAACCCCAGAATCAAAAGTCGAAAGGGGTGATCAAGGGTGAACTATCATCTTGCGTAAGACATGAGCAGACGTTGAGCCTTCTCTTACCCGCTTCATACGACGGAATTCTTTTAGAAACTGCGATGGAGTTCTGCTGGTTCTGGTAAAACAGTTTTACCAGAAGCGCTTTTTCTTGCAACGGAGGAATGATGCGCAGACAAAAAAATTAATGTCTGACTTAACTTAATGAAAATAAATAAATAACATGTGTTACAGCCTACCTATAGGCGGATTTTTGTTCTAAACGTTTTTATGTAATATATGTCAAGAGCATCATTTGAATTATCTGTAGATCCAATTGTATCTCATTTGGAGCAATAGAACGTATTCTAGAATTTCTCAGAAATGAAAAACTTATTTCTTGCTAACTTTGTATGTAATAAAAACGTATGCTGCAATATATTTCATTTAATTTTTTAAAATTAAATAAAATGCAAATTTATGAAAACTGATGTACTTTCTCATGATGGTCAGAATGTGCTTTCACAGATGTGGACTAAATTTCTAAGAAGAATATATATATATACACACAGCGCCCGTTGGCAGAGTGGTTAGAGCACAGGGCTCTGAATTCTGAGTTTGCGGGTTCGATTCCTCGCAATAACCAAAAATAAAGTTATTGCCGAACGCTGACCGATTGGTTAGGGCGCTGATCGTCGGTACCAGAGTTCGTGGGTTCGAATCCCACTATGGCATGGATGTTCGTAGCCGTTCGGAATTGGCTTTAAACAGTAGGTCCCGGTCTCATTAGCCCTCGTGTGCAAAACAGAAGACCGTAGCGCTCCAAACAAAACCAAACCAAACCTAAGAAGAATATAGACGCAGCTGTGGACTTCGAATTTTATTGGGTTGGTTGGTTGGTTGGTTGAATGAAGTTTAATAGCGCAAGGTTCAATAAGGACAAAATACGCCAGACTAAAGATAAATAGCCGAAATACAATAAAACATATCAATAGACTCTCAATATAATTAAAAAAGATACAAATAATACTGACTAGAGTAATAATTTTAGAACGCTAAAAACGGAACAAGAAATGGAGATGCGAAAAAATGGGATGAAGTGAAATGCTTACAAAGAGGAATAAAAACCAATACGCTTTAGAAAGTCAAATACTGCAGGATGTGGTGATTCACCCAAAAGGTGACTTAAATTTGAATTACTAAAATACATTACTAAAAACGAGTACAAGAAGTTAAAAGAGGATGAACGGTGAGGATGCAATCGCAGCTTGGACAACGGGGAGGCGGTTCCCCTAAAAGCAAATGAGAGTGGGTGAGTCTAGTGTGACTAATACGAAGTCTAGTCAAAATAACATCCCGTTTACGACCAGGAATTGAAGCCCAAGTGGTGATATTGGGGTGAGAATAATATAAGAATTTTATTGGGAGACCCCTGAGGAGGAGTTATAACTGGAGTGACACAAGTGTAACGGTCAAACCTATGCAGGGATGCAGCCGTGAAACATGGGGTCAGCGGCTAAGGAATAATGTCAATTTTCACTAAGGGGTCCATTTTAATGAGCCCACCTGCACCCTCGAAGGGGGTGCAGATGTGGGAAAATTTCACTAACAAGTGATTGGAAAAGAGAAAAAAAGGGGCGTTGAACCGAATTGTAAAGTTGTGAAAAAAATTGGAAATGGAATCGAGGTCGGAAGCCAGAGTTGACTGGCGCATCTAGATTCTGTGAGCAAGCCAGAGAACCCGGGCCAGCAATATTTGCCCGATCCCGCATACGACAACGTGACGACCGTTCCGCCAGCACAGACGTTCAGCAAAGTGACGACCTTCATGCCAGCACCGACTTTCAGCCTGCCTAGAGCCCCGTCCTGTTTCCCTATGAATGTTTGGAGGTAAACCGACTTAATATTCATGATTGTTATATGAGTCTCATAACATTTCGATTAAGAAATACCATTTTAAAAATATTGATGAATATCAAAACGAAATAATGAATGGCATGTTGTGAAACAAAATTGGAAATTAAGTCATTGTCGGAAGTCAGAGTGAACGGGTGCAACTAGATTCCGTGAGCAAGCCAGAGAACCCGGGCCAGCAATATTTGCCTGATCCCGCGTACGACAACGTGACGAACGTTCCGCCAGCACCGACGTTCAGCAAAGTGACGATCTTTAAGCCAGCATCGACGTTCAGCCTGCCAAGAGCTTTTTCCTGCTTCCCTGTTAAAGTCTGGAGATAAACCGACTTTATATTCATGATTGTTACCTGGGGTCTCATAACATTTCGATAAAGGAATACCATTTTAAAAATATTGATAAATATCAAAACAAAATAATGAATGTCATGTTATATATTAATCAAGTGATATATTAATCTATAAATAATGTATATAATAAATGTTTTAGTTTAAATTTAAGGCATTTACTTGTAATTCTGTAGAGTATACTTTACTGTGTTTCTCCTTCGAAGAATGAACTCTGGTGTATGTGTTTTAAATACATTACAACAATATGTATGTATAAGTTTAATCTCTTAGACATAATAATTTTGAATTCTTGAAAAGGATATGCAATGGTGTTTTATATTGAAGTGTAACCACCTAAAATGCGAGGAAATCAAATAAATAAACCTTGAGGAATTCGTTTACTTTGAAAGGCTAACTTTGACTAAAAATGAAAATATTTTGAAATTTTATTTTATTTATTATTGCATTTAGAAATTGTTTATTTAATATGTTATTTCCCTGCATCGTATTCTTCTTTTTTTACTACGTTATGAATTATTCTAAAAATATTTCATATATAATAATACTGAGTACTATATTTTGAAAAACGATAACCAATATTTCTTTCTAAGTGTCATAAAGACGTAAGTCAACTTCTGCAAAATATTGCTGTAAAGATAAACATTGAGAAAGAATTTATTTTAAAACAAAAGCAAACACTCAAGTATAGTTTTAAAAAAAGTATAAATATAAGATTTTATGGGAAACTTAGGAGGTGATTCTAATTTTTCATTTCCAGCAGAATATATCGTAATGTGTTTTGGCTGTCACATATAGTATATTGCAAAGGAAATGAAAATAAAAAATTTAAATGCATATTTACAAATATATTTAAGTTGTTATCTAAATACTTATGACTATATGTCTTACCACATTCCTACAAGTTTATTTATCATAACTGAAATTTTTTTAAAATTCTTAAGGTATACAAAACAGGTTTATAGAGAAATATACATGAAATATAGTTATTTGTAAATATACTACGTAATGAAGTTGGAAAATTTGGACAGAGATAAGTATTTTATAAAAACTACGCTGTCATATTTTTTTGCTTAAAATTACTTTCATTTTTTAGATAAAGCAAATATTTCTACATATGAGTTTGTAATCTGTTGACATAATAGTTTTAAATTCTTGAAATGAATATAAAATGGTGTTTTTAATGAAAGTGTAATTCTCTAAAAAACGAGAAAATAAAGTATCAAAGAAAAAGTTTCAAAAATTGGTACATTGAAAAAGGTTAATTTTGACTACAATGGACATTTTAATAATTATAAGTTTTATGATATACTACAATTTGTTTTGTTACTTAATATTTATTTTAAAAAAGATTTATTTTTCTTGATTTCTAATTTGAATTATAAATTTTAAAATGTTCTAAAAAATTATAACATTATTCATTTTTATAATAATTTTGTCTTATATTAATTTTCAAACTTTTTTATTGAAAATATCTTAATATATTGCATTACTGTATTACTATGTATCATTGCAAATTAACATATCTGCATATTACGTGATAGAATAGGAAGCCTTTTGACAGCAAACAGTAAATTTTGTTGGAAAATAAATGTTTTCCAAAATGGAAATTTATGACAAAACATAGTTGTATAAACAAAACACATCATAACAACCATATGAATATGAAGATAATATATAAAAAAATTTTTATTTGCGTGAAGTCACTGAAATTTGTACTTGTACTTAAATATTGTTGATATTATGTAACATAAAAATGAAAATAAGAATTAAATTTAAAATTAGTTCTCATATAAAAATGCTATAATTTTAATATAAAAGAAATGAATCACTTTATATCTCCAATTCAGTAAATATAATATAACAGACGATTTTAAATAATATAAAATAAGAATATAAATGAAATATTAAATAATGACGTCATAATATAGAAAAATAAATTTTTGTATTTATTATGTGATGAATAACATTTTAATCTCCTGCTTTAATAAAATGTTTAAAACAATTACTTTAATAATTGCTTAAAAAATTGCTTCTTATTTAGATATATGCGATAAATTAAAAACTTAATCGTTTTTAAGTAAAATAATGCTTGAATAATGATTAAAATGCTCGAAAAGAAGGAATGAATTTCGAATTGAAAATTACAAAAATTAGTATATATATTTCAAAATTTTCACGGCTTGATGCAAAGTTTTTGAGTTATTGAGTACTAAAAAGACAAAAAAAAAATTCATTTTATGATATATATTACTGTTTTTAGAAAATTTTATGTTTAAAATGTTATTTCTCAGAATTTTGTTCTTGATTTCTAATTTGAATTATAAATTTTAAAATGTTCTAAAAAATGAAATATTTCATTTATAATAATATTAAGTATTATATTTTCAAAGAAACTGATTAATATTTGATCTATGAACATGATCTATTAACATATATATGAATGAACCTATATATATTGACATATACAAAAGAACAATGACAAGAAATGTATAAAAATAGAGCATGGTAAGCACATTAAATTATGAAATTAATGCATTCAAAGAATCGTTTTAAAAAAAGTATAAATATAAGATTTTATGGGAAAGTTAAAAGGTGAGTCTAACTTTTCATTTCCAGTAGTATGTATCGTAATGTATTTTGGCTGTCATATATAATATATTGTAAGGGAAATGAGAATAAAAATTAAATGAATTTTTTACAAATATATTTAGGCTGTTATCTAAATACGTATGACTCTATATCTCACCTTATTCATACAAGTCTATTTATCATAACTGAAAATTTTCCAAGCTCTTAAGCTATACAAAACAGGTTTAAAGGGAAATATACATGAAATATAGTTATTTGTAAATATACTATGTAATGAATTTGGAAAATTTGGACAGAGATAAGTATGTTATAAAAACTAAGCTGTAATATTTTTTGTTTAAAATTACTTTTATTTTAAATATAAAGCAGATATTTCTAGACATCAGTTTGTAATCGTTTGACATGATAGTTTTAAATTCTTGAAATGGATATAAAATGGTGTTTTTAATGAAAGTGTAATTATCTAAAAAACGACAAAATAAAGTATCAAAGACAAAGTTTCAAAAATTGGTACATTGAAAAAGATCAATTTTGACTACAATGGACATTTTAATGAATATAAGTTTTATGTTATTTATTACTGTTTTTTGAAAATTTTATGTTTAAAATGTTATTTCTCAGAATTTCTTTCTTGATTTATAATATGAATTATAAGTTTTGAATTGTTCGGATTATATCGTATTGTGTTATGTATGACATAAATAAGATATTGCAAGAAAAATGAAAATAAATAAATGTAAATGCATCGTAACAAATATATTTAAACTGTTATCTAAATATTTATGACTGTATATCTCACAATATACATACAAAGTCCTGTATCAAAGGAGAATTTTTCTTTTTCAAGGAATCAAGGGATAAAGAGATTTTTGTTTCAAGGAATTTCAAGAAATATAAATCAAACAGGTTTTACAGGAATTATATATGAAATATTGTTACTCATACTAAGTTATAAAATTCTGCAATTTTGACTACCATAACTGTATTATTGAAAAATATACAGAATTTTTTTTATTTAAAAACTTTTCAATTTTAAATATAATGCAAATATTTGTACACGTAAGTTTATATTCCTTAGACATAATAGTTTCAACTCCTTTAAACAGATATTGAAAGTTTTTTATTGGAAGTATGACTGTCTAAAATACGAAGAAATAAAAACAAACAAAGTAAACGCTTCAGAAATTGGTAATTGTAAAAAGGCTAATTTTGACTACAATGAATATTTTTATGAATATAAATTTTTATCTTATTTACTATTGTTTTTGGAAAATTTTGTGTTTAATATGTTATATCTCAGCATCTTGTTCTTCAATTGTAATTTGAATTCAACGTTATGAATTGTTCTCGAAAAAATGAAATATTTCATTTATAATAATATTGAGTATTATATATTCAAAGAAAGTAATCAATGTTTGATCTTATGTGTCATAAAGACGTAAGTCAACTACTGCAAAATTAAAATTTGCATAAAAAATTTGGCAGCAATCAGAATGTTCCTACATGATTCTTGATACTAAATTTAATGCAGTGTAATAAGTTCAAATGCTTTCAAATTATGAAGGATTTGAATGACAGAATGACATATCAGCCAATTAGGAGAAAGCTCGGGATTATCTGAAATCAGCTAAATCAATTTATGTAGGAAAGGAATGTATGGATATTCTCCGTAAACGATGTTTGATCAAGGAAGATATTGATATTTGAAACATCGAATATTTTCTTTTCTTGTTAAGAGCATTGACCGTATATTTATCATTATTATCATTATTTCTATAACAGGATTAAACCTTTACATTATCTTATTTATACTTGAGTAAAATTATATATATTCTATAATTCCATTCATTAAAAATACATAGTATTTACCGAGAGTTAAAATGTACTATTTACTTATTGATAAATAATATTTATTACTCTCTAATTGAAAATTTATTCTTTACTATTTACTTATTGGTAAATAATATTTATTACTCTCTAATTGAAAATTTATTTTTTTACTATTTATTTATTGATAAATAATATTTATTACTCTCTAATTGAAAATTTATTTTTTTGCTATTTAGTTATTGATAAATAATATTTATTACTCTCTAATTGAAAAATTATTTTTTACTAATTACTTATTGATAAATAATATTTATTACTCTCTAATTGAAAAATTATTTTTAACTATTTACTATTGATAAATAATATTTATTACTCTCTAAGTGAAAATTTATTTTTTTACTATTTATTTATTGATAAATAATATTTATTACTCTCTAATCGAAAATTTATTTTTTACTATTTACTTATTGATAAATAATATTTATTACTCACTAATTGAAAAAATATTTTTTACTATTTACTTATTGATAAATAATATTATTAATCTCTAATTGAAAAATTATTTTTAACTATTTACTATTGATAAATAATATTTATTACTCTCTAAGTGAAAATTTATTTTTTTACTATTTATTTATTGATAAATAATATTAATTACTCTCTAATCGAAAATTTATTTTTTACTATTTACTTATTGATAAATAATATTTATTACTCTCTAATTGAACATTAATTTTTTACCATTTACTTATTGATAAATAATATTTATTACTCTCTAATTGAAAATTTATTTTTTACTATTTACTTATTGATAAATAATATTTATTACTCTCTAATTGAAAATTTATTTTTTACTATTTACTTATTGATAAATAATATTTATTACTCTCTAATTGAAAAATATTTTTTACTATTTACTTATTGATAAATAATATTTATTACTCTCTAAGTGAAAATTTATTTTTTTAACTATTTAATATTGATAAATAATATTTATTACTCTCTAAGTGAAAATTTATTTTTTTACTATTTATTTATTGATAAATAATATTTATTATTCTCTAATTGAAAAATTTATTTTTTACTATTTACTTATTGGTAAATACTATTTATTACTCTCTAATTGAAAATTTATTTTTTACTATTTACTTATTGATAAATAATATTTATTACTCTCTAATTGAAAAATATTTTTTACTATTTACTTATTGATAAATAATATTATTACTCTCTAATTGAAAAATTATTTTTAACTATTTAATATTGATAAATAATATTTATTACTCTCTAAGTGAAAATTTATTTTTTTACTATTTATTTATTGATAAATAATATTTATTATTCTCTAATTGAAAAATTTATTTTTTACTATTTACTTATTGGTAAATACTATTTATTACTCTCTAATTGAAAAAATATTTTTTACTATTTACTTATTGATAAATAATATTATTATCTAATTAAAAATATTTTTAACTATTTAATATTGATAAATAATATTTATTACTCTCTAAGTGAAAATTTATTTTTTTACTATTTATTTATTGATAAATAATATTTATTATTCTCTAATTGAAAAATTTATTTTTTACTATTTACTTATTGGTAAATACTATTTATTACTCTCTAATTGAAAACTTATTTTTTATTGTATTGTTTTAGAATTGTTAAAGCAAAATGATTTGTGGATTAAAAAGATATGAATTCACATCGACAAAATTTCAGTCTAAATTAATCAATTTCTAAGTAAATGAATTTATTGGTATTATTACTTATTACTTACTTAACATTATTATTAATTATTAATGCAAAATAATGTGTGGATAAAAAAGATATAAATTCTCTTTGCCACCATTTCAGTCTAAATAAGTGAATTCTAAGTAAATGCACATTTTGTATTATTGCTTATTACTTATGTAATAGTTTTATTAATTATTAATGCTAAATTACGTGTGGATAAAAAAGATATGAATTCATTTCAACAACATTTCAGTCTAAATTAATCAATTTCTAAGTAAATGCATTTAACAGTATGACTCTTTATGAATACCACCTTGAAAGTCAAAATCTTTCTTACATACTGCAAATATGATAAACTAGCATAAAGCCCGTCATATGACGGGATTAGTAAAAGTTTTAATTTTCCAGAATTGTAAAATACCCTATGAGGCAAGTATTTTTTTTTCCTGGTTGAGAATTATTTGATACAAGCTCACTCATTTGTTTATCTTCATACTCCTCTAAAGTCTCCCGTTACAGTGAATGCAGTTTGGAATCACATTGAATTCATTTAGTCGAACCATGTGGTTAATTATAAAAAACAAGCACACAGACGAACAAACATTTAACTTTCTTGATAACTCCTAGACTTTTATGATAAGATTTTGTTGTTAAAACCCGTGATAAAATTTTCATTGCAACAAAAATAATCAACGAATAAATTTAAAATTATCACATATATACCTAATTTATTATTTATGCCAAATATAAAAGAAAATTATTTACGTAATATCTAAGTTCAGTGATAAAACGTATGAAAATAATGCAGCCGATGTTTAAATAATTTAAAATAAGAAATGACTGAATGAGATGGTTAAAGGAATGACCTCATAATGCTAAAAAATCTTATGTTTACCTTTTTATTATGTGAAGAATTGATAAATTTAATTGTCTTCTCTTACCCCTGGAAAACAGGGTTTGAAATAATAGCATTAAATGCTAGAAAAATTATTAACATTCTTAAAAAAATCACTAATAATATGAATTTCTGTCCATTTCATGTACAATATAAAAACAGACAGAGAATTAGGCTAATTATACATTTTGTTCCTTGTATTTAGATGTTACACTTCTATAGTAAACAATGCATATCCTTTTCAAGAATTCAAAATTATTATGTCTAACAGATTAAAAAGTTTGAAGAGGTGGATTTCGAACGTTTTAAAAACCAGCTTTGAATTTTGCTAACCCTAACTCATCAAGACTTCAATATGGATGCATCTATCCATTCCAGGCCCAGCCGCTTCATAAATTCCAGGACAGACGGACAGATAACTTTGGCTATTATTCTATAGGGGATTATAAACTTCAAATACATTATACACATATCTCTTCCCTCTATATTTTTATTGTATATATAAAAAAATAAAATATTCTAAATTTAGAAAACACATGAGTATTTCATAAACAACTTTTCTCAAAGTAATCTAAATGTTCATTAAAATCATTAACGTTAATAAAAAAGCAACATGCGCGTCTGTTCTTTCTATATTTTTATTGTGTATCAGAAAAAATAAAATATTCTAAATTTAGCAAAACCCATGAGTATTTCAAAAACAACTTTTCTCACAGTATTCTAAATGCTCATTAAAATCATTAACGCTAATAAAAAAGCAACATGCACATCTGTTCTTTCTATATTTTTATTGTGTATTAGAAAAAATAAAATTTTCTAAATTTAGCAAAACACATAAGTACTTCAAAAACAACTTTTCTCAAAGTAATCTAAATGTTCATTAAAGTCATTAGCGTTAATAAAAAAGCAACATGCACATCTCTTCCCTCTATATTTTTATTGTGTATCAGAAAAAATAAAATTTTCTAAATTTATCAAAACACATAAGTACTTCAAAAACAACTTTTCTCAAAGTAATCTAAATGCTCATTAAAGTCATTAACGTTAATAAAAAAGCAACACGCATATTTTTACAATTTTAAACAGCAGGAAATTAAACTTGACGTAACATAATATTATCATCTGTCTCTAAGTGAGTTATACGTTGAAAATACTCTTAATATAACGATCTAAACACTTGTATTTGGAATGAAAGTTATTTCCTCTAATAAATCTCGGAGTTTTTTACTTTCTCAGAAATACAGAAGAGGAATAAGCAATCTTTTTCTCTTATTGAAGTTACGAATTTAAGACTTATATAAATATTTTCCCCAAGCATTAGAAGAATTTTCATTTTTTCTTGTTATTTTAAATTAGGAAAATACTTACTTTTCACCACAAAGTTACATAACTTCTGAAAAGAATTATGAATCCCCGAGCTATTCGAATAAAACAATACACAAAACAGATTTAGTTTCGGTGAAGTTAAGAACATAAGCAAAAGGATCAAATTATTATTTGAACTTCTGCCAGTACGAACGAAATGATCTTTTAAGTTTATTTCCCTTTTCAGTTTTGCTAATTTGTTTAAATTACACATTTGCTCACTGGGATTTAACTGACTTTGATGGCTCCTGTAATTTATGAATTAAAGAAGAAGAAGTATAATATTAAATAAAGGTCTATTGTTTCCTAAAAGTTTTATCATACATCCTGGAAGATATCTATAATATTTATTTATCCCCTAACCTATTGATTTTGTTATACCTTCTAGATATAGATAAAAATATGAGCGTAAGGATTTCTCAAAAATGGTTTAGCTTGAAAATTTGCCAACAGTCAGAAAGTTTCTACATGATTCTTGATATTAAGTGTAATGCAGTATAATCAGTTCAAATGCTTAAAAATCATGATTGATTTGAATGACAGAATGACGTTTCAGCCAATTTGAAGAAAGGTCGGGATTATCTGAAATTAGCTCATCCAACTTATGTAGGAAAGGAATGTATGGATAGTGTCCGTAAACGATGTTTGATCAAGGAAACCATTGATATTTGAAACATCAAATATTTTCTTTCCTGTTAAGAGCTTTGACCATATATTTATCTTCATTATCATTATTTCTATTCCAAATAATAACAGGATTAAACCTTTACAATATGTTATTTTATACATGAGTATAATTATATATATATATATATATATATATATATATATATATATATATAATATATGTAATCCATTTTTTATAAAACTCTCACAAGTAAAAAGTTCAACAGCTAGCATTCATAAAAAAAGATGCAGTCGTCTCATATTCAAAGAACTAGAATTCTAATTTAAAACTTTATTTCAACAACAGACATCTGTCCTTCTACATATACAATCAAAAGCCACAGAGTTCACTCTTCTCACACAATACACAAGATAAACAAGAATTTTCCCTCAATAAAACAGCTTAATAAGCGAATTGATGAATATCAGCAAAACGCGAAAACATTTAAATAAACTGCTGTATAGACAGAAAGTTTACAGTTTTATGACAGAAAGGAATGTTTAAGTGGAAAATACTCTGAACACACCATGTTGAATTAAAGATATTTAGATGAATTAAAATGGAAGAGAGAATTTTTTGAAGAAATAAAGTTAAGTAATTTGATATATTACATATATATATGTTACTGTGAATGTGAAATTGGAGAATGTCGACATTTCACCGGTGAATGTCGACATATACCAAATACCTTGGTGAAAGATCGAATATTATTATATTCTTAAATATTCGGAATATCACCGTGTAGACATATCCCCATGCACTTTGGATCTTAAAAAAAATATTTTGTTACATTTTAAATCATACACTTTATTAAAACATAAAATTATTTAAAATAATGCATGATAGAAGGAATACACAAAGTCCCTGCGTATAAAGAAAAATATCGAAGAAAGCTTAAATACTAAGCCCTGACAAAACAGGAGAAGTTTATTTCTATTAAAAAAGAGCGGCCGCAAAAGATAATCTTCTAATTCTGCAAAGAAAATGTTTCTTAAGAAAATTTCTTCCTTCTCAAATTGATGACACTGTGTAAAACACTGATGTCAAGATGTACAATGAAAATGTATCTTTGTTTGGAAAGAAGACTGACTTTTATAATAAGTAAACAATGGTTCAAGCAATCTTACAAAATCATTTTAATATCTTATAAAGAAAAGTTACTCTCCATAGATAGAAATTCTTCGAAATATCGCTGAGAGCAGCCGCTGCAGCTATTCGAGAATTAAATAGCTTACAAACGTTGTCATTGCAAAAAGAAATGCTTATACTAAATGCCATTATAAATGTAATTTGTAGAATCAATATCTATAACAATTTAACTGTTTCAACTAATAAGATAGAATAACGTCAATCACATAAATTAAGTTGATTAATGTATTATTTTCTGTTCTAAGAGAATTTTCTTTGTTTTCAGCTCAACAGTTACATGTGCTAGTACAATATATTTGATTGAATTACGAAGTAAAAATATAAATATTTATATGTTCAACATTACCATAGTATTATTAATATTAATTATAAATACTATTTAGGAAATATATCATATACCATATATAAATATTGACATTATATATAATATATTAAGATTTCGGTCTTCACAGTATACATATATATATATATAATAATATATTATATATATATATATATATATATAATATATATATATATATATAAATATATATATATATATATATATATATATATATATATATATTACATAATTCTTCTCATTAAAAATATATAGGAATTATTAAGGGTTAAAATGTACTATTTACTTATTGATAAATAAGATTTATTATTTTATAATTGAAAATTTGTTTTTCCTGGTGTTATTTTTAGAATTGTTAAAGCAAAATGATTTGTGGATTAAACGTTTTCAGTCTAAATTAATCAATTTAAGTAAATGAATTCGTTAGTATTGCTACTTATTACCTACTTAGCATTATTATTAATTTTTAATGCAAAATGATATGTGGATAAAAAAGATATGAATTCACTTTGACACAATTTCAGTCTAAATAAGTCTATTTCTATGTTAATTCTTTATTTAGTATTATTACTTATTACTTACATAATATTTTTGTTAATTATTAATGCAAAATAACGTGAGGAGAAAAAAAAAGATATGAATTTACTGGGATAACATTTCTGTCTAAATTAATCAATTTCTAAGTAAATACATTTAACAATACATCCCTTTATGAATACTATCTTGGAAGTCAAAATTTTTCTTGCTATGAAATATGATAAATTATAAACTTTAAATACCTTATATACATGTCTCTACCTTCTTATGCTTATTGTATATCTGCAAAAATTAAATATTCTAAATTTAGTAAAACATGTGTATATTTCAAAAACATTTCTTAAAGGAAAGAAAATTTTCAATAAAGTTATTAATAAAAAAACCACCCACATATTTTTTTACTATTTTAAACTTCAGGAAATTAAACTTTACATAACATAATATTGCCATGTGTCTCTAAATGTGTTATACCTTGAAAATATTCTTAGTATAAAGCTCTAAACACTTGTATGTTGGAATGAAAGTTATATCCTCTAATAAATCTCGGTGTTTTTTACTTTCTCAGAAATACAGAAGAGGATTCAGAAATATTTTTATCTTATTGGGTTACGAATTTAAGAATGTTATATAAATATTTTCCCCGAGCTTTAGAACAATTTTCATTTCTTACTGTTATTTTAAATTAGAAAAATATTTACTTTTCATCATAAAGTTACACAACTTCTTTAAGGAAATATGAATCCCCGAGCTATTCGAATGAAACAATACACAAAACACATTTTGTTTTGGGGAAGATAAGACCATATACAAAATAATCAAATTATTATTTGAACTACTGCAAATACGAACATAATGATCTTTTAAATTTATTCCCCAGTTTTGATAATTTATTTAAACATATATTTTCTCACTGGGATTTAACTGACTTTGAAGGCTTCTGTAATTTTTAAATTAAAATTTTTAATAAAGTTATTAATGTTAGTAAAAAAGCAGCCTGCACATTTTTTTACTATTTTAAAAAGCAGGCAATTAAACTTGACATATCATAATATTACCATCTGTCTCTAAATGAGTTATGCGTTATATAATACGTTGAAAATGTTCTTAGTATAAAGATCTGAACACTTGTATTTGGAATAAAAGTTATTTCTTCTAATAAATCTTGTAGTTTTTTACTTTCTCAGTTACGTTGACGGCTTTTTATTGTAAAAACAATTTTTATATTAAATTATGGTCTGTTGTTCAAATAATAATGTTGAATAATAATTTAATTTCACAAAAGTCTTAACATAAATCATCGATATGCTCCATAATCTTTATTTATTACATTAATAATTGCTTTTGGTACATCCTGTAGTTAAAAATATCTAGTTATAAGCATGAATGTTTAACGAATTCTAATAAATGGTTTAGCTTAAAAAATCTCATTTAAACTTTGCCAACTATCAAAAAGTTGGTAAATGACCCTTGATACGAAATTTAAAGGAGTATAATGAGTCGAAATACTAACAAATTATGAAGGTTTTGAATGACATAATAACACAATTCATATCAGCCAATTAGAAGTCACCTCGG
Organism: Pardosa pseudoannulata; assembly: GCA_032207245.1. Taxonomy (NCBI): domain Eukaryota; kingdom Metazoa; phylum Arthropoda; class Arachnida; order Araneae; family Lycosidae; genus Pardosa; species Pardosa pseudoannulata. The sequence continues at coordinate 83,931,450 of CM063511.1, forward strand.
GAAAATGTCAAATCAGTTCATTGAACTAATGTAGGAAAGGCATTCATGGATATTCTCCATAAGAATTGTTTGATCAGGCAAGATATTTATATTTCAAGCACCGAATATTTTCTATCTGATTAAGAGATTTGTCTGTATATCTATTTTCATTATTTCGATATCGAATAATAATATGATTAAATATATACATTATCATATTTTAGAGATGAGTATAATTATATATATTCCATAATTCCAGTCATTAAAAATACACAGGATTTACTAAAAGTTAAAATATACTATTTTCTTATTATATATAAAATTTATTACTTTATAATTTAACAATTATTTTTTATGGTATTGATTTTATAATTATTAATGGAAAATGATTCGTGGATTACAAAGATACGAATTCACTAAAACAACATTTCAGTCTAAATTATTCTATTTATAAATAAATGCTTTTACCTGTATTATGAATACCACCTTGAAAGTCAAAATATTTCTAGCAAACAGTAAATATTAGAAGTTATAAGCTATATATACATGATTCACATATCTGTTTCAGCTATACTTTTATTAGAAATCTGAAAAAATAAAATAGCCTGAATTTAGTAAAATATAAGAATATTACACAAAAAAAACGTTTCTGAAAGTAATGTTTGCAGACATATAATTGACTTTGTAGGCTCTTGTACTTTTAAATGTAAAAAACAAGTATTATATTAAATTAGGCCAGTTATTCATATAACAATGTTGAATAATAATTTAATTTCACAAAAGTCTTAACATAAATCATCGATATGCTCTATATTATTTATTGATTATGTTAACAATTGCTTTCAGTACATCCTTACATAAAAAGATCTACATATAAACATGAATATTTTACGATTTCTAATAAATGGCTTAGCTTAAAAAATTGCATTTTAATTGTTGAAACTATCAAAGAGTTTCTAAATGTGTCTTGATACAAAGTTTAACGCAGTATAAGGAATGGAAATGCTAACAAATTATGAAAGATTTGAAAAAGATCTACATATAAACATGAATATTTTACGATTTCTAATAAATGGCTTAGCTTAAAAAATTGCATTTTAATTGTTGAAACTATCAAAGAGTTTCTAAATGTGTCTCGATACAAAGTTTAACGCAGTATAAGGAATGGAAATGCTAACAAATTATGAAAGATTTGAATGACATAATAACACAATTCATATCAGCCAATTAGAAGCAAACTCAGGGTAATGTTAAAGGAGTTTATTGAACTAATATAGGAAAGGGATTCATGGATATTTTAAATAACCTCTGTTTGATCATGGAAGATATTGATATTTAAAGCATCGAATATTTTCTTTCTGATTAAGAGATTTATCTGTACATTTATTTTCATTATTGCAATATAGAACAATAATATGATTAAATGTATAGATTATGTTATTTTATACATGAGTATAATTATATATATTCCATAATTTCATTCATAAAAATACACAGGATTTACTAAAAGTTAAAATATGCTATTTTCTTATGCATAAATGAAACTTATCACTTTATAATTGAAAAATTAGTTTTCTTGGTATTGATTTTAGAATTATTAATGGAAAATGATTTGTGGATTAGAAAAATACGAATTCACTTCAACAACATTTCAGTCTAAATTATTCTATTTCTAAATAAATACTTTTACCTGCATAGTTGTTTATGAATACCACCTTCAAAGTCAAAATATTTCTTGCAAACTGTGAAATATTAGAAATTATACGCTTTATATACATCATGCACATATCTCTTTCACCTCTACTTTTATTGTACGTCTGAAAAAATAAAATAGCCTCAATTTAGTAAACATAAATATTACAATAAAAAAAACTTTTCTGAAAGTAATCTAAATTTGACTTTAAAGTACTAACATTTATAAGAGAACAACATCCACATTTTTAAGCATTTTTAAAAACCAGGAAATTAAACTTGACATAAGATAATATTAGTATCTGTCTCTAAATGTATTATACGTTGAAAATCTCAGTAAAAAGTTGTATGTACTTGTATTTGGAATGAAAGTTATTTACTCTAATAAATCTCGGTGTTTTTTACTTTCTCCGAAATGCAGAAAAGAAGTAAAAAATGTTTTATCTTATTGAAGATACCAATATAAGAATGTTTATAAATATTTTACCCGGGCATTAAAAGAATTTTCGTTTTTCTTACAGTAATTTTAAATTAGGAAGGTATTTACTTTTCACCATAAAGTTACATAAATTCTGAAAAGAAATATGAATCTCCGAGGTATTCGGATAAAACAATAATCAAAATAGATTTCGTTTCGAGGAATTTGGATCAAAAGCAAAAGGATTGAATTATTATTTGAACTTTTCATAATGAGAACCAAATGATCTTTTTAAGTTTCTTCCCCACTGCAGTTCTTCTGATTTGTTGAAATATGCATATGTTTGGAGACATATGACTGACTTTGACGGCTTTGTACTTTTTTAATGTAAAAACAAATTTTATATTAAATTACGGTCTATTATAAAAATAATACTGTTGAATGATTATTTATCTTCACAAAAGTCTTAACACAAATTATTGTTATGCTCTATAATATTTATTAATTACCTTAACAATTGATTTTAGTACATCCTCTAGGAAAAAAGATCTAGTTAGAATGTTTAACGATTTCTAATAAATGGTCTAGCTTAAAAAATTGCATTTTAACTTTGGCAACTATCAAAAAGTTGCTAAATGACCCTTGATACGAAGTTTAACGGAGTATAATGAGTCGAAATGCTTACAAATAATGAAGGATTCGAATGACAAACTGACATAATTCATATGAACCAATTATAAGGCAGCTCGGGATAATGTCAAATCAGTTCGGTGAACTAATGTAGGAAATAAATTCCTGGATATTCTATATAAGCTGTTTGATCAAGCAAGACATTGATATTAGAAGCTCCGAATATTTTGTTACTGATTAAGAGATTTGTCTGCATACTTATTTTCATTATTTCTATATCAATTAATATTATGATTAAATTTATACATCGTTTTATTTTATACATGCGTATAATTCAATATATTAAATAATACCATTCATTAAAATAAATAGGATTAATATGAATTAAAATATACTATTTTCTTATTCATAAATGAAATTTATCACTTTATATTTGAAAAAAGTACTTTTCCTGGTATTGACTTTACAATTATTAATGCAAAATGGTTTGTGGATTCAAAAGATACAAATTCACTTCAACAACATTTCAATGTAAATTATTGTATTTCTAAATAAGTGTTTTTACCCGTTTATGAATACCACCATGAAAATCAAAATATTTCTTGCAAACTTGGAAATATTAGACATTATGAGCTATATATACATAATGCACATATCTCTTTCATCTATAATTTTATTGTACATGTGAAAAAATAAAATAGCCTGAATTTAGTAAAAATATTAATATTAAAAGAAATTTCGGAAAGTAATCTAAATTTGCATTAATACTACGGTGTATAAAAAAAGAAATATTCACCTTTTTGACCATTTTTAGTAACTAGAAAATTAAACTCGACATAACATAAAACCACGATCTGTCTCTAAATGAATTATTTGTTGAAAATACTTAGTGTAAGGATCTAAGCACTTGTATTTGGAATGACAGTTATTTCCCGTAATAAATCTCGGTGTTTTTTTACTTTCTCAGAAATACAGAATAGGATTAAGAAATATTTTTATCCTATTGGAGTTACGAATTTAAGAATGTTATAAAAATATTTTCTCCCAGCATTATAAGAATTTTCATTTTTTTTCCTGTTATTTTAAATTAGAAAGGTATTTACTTTTCACCATCAAATTACATAAATTCTGAAAAGAAATATGAATCCCGGGGCTATTCGAATAAAACAATAAACAAAACAGATTTCGTATCGGGGAAGTTAAGATCATAAAAAAAAGTTTAAATTATTATTTGAACTTTTTCCAATACGAATAAAACGATCTTTTAGTTTATTCTTCTCTGCAGTTTTACTAATTTATTTAAATTTACATTTACTCTCTGGGATTTAACTGACTTTGACAGCTACTGTAATTTTTGAATGAAAAAATAACATGTATAATATTAAATTACGGTCTATTGTTCAAATAAGTATGTTGAATATTAATTTCATTTCTTAAAAGTCTTATCATAAATCATGGAAGTCATCTATAATATTTATTTATTACCTTACCTATTGATTTTGTTATACCCTCTAGATAAAAATATGAACGTTTTAGGATTTCTCAAAAATTGTTTAGCTTCCTCAGAATTACAGAAGAGAAGTAACAAATGTTTTTATCTTACTGAAGATACGAATTTTAAGAATGTTATATAAATAATTTCCCCTAGCATTAAAAGAATTTTCATATTTTGCTGATGTTTTAAATTAGATAGGTATTTACTTTTCACCATAATGTTACATAACTTCTGAAAAAAATAGGAATTCCGGAGCTATTCGAATAAAACAATAAACAAAACAGATTTTCTTTCGAGAAAGTTAAGATCATAAGAAAAAAGTAACTGAATTATTATTTGCACTTTTTCCAATACGAATAAAATGATCTTTTAAGTTTATTCTCTGCAGATTTACTAATTTATTAAAATTTACATTTACTCTCTGGGGTTTAACTGATTTTGACAGCTCCTGTAATTTTTGAATGAAAAAATAACATGTATAATTTTAAATTACGGTCTATTGTTCAAATAAGTTTGTTGTATAATAATTAAATTTTCCAAAAGTCTTATTATAAATCATGGAAGATATCTATAATATTTATTTATTACCTTACCTATTGCTTTTGTTATACCCTCCAGATCTAGATAAAAATATGAACGTTTTAGGATTTCTAAAAAATGGTTTAGTTTTCTCAGAATTACAGAAGAGAAATAGCAAATGTTTTTATCTTACTGAAGATGCGACTTTAAAGAAGGTTATATAAGTACTTTCCCAGAGCATTAAAAGAATTTTTATTTTTTAAGGATATTTTAAATTAGCAAGGTATTTACTTTTCACCATAAAGTTACATAAATTCTAAAAAGAAATATGAATCCCAGAGCTATTCGAATAAAACAATAAACAAAGCAGATTTCGTTTCGGGGAAATTAAGATCATAGGAAAAAATAACTGAATTATTATTTGAACTTTTCCCAATACCAATAAAATGATCTTTTAAGTTTATTCTTCTCTGCAGTTTTACTAATTTATTTAAATTTACATTTACTCTCTGGGATTTAACTGACTTTGACAGCTACTGTAATTTTTGAATGAAAAAATAACATGTATAATATTAAATTACGGTGTATTGTTCAAATAAGTTTGTTGTATAATAATTAAATTTTCCAAAAGTCTTATTATAAATCATGGAAGATATTTATAATATTTATTTATTACCTTACATATTGCTTTTGTTATACCTTCCAGATCTGGATAAAAGTATGAACGTTTAAGGACTTCTCAAAAATGGTTTAGCTTTCTCAGAATTACAGAAGAGAAGTGACAAATGTTTTTATCTTACTGATGATACGACTTTAAAGAATGTTATATAAATATTTTCAAAGAGCAGAGCATTAAAAGAATTTTCATTTTTTACTGTTATTTTAAATTAGATAGGTATTTACTTTTCACCATAAAGTTACATAAATTTTGAAAATAAATATAAATCTCCGAGGTGTTCGAAGAAAACAATAAACAAGACAGATTTCGTTTCGAGGAATTTTGGAATATAAGCAAAATTATTATTTGAACTTTTGCCAATACGAACAAAATGATCTTTTAAGTTTTCTGCCCTCTTCTGTTTTGCTAATTTGTTTAAATACACATTTGTTCACTAATATTTTACTGACTTTGATGGCTCTTGTACTTTTTTAATGAAGAAAAGAACTAGTATGATATTAAATTACAGTTTATCTCGTAGGCCAGCAACACCCTGTGGTGTGGTGGTTACTGTCGTGGCGACTAATCATACAGACTGTATGGCTCCGGCAGGGACAGGGTTAAACACATTAGAACTGTTCCATAAAAGAAAAGCAATAGAATGGAAATAAAAATTCAGCAATATTTTTGTTTTGTATGTTGACTTTTTATCTTTTATTTTAATTTCTTTTTTACGCATATTGTGTGATTACGGAAAGTAATAAATATATTCCATGTATAAAAAACAACTTGAGTGTTTGATCTAAATTTAAAAAAGTCTGCGTATACAAGTAAAGAGGGTACTTCTTTAAAAAAAAATCCTTTCAATAAATAATGATAAAAATATTAAATAGCTGTTTGGAAAATCCAATTAGTTAAAAAATATTTTGCATTATATAAATTGAAAAAGTTATTAATCTTAATATATATTTCATTCTTGAAATACATTTTTTCACTAGAAATCAAAGGTACTTTCTGCAATAAATACATGTTTTTTCTTTAATTTCTTAGAAATGAAGTACAAAATATTTTTATCTCATCTAAAATATAATTTTTACGTATCTTACGTGAACATTTTTCCCGGACTTTCAAAAAGGAGTATTGTTACTGCTATTAGAAAATATTTACTTTTCACCATAAGGTTATATAAATTTCTAGGAAAAATATCAATATCTGGTATATTTCAACAAAACAAATCTGATTTCTTTTTAGTACAATCCGGGGATCATCTGCAAAAATAGAATTTTTTCTAAATTGATTGTGGCATAGACTTAGTGTGAACAAATTTATCTTTTTATGTTTATGCATCGGTGCACTTTTACTAATATACTTATTCCTTGACATTTAACTGACTCTATATGCTCCCGTATTATTTGAATTAGAATTAAGCAAGCATCACACGAAAAAACTTTTTAATTTTTTGAATAGTACTGGTCCTCTATCTTTGCCTCGAAGTGAGTTTGGAATTTACGAAGGGCTTGCTTCTAATAATCTATGCCTACACTTTCCTTTGTTTACTATACATCTAAGAAAAATTCCTCGGTGAGTTAACAAACATTTTGCATGATATAAATTGAAAACGCTCTTAATCCATATATATATATATTAATCTTGAAATAAATTTTTTCACTTTAAATGAAAGTTACTTTATCAATAAATACATGTTTTTTCTTTAATTTCTTAGAAATCAAGTACAAAATATTTTTATCTCATCGAAAATATGACTTTTACGAACGTTACGTGAACATTTTTCCCAGACATTCAAAAAGGAGTATTGTTACTGGTATTAGAAAATATTTACTTTTCACCATAAGGTTATATAAATTTCTAGGAAAAATATCAATATCTGGTATATTTCAACAAAACAACTCTGGTTTCTTTTTAGTACAATCCGGGGATCATATGCAAAAATATAATTTTTTTCTGAATTGATTGTGGCATAGACTTAGTGTGAACAAATTTATCTCTTTATGTTTATGCATCGGTGCACTTTTACTAATATACTCTTTCACTGACATTTAACTGACTCTATGTGATCCCGTATTATTTGAATTAGTATTAAGCAAGAATCACATTAAAAAATTCTTTTATCTTATGAATAGTATTGATCATCTATATTTGCCTCGAAGTGAGTTTTCTCTTTGTGAATTCGAAAATTAAGACGGGCTTGCTTCTAATAATTTATACCTACCCTCTCTATTGTTTACTATACATGTAAGAAAAATTCCGCGGTTAGTTAGCAAACATTTTGCATGATATAAATTGAAAACGTTATTAATCTTAATATATATTTCATTCTTGAAATACATTTTTTCACTAGAAATCAGAGGTACTTTCTGCAATAAATACATGTTTTTTCTTTAATTTCTTAGAAATCAAGTACAAAATATTCTTTATTTCAGCTAAAATATGATTTTTACGTATGTTACGTGAACATTTTTCCCGGACTTTCAAAAAGGAGTATTGTTACTGCTATTAGAAAATATTTACTTTTCACCATAAGGTTATATAAATTTCTAGGAAAAATATCAATATCTGGTATATTTCAACAAAACAAATCTGTTTTCGTTTCTGTAAAATCTGGTGATCATCTGCAACTTTTTTTTGAATAGATTTTGATATAGATTTAGTGTGAACAAATTTATCTTTTTATGTTTATGCATCAATCTGAGGAAAATAAGCTATTAATATTTGAACGAAAAATATGAAAAATACTAAGAAAAATATTTGGAGCTGTTAAAGAAAATAATGTAGGGAGAATGCGTTATAATCATAAACTATACTCTAAATTCGGACAACTAAATGTTGTGAAAACTATAAAGATCTATCAATTAAGGTGATTGGGACACATTTATAAATACAATGACTTAAACCGAACAAAAAATGTTAGCTTTCAAAAAGTTGATGGAAAAAGGAAAAGAGGAAAAGACCAAACACCAGGTGGATTGATAATGTTGAGAAAACGCTGCATGAAATTGGAGTCAACAGGTGGAGAACTGTGGCTACGGATGGTTCCAGAAACTTTTAGAGGCAGCGTTGGTCTATAGAAAGCTTTAGTGCTACAGAAGAAGATGTTTATGTATCGGAGCACTTTTACTAATATACTTATTGACTGACATTTAAATGACTCTATGTGCTCCCGTGTTATTTGAATTAGAATTAAGCAAGCATCACACTAAAAAATTCTTTTATCTTGTGATCTATCTTTCCCTGAAAGTTAGTTTGCTTTTTGTGAGTATGAAAATTAAGATGGACTTGCATCTAATAATTTATACCTATCCTCTCTATTGTTTACTATACAAAGAAAAATTCCTCGGTTAGTTAATAAACATTTTGCATGATATAAATTGAAAAGGTTATTAATCATTATATATATTTTATCCTTGAAAAAAAATTTTGCACTTGAAATCAGAGAAACTTTTTCAAGAAATATATGTTTTTTCTTTAATTTCTTAGAATTCAAGTCCAAATATTTTTATCTCAGCGAAAATATGATTTTTACGAATGTTAGGTGAATATGTTTCCCGGACATTCAAAAAAGAGTAGTATTACTACTACTAGAAATTATTTACTTTTCACCATAAGGTTATATAAATTTCTAGGAAAATTATAAATATCTGAAATATTTCAACAAAACAAATCTGGTTTCGTTTCTGTAAAATCAGGTTATCATCTGCAAAAATAGAATTTTTTTCTGAATTGATTGTGGCATAGACTTAGTGTGAACACGTTTATTTTTTTGTGTTTATGCATAGATGCACTTTTACTAATATACTTATTCACCGATATTTAACTGATCTATGTGCTCCCTTATTATTTAAACTAGAATTAAGCAAGTATCACTCTAATACATTCTTTTATCTTGTGAATAGTAATTACCATCTATCTTTGTCTCGAACTGACATTGTTGTTTGTGAGTTTGAAAATTAAGACGAGCTTGCTTGTAACAATTTATGCCTACACTCTTCTGTGTTTATTATACATGTAAGAAAAATTCCTCAATTAGTTAACAAACATTTTGCAGGATATAAATTTAAAATGTTATTAATCATTATATATATATATATATATATATATATATATATATATATATTTTTTTTTTCTATAAATAAATTTTTTACACTTGAAATCAGAGGTACTTTTTACAATAAATACATGTTTTCTTTAATTTCTTAGAAATGAAGAACAAAATATTTTTACCTCAGAGAAAATATGATTTTTACGAATATTACGTGAACATTTTTCCCGTACATTCAAAAAGGAGCATTGTTACTGCTATTAGAAAATATTTACTTTTCACTAAAAGGTTATATAAATTTCTAGGATAAATATATCAATATCTGAGATATTTCAACAAAACAAATCTGGTTTCTTTTCTGTATAACCTGGGAATCATCTGCAAAAATAGAATTTTTTTCGGAATTGATTCTGGCATAGACTTAGTATGAACAAATGTATCTTTTTATGTTTATGCATCGGTGCACTTTTACTAATATACTAATTCCCTGACATTTAACTGACTCTATGTACTCCCGTATTATTTGAATTAGAATAAAGCAAGCATGAGACTAAAAAATTCTTTCATTTTGTGAATGGTTATATAAATTTTTAGGAAAAATATCAATATCTGATATATTTCAACACAAAAAAAAACTGATTTCGTTTCTTTAAAAGCTGGCGATCATCTGCAAAAATGGAATTTTTTTCTGAATTGATTGTGGCATAGACTTAGTGTGAACAAATTTATCTCTTTATGTTAATGCATCGGTGCACTTTTACTAATATACTCTTTCACTGACATTTAACTGACTCTATGTGATCCCGTATTATTTGAATTAGTATTAAGCAAGAATCACATTAAAAAATTCTTTTATCTTATGAATAGTATTGATCATCTATATTTGCCTCGAAGTGAGTTTTCTCTTTGTGAATTCGAAAATTAAGATGGACTTGCATCTAATAATTTATACTTATCCTCTCTATTGTTTACTATACATGTAAGAAAAATTCCTCGGTTAGTTAACAAATATTTTGCATGATATAAATTGAAAACTTTATTAAACATTATATATATTTTATTCTTGAAATAAATTTTTGCACTTGAAATCAGAGATAATTTCTCCAATAAATACATGTTAATTCTTTAATTTCTTAAAAATAAAGTACAAAATATCTTTATCTCAGCGAAAATATGATTTTTACGAATGTTACTTGAACATTTTTTCCGGACATTCAGAAAGGAGCATTGTTACTGCTATTAGAAATAAATTTTATATTCAAATATTCGTCAATATTTATACAATACCTATGAGTATGAAAATATACGATATATAAACAATACTAAAATATATTTAGAGACCAATATTAATTAAATCATTAAGTGACGAGTTCCAACAAATTTTGAATTGTATTGAGGTATATTTCTTTAATTGATACCGAATAGAAAGTAGCCGAATGGGTAGGGTGGTACTTTTCGGTACCAGACTTCGTATATTCGAATTCCATTGATTGCATGGGTTTATTCGGTCGCCACAATGAATCAGATTCAAGCAAGAGGATCCAGTTTCATAAAAGGTCCTGCAGCCACAAAACAGAGCATAAGCTTCAGATCAAACTTAATAAACAAGTACTTATATCGAAGAATCTATAGCTCGTGGAATGTTATAAATTCAAAACAACGCGAAAGTTGTTTTAAACGTAGCACTCCAAACCCAAACCACCAACTAACCAACCGAATGAATTGTACCTATGTTGTTTTCTTGTGCCACTCGGTCAAACCAAGCACGATTGAGCCATGCGCTACTCGTATTAAGACAAAGGGGTGCGCATTTTGTTTTTTAACTAGCACCGCAAGAGTGAAAGTACGACTTCTTGCTCAAGTGGGAAACAGGAATTAAGCAGAAGACCATTGACTGCCACCCCCAAAGGTATTGATTGAGAACTTGGAGGACATGTGACCACGAACATATACTACGTTGCCCAATCACTTTTTACGAACGCGGCGGATCTTAGGCCGGCTCGGGCTCCGAACCTACAACCCTCTACTTACGAGAGCGTTGCCTTTGCCGACTGAGCTACAGCGACTCATTGTACCTAAGTGAAGAATGCAGGAGCAATTTTACGAATTCGCTAAGGTGTGGGAGAAAAAAAATTATAAACCATAGAGTTCCAAAACTAATCAAACCTTTACCCTTCTTATTATACATGTAAAACCATTTTGATTTTTTAAACATTTAAACAACATTAACAATTAACAATTGCTAAGATAATAATAATAATTAATACCTTTCAAAAAACTTCAACAGAGATTTAAGTTCTATCTAGCGTATAAAGGTAGATAACAGATTTTACATTCAAACCCTCATGAACTTTTTTAATTAAATATATACAATGAAATATTTTGAACTGTGTCCAACGTAAGAATGAAACTTACGTTATTACGTTGATTAGTTATTTAAATAGTAAAAGGAAGTCAGTATATAACGGATATTTTTTAATAATTCAGTACATGCAAGAATGTTATACGTTGCATCAAACTCTAAGAAAATTAAACTAGAGATTTTAAAACATTATGCACTGGATCTAAATTAATTAATCATCGAAAATTATTTTGGTTATAAAAAATAACGATATTATACCATTTAAATTGAGGGGTAATTTGTTTGAGGAATGTTTGCATTTTCTTTGCTTTCACAGAAACGACTCAGAAAACTAAAAACTATATTTTATCTCAGTGAAGATGTGACTTTCGGAAATGTTATGTAAATATTTTCTCCTGATATTTTGCTTCCTGTAAATGATATCCGTAATGTAAATAGTTTTTCGTAAATATTTTAGAAAAGTTATATAAATATTGTTATTGAAACATTTTCATTTCCCCCTTTATTGCTCTTTGAACTATTTACTTTTCACCATAAAGTTATATAAATTTCTGTGAGAAATATCAATTTCAAAGATAAATCAACAAAACAAAACAAAACAGGTTTCATTTCTCCGAATTCAAAATTATCTACAAAAACTGAATTATTCTTTAGAATTGTGGCAGGGACTTAAATCAGTGGAAGCAAAATGACCTTTAATATGTTTAGCTGACATTGAATAGTTACTGTTTCATTTTTAGGTCATACTTAATCGACTTTAAATGTATATGAATAATTTTAATTAGCATATAGCCCGTCATATGACGGGATCAGTAAAATTTTTAATTTTCCAGAATTGTAAAGTAAATTACCGATTGACGTAGGTAAAGAAATGGTTTGTTTTTTGGCTGGGAATTATCTGGTACAATATATTTCTTATCTTCATACTTTTCTAAAGTTTCCCGATCCTGTGAATGCAGTTTAGAATCACGTTGAATTCAGTTGGAAAGATAATTCAAAGTTTTCCTACCTACTTCTAAACTATCGTTAAGTTCTTATTTTTTCTCATTAATTAATGGAAGTAAAGGAATGAAACTATCATTTCCACTACACCCTAGAGTTTGACAGAATTTCTTGTTAATACCGATGATAAAATTTACATTACAAGAAAAAAATCGATAATTAAATTTAAAATTTTCACATATGTACCTAATCTATTATTTAATCCAAATATAAAAGAAAATTATTTGCGTTATATCTAAGTTCAGTGATAAAATGTATGAAAATAATGCAGATGTTATTTAAGTAATTTAAAATACGAAATGATTCAATGAGATGATTAAAAAAATGTCGTCATAATGCAAAAAATGTTATTTTTACCTATTTATTATGTGATAAATTGATAAATTTAATTGCCTGATATTAACCGGGGAAAATAGGTTTTGAAATAATGGCATTAAATGGTCAAAAAAGGGTGAAGGAATGGATTTCGAAAGTTTTAAAGAGGGCAGTATTTTTTTGCTGTGATATGAAGCCTATTTATACCAATTTATTTTAGAATCGGTTTGATAATGTAGAAGATAAACTTTACTCGCTTTGAATTTTGCTAACCCTAACTCCTCAAAAATCCATTACGTATGCCTCTATCCCTTCCAGGTCGAACAGCTTCATAAATTCGAGGAGAGACAGACATTATCTTAGGCTATTATTATATAGGAAATTTAAAGCCACAATATTCGAAAATAGTTCAATTAGTTTCAATTAATTTTCCGGTTTATCAGATCTTAATGATTTGCTATAAACCGTAATAAACAATAATAATAAAAGATAAAATGAACCTAATAAACCTTAATAAACTACTTTGTTTAAAGTAATAATGAAACTTAAATAGTTATTTAAATAGTAAAAGGAAGTCAGTATATAACGGATATTTTTTAATAATTCAGTACATGCAAGAATGTTATATGCTGCATGAAACTCGAAGAAAATTAAACTAGAGATTCTAAAACATTGTGTACTGGATCTAAATTAATTAATCATCGAAAATTATTTTGGTTATAAAAAATAACTATATTATACCATTTAAATCAAGGGGTAATTTGTTTGAGGAATGTTTACATTTCCTATGCTTTCACAGAAACGACTCAGAAAACTAAAAACTATATTTTTTCTCAGTGAAGATGTGACATTCACAAATGTTATGTAAATATTTTGCTTCCTGTAAATGATATCCGTATTGTAAATATTTTTTCATAAATATTTTAGAAATGTTATATAAATATTGTTATTGAAACATTTTTATTTTCCCGTTATTGCTCTTTGAACTATTTTCTTTTCCCCATAAAATTATATAAATTTCTAGGAGAAATATCAATCTCCAAGATAAATCAACAAAACAAAACAAAACAGGTTTCATTTCTCCGAATTCAAAATTATCTACAAAAACTGAATTATTCTTTAGAATTGTGGCAGGGACTTAAATCAGTGGAAGCAAAATGACCTTTATTATGTTTAGGTGATATAGAATAGTTGCTGTTTTATTTTTAGGTGATACTTAATCTTCATACTTTTCTAAAGTTTTCCGATACTGTGAATGCAGTTTAGAATCACGTTGAATTCAGTTGGAAAGATAACTCAAAGTTTTCCTACCTACGTCTAAACTATCGTTAAGTTCTTCTTATTTTTTCCCCATTAATTAATGGAAGTAAAGGAACTAAACTATCGATTCCACTGAACCCTGGAGGTAGATAGAAATTGCTGTTAATACCAGTGATAAAATTTTCATTTCAACAAAAAATAATCGATGATTAAATTTAAAATTATTACATATGAATCTAATCTATTATTTAAGCCAAATAAAAAAGAAAATTATTTCGATAATTTCTCAGTTCAGTGATAAAACGTATGAAAATAATGCAGACGATATTTAAATAATTTAAATAAAAAATGATTAAATGAGATGGGTAAAGTAATGACGTCATAATGCAAAAAATGTTATTTTTACCTATTTATTATGTGATAAATTGAAAAATTTAATTGCCTGCTTTTAACTGGGGAAAATAGGTTTTGAAATAATGGCATTAAACGGTCAAAAAAGGTGGAACTGATGGATTTCGAAAGTTTTAAAGAGGGCAGTATTTTTTTGCTGTGATATGAAGCCTATTTATACCAATTTATTTTAGAATCGGTTTGATAATGTAGAAGATAAACTTTACTCGCTTTGAATTTTGCTAACCCTAACTCCTCAAAAATCCATTACGTATGCCTCTATCCCTTCCAGGTCGAACAGCTTCATAAACGTTTTAAAGTGGACAGTATTTTTTGCTGTGATATGAAGCCATTATACTATTATATTTTGAATAGGATTGATAACTCAGGAGAAGTTAAACTTTACTCGCTTTGAATTTTGCTAACCCTAACTCATTAAGAATCCAATATGGATGCCTCTATCCATTCCAGGTCCAGCCTCTTCCTACATTCGAGAACATACGGACAGATAACTTAGGCTGTTATTATATATATGATGGAGGTGAACTAACATCCAACTGAAAAGTTTTTTTAATGTAGAGACTGGTGGGTGTACGTGAACATCTGCCATGGTATCATGCAAATTGTAGCGTGGATACCAACTAAGGCGTGTGTATACAGGCAGTATAGTATACTCCTTAATACCTAGAAATCCTGGAAACGTGTAGAACTTGCTATATCCGAAAACCTTCCTATACTATACAAAATAAATAATTAAAATATAGTACTATATTTATATAATATTTTAAATTAAATACAAAGGGAGATTACATTAAATATATTTTAAATATCAGAAAAGAAAAAAAAATCTATTTTTTAAACACTTTGTTGATTTTTTAAATGTTTCTAATGAGCTAATTTTTCAATTTTTATTTTATTTTTGTATTATTGTCAAATAAATGTTACTTTCAAACATACTCTGTATTGATTTATAAATAGATTTGATAGTTACTTTACAGAAAATATTTTTACTGCAATGGGTAGGTTTTTCTTGAAACATTGCTTCTTCTGAAATTTAAATCGAGTTTTAATAATCTAAATGAAGTAGAAATTTAAAGCGAGTACTTTAAATTTCGACTTGTTTTAAAACGTACTAGGAATGTTTGTTAAAATTTTGTAGCATTCTATGAAAAATGAAGTCGCAAAAAGCATTTTGAAAATTAACAAAAATTTTATACAAAATGAACTATACAAAAATGTAATTGATTTTATAAACAGTGGTTAATTTATATAAACTTCAATTTATCTATGTATAAATTTTCGAAATATTGTTCTAATAATTTATAAAAATATTTTGTATTGTTCATGATCCCTTTAAATGTTATTCGCATCTTTTTATGAATTTAATAATAGTAAGTATTTTTAGATCTTGAGTCATTAACTAATTTGCTTGCCAGTTTCTAAACACTGAGAAAAATTATATTTTTTAAAATTCCAATGTCAACAAATCATAACACGAATTATGCTTTCAAAATTTGTTAAAGTGTTCGACTATTAAAAATGGCAATGCTTTTATTAAAGTCATAATATATATTTGTACCAAAAAGACTAATTTTAAGATAAATTTGTTTTGTAGGATTTCATGAGAAATGAAATCTTAAGGAGCATTTGAAAACTGAACAAAAATTTATAAAATTGAATTTTAGAAAAATGTAATTGATTTTAAGAAAATGTGGTTAATTTATATAAACTTCAATTTATATGTGTACAAATTTTCGAAATTTTGTGCGAATAATTTATAAAAATATTTTGTAATATTTATGATCCATTTAAATGTTATTGGCATGTTTTTTATGAATTTAGAAATAGTAAATATTTTTAGATTTTGAGTCATTAACTAATTTGCTTGCCAGTTCAAAAAAAAACTGACAAAAATCATATTTTTTAAAATTCCAATGTCAATAAATCATAAACTACGTTCCGAATTATGCAAATAAAAACATTTTAATGTATTCAACTATTAAAAATGGCAATCCTTTTATTAAATTCATAATGTATATTTGTACCGAAAAGACTAATTTTAAGTAAAATTTGTTAATAATCTAATTTAAATTTTAATCATTAAATTATGAAAACTACTTATTAATATCTGTCATATAATGTTCTATTTTTAAACTATTGAAATTTGTTGATAAATCATATGTTTCATTACAAACAAGTGTTAATTTCCTACGTATTTTAAAAACACGTCTATACATTATATATGATAATATATTAATACATCCCCTTATATAATACCATAATATTTCTAACTTTTAAAAATTGTTAATAAAATATACTTTTCTTTACAAATTCATGTATTAAATTCTTATGTATTTTAAATATACATATTCACATATGACAATATGTTTTAAATCATAATACATATTTATACCTTAGGGACTAATTTTAAGTTAAATTATTTAAACATTCTAGTCCCACTAATTAAGGAAAAATACATGTTGCTCTTTAATGTACAAGTAGAGAGTTACCAATTCCATTAGTAAATAATAGTTCGAATTCGTTCACAGAATATTTCCACAAAGGCGCTTTGAAATTCATAAAGCACATCGTTAACAAAATTGGATCTTATTCAATTATTTAAAGTTCATTACTTTAGAAACTGTTCTTACGATATAAAAGTAATTATTTTCAGTTTCTGCGTAATTATAAACAGCATAATAATTAACTTCGTCATATTATGTGCATATAATGTGAATGAGGAAATATGCGAAGAGAAGAATGGAACTCTTACATTTTAGGGTAGGAATAAAATATTTGAGATTGTGTTAACTTTTGTTCATGAGTGAAATGTTTCAGAAGTTTCTCTCATTAAATATATTTTTGAGTGAGATCTAAAATTTTCTTCTAAGAGAAGAGTGTATTTGCAGTATGTATATATATATATATATATATATATATATATATATATATATATATATATATATATATATATATATATATATATATATATATATATATATATATATATATATATATATACATATATATATATACATATATATATATACATATATATATATATATATATATATATATATATATATATATATATATATATATATATATATATATGTATATATATATATATATATATATATATATATATATATATATATATATATATATATATATATATATATATATATATATATATATATATATATATATATATATTATATATATATATATATATATATATATATAATTTCCTAAAGATAACTCGAAATAAATGCTAATTTTCTGTCTACTCGTATCTTTTCTAAGCTTTCCCAATAAAATGGTTTATTTTTCAACGATCTAAGTTCCTTTCTGACGGTTAATAAAGCTGACTAAGCTGCTTGTTTCTTGGGAAAGAATCCTTGTCATCTCTTGTGGCGACTTTGCAATAGATAAGTATTTTCATGTTTCATTCATTGCTCTGTTCTTGTCAGAGAAACATGTCTTTTACCTAGTCTCAAAGAAAGTAAAGCTTCACCACGATTTTCACTGCTAGTTCGATAGAGTCCCGACTAGAAGTTTCTTAGGCTCTTTCATTGCCCAGTTAGCCCGGGCAATTAAAAATAATAGAAGCTAATTTTAAGAGTAATCTTAATATATTTTTACCTGTCTTTCATAATTAACTCTAGAATAAATGATGATTTCCTGTCCACTGACCATATCTTTCAGCTGTCCCAGAAAAATAGTCTCACTTTTAAAAACGTTCAGTCTTGACATTATGGAAACAATTTCAAAAAGGTGAACTTGTAAGACGGCTTGAACAAGGTCGCAAACGAATGGCAAATGCTTCTGAAGTCGATACCTGCAATAACTTTCTGTTGTAGCAGGAAGTCTACTGCTCGTCTGTTACGTTTAGAGATTGTAGACATCACTGGAATTGCTATGTCATTACAAACAGTATACAGAAGACTTAATGAAAAAACCCTTATGCTAGAAAGGTAAGGGTATGTGTTTCATTGTCTTCAGTAAAATAGTGGAATCATATTAATTGGTGCAAAGAGCATCAAAATTGGAATACTTCCAATGGTCCCATATTCCCTTTACTGATGAGTGGAAGCTTAAATTCAGGTAATTCAGTTCACATGAGGTAAGAGTCAAAACCACGAAATTATTCCTCGAACATTATAATACGGGGCCGTTACAGTAGTGAAGATGTTATGGTGTAAGGAGATATAATTGATCGACCGACGTGTGACCCTACACATCTTCAACAGTGTATCTGCAACCATCCGGAGGTAACGGAATGATGCCTTAGAACCTATTGTAAAACTTTAAGAAAGTGAATATGAGTCTGATATTTTATTTATGTAAGATAATGCTCTTTCACACCGAGTAAACCTTATTGATGAATTCTTTAGACATTGAAAACCTTAGTTTACAAACTCTTCTGATCGAAATCCGATAGAAAACGTACGGGACTATATTAAAAAATCAATTTTACATAGACATGTTCCTCCTACAGAGTTGTTGTTGTCTTATGCCACTTGGTCTTATGCCATGCTACTCGTATTAAGGCAAAGAGGTGCACCTTTTCGTTTTAACATTCAAGGGTGAAAGTATGACTTCTTGCTCAAGTGGGCTCTCTTAATTTAGAAGCAGGAACCAAGAAGAACACCCATATGCTTGACAGTCCAACAGAGGTGTTGATTGAGAATTTGGAGGACATTGTGACCACGAAATTTTACGTGCCCCAGTCGCTTTTCAACGAACACGGAGGTTCTTAGTACGGCTTGGGCTCCGAACCGCAACCCTCCAGTTACGACAGCTTGCCTTTGCCGACTGAGGTACTGCGGCTCATGTTTCTATGTAAATTCTAAAAATAAAATGAAAAATGAATCCATTTGGTTAGTATGTATGCATTTTTGTGGAATATTGTTGAGCGACAGCAGCTCCCCTATAGAAGTATATACACTTAAGGCGTCGTTGCTGGAAGAGTGAAGCTTAATTTACCATCCTTTAGTTAAAATCATTATTGTCAGAATGAAAACACGCTATTATTTGTGCTTATACGTCAGAGAAGATAACATTCCATATTGAAACCGTAAGGATTCAAATATTTCTGAGATGTTCCTATTATCTGAACTCTCTTTGTCACATTGCAATTTTTGATGTTTCATGCTACAATTAAATATCATATACAGTACTCTTAAACGCTTTTCACTGTATGTACATGTCATAATGTTATATATCATCCTAGAAAAAAATTATACAATAATTATTTAAAGTTTTCGAGAAATCCAGGAAATTAAGCTTCTAAAGTTAACACGATTATATGTAGGTATATGTATATATATATTTATATTTACATATATATATATATAATATATATAATAATGTATGTAATATATGTATGTAATGTATATATATTTATATTTGCATATATATATAATATATATATAATAATGTATGTAATATATGTATATGTTTATATATATAATATATATAATAATGTATGTAATATATGTATGTATATGCTTATATATTTGTTTATATATGTATGTAATGCATATATATATTATATATATATTATATATATATATATATATATATATATATATATATATATATATATATATATATATATATATATATATATATATATATATATATATATATATATATATATATATATATATTATATATATATATATATATATATATATATATATATATATATATATATATATATATATATATATATATATATATATATATATATATATGTGTGTGTGTGTGTGTGTGTGTGTGTGTGTGTGTGTATGTATATATATTTATGTGTGTGTAGATATATACATATTAAAATGGTTTCTGAAAGACTGGCCAAATTTTACAACAATATTCATTAAAATAGAAAAGTATGTTATTGTTATGCAAATCTATGCCACACACTCTTTCTCTCGGTATTTTAAGTTTCAATTTTTCGACCTAATACTATGTATTTTAAAACACAACTTGTTAAAATGAAATATTCAAAAATTTTCTTCCCTGATTCTCTTCCCCGCATTACGAAGCGTCCAAATATATTTTTCGAAGGCTCTGCCAAATACGTTAATATGAAAATGCAAATTGAAAACACCCACGTGTCTTTACCATCAAACTTGTAAACATATCTCGCAGATTAAAATTGTCAGCAGTTTAAAATAAAATGAAAATTTGTATTTATTCAAAACTAGAATGTAGCCCGTGATATGAAGGGATCATAAAAATTTTCAATTTTTTTCAGAATTGTAAAGTACCCTATAAGGCAGGTGAAAAAATGATTTGTTTTTTGTCTGAGAATTATCTGGTACACTCCCAATAATTTGTTTATCTTTACTGACCGTATGTTATTTGACAACTTTAATTTATCTTGTCACACTGCGTGATGGGATGGACATCATACGTTTTAATATTGAGAGCCATTATTTGGCGATATACATGAATGATGTCCCAAATTTAGCGAGTCGATTTCAAAATCCTATGGTTATGTATAAAAACAAACACTCAAACAAATTTAATTTTTCAGATATAGAAATTAATAGCTAGATGTTTATTAGTCCATGAAATAGACTCTTAAACATTTATAAAAATAATTTCTTGTTAATACCGGTGATAAAATTTTCATTTCAACAAAAAAATAATCGATGATTAAATTTAAAATTATCACATATGTAATTATTCTAGTATTTAATCCTAATATAAAAGAAAATTACTTACGTAATATCTAAGATCAGTGATAAAACGTATGAAAATAATGCAGACGATATTTACGTAATTTAAAATAGGAAATGATTAAAGGAGATGGTTAAAATAATGACGCCATAATGCTAGAAAAAATGTTATTTTCATCTACTTATATTGTGATAAAACGATGAATTTAGTCATCGCGTGCTGTCAACCGGGGAAAACATTGTTTGAAATAATGACATCAAACGATCGAAAAGGTGGAAAGGGGTGGATGTCGAAGGATTTTGTACTCGCTTTGAATTTTGCTAAGCCTAACTCATCAAGAATCCAATATGGTGTCCTCTATCCATTCCAGGTCCAACTGCTTCATAAATTCGAGGACAGACAGACATATAATTTAGACTATTATTGTATAGGGAATTTTCTTTATACTTATATACATGAATTGGTCAATTACCCTTCTAAAACATAACATTAACATAACATAGCTATTATTATATAAGAGATA
>CM063511.1:83955939-83963439 GCA_032207245.1 Pardosa pseudoannulata
CATGCAAAATCCCACCAAGTTTTCTAAATAAAACATTTTAAAATACACAAAATTCTTTTAACATTTAAATCACCATGCAAAATCCCACCAAGTTTCCAAAATACAACAATTCAAAATACACAAAATTCTTTTAACATTTAAATCACCATGCAAAATCCCACCAAGATTCCTAAACACATTTCAAAATACACAAAATTCTTTTAACATTTAAATCACCATGCAAAATCCCACCAAGTTTCCAAAATACAACAATTCAAAATACACAAAATTCTTTTAACATTTAAATCACCATGCAAAATCCCACCAAGTTTCCGAAATACAACATTTCAAAATACACAAAATTCTTTTAACATTTAAATCACCATGCAAAATCCCACCAAGTTTCCTAAACAGAGCATTTCAAAATACACAAAATTCTTTTAACATTTAAATCACCATGCAAAAAAATCCCACCAAGTTTCCTAAACACAACATTTCAAAATACACAAAATTCTTTTAACATTTAAATCATCATGCAAAATCCCACCAAGTTTCCCAAACACAACATTTCAAAATACGCAAAATTCTTTTAACATTTAAATCATTTATAACTATAAATATAATCACAATTATTTTCTTCCCTAACTTTAAATGTAATTGCTCATTTCGCTTATTTTCTCATTCACATTATACATAAAATGACGAAGTTAATTATTATGATGTTTGTAATTATACGATAATGAAAATAATTGCTTTAATATAGTAAGGAGAGTTTCTAAAGTAACTGATAGTAAATAATTTAATAATACTTTAATAATATTTTGTGAATCTCGTGCTTTATGCATTTTAAAACTTCGCTGGGAAAATATATTTCCAACGAATTTTAACTGTTGAGCAGTCATGAATTGATTACTTTTTCCCTTTTGCCTCAGCCGGCAATATTTATTTTTACTTTTTGAGTGAATTAGAAAATTGGAATTAATATGACTTAAAATAAATCACAAAAAGGAATATAAAAATTCTTTTGTTTAAATTTAATTTTCAATTGTAGTTATTTATAACGTACTATATTTGAAGTATAAAGAATCGTAATAATATAACTCAATAATATATATAAAATAATAAATAACCTAACTAATAATATGTAAAATAATAATATTTGTCGTGTATGTAAATATATCGCGATAATATCATTTATTCACAAAAGAAAAAAGATTAAAATAATATAGTTTAAATTAATAATAATTGTTTAGTTAATATATATTTTGGGGATAAGTGAATTTCTATTCGCTTATACAAAGAATATAATACTGCATAAGTCACAGAACCGTTATAATCTATAATTTATGTTTAATATTATATTCGATTGCTTACACACTCACACCCACCCACCCACCCATATATATATATATATATATATATATATATATATATATATATATATATATATATATATATATATATATATATATATATATATATATATATATATATATATGTATATAATATATAATATATATGCATATAAATAAATAAATAAATAAATAAATAAATATATATATATATATATATATATATATATATATATATATATATGTAAATACATACATATATACATACATACACACATATAGATGTGTATATCTATACATGTATGTATATGAAGTTCTAGATTTTTCAGCGGTTCGAGAACGTACCGGAGAAGAATTACGAAAGTATACAGGAAAATTTAAATATATCTTTCGTAAAAATCTTTCAAAATTAACCTTTGGTACAAAGCTCGTAAGTGTAAACATTAGAAAAATCGATATTAATTTCCACAAAAATTTATATTATTCGACAGAAAAATAATTTTACTCTATGATTCGGTATTTTGATATTAACTCCTTATAGGACTAACATATGGGAATTTTATAATGCCCGAAATTGTCGGGAAACATTTCCGCTTGTGCCATTTTGCTGAATGTCACTGAAAAGTACATTGTAAAGGGTAAAGTAATAAGAACTTTGGAGGATTCAATTAATAGTTTCGGTAATTTAATCCCAAGAAAATTTAAAGCAGACAAAAGGAAAATTTGCAATGATCTTCCTCTCTTAAAAAGTGTAGTGTGCAAAATTTCATCTTTACATAATCAGCATTGTTAATATATGTAGATTTTTGCAGACTTCTATTTTCTTTCAATAGCAAGGTGAAGTACATCTGAAATGCGTTAGTTGCACTGTGTGACTTATTGTATCTCATCTCCTCCTATCGTAAGTAAGACAGTAGAATGCTTTTATGGTCAATGCCTAATTAAGTATATTTGACTATTTTCATAATTTTAAATTTTAAATACATTTAGAAAAAGATATTGTGATGCACAGGATTAACTGTATGCTTGCACTGTATAACTGATTGTATCTTCTCCTGTCAAAAGGAAAAAAATAGAATGCTTTTTAAGGTCAATGTCTAATTAAGACCATTTAAGTATTTCTTCTATCGTAACTTTTCTTATTTTTGTTAATTTAATTCCTGGAATGTTTAATGAAAGCAAATAATTTACAAAGATCTTCCTCTCGTCCAGAAAGTCTAACGTGCAAAATTCCATCTTTACATCATCATCATTCTTTATATATGTAGATTTTTGCAGATGTTTTAAGACTTCTATTTTCCTCTTTCAATAGCAAAAGGAAGTATATCTGAAATGCGATTTCTTCTATCGTAACTTTTCTTATTTTAGTTAATTTAATTCCAGGAATTTTAAAGAAGACAAGTAATTTACAATGACCTTCCTTTACAATGGTCCAAAAACCATAGAATGCTTTTTAAGGTAAATGTCTAATTAAGACCATTTAACTAATTCTTCTATAGTAACTTTTCTTATTTTAGTTAACGTAATTCTAGAAAATTTAAAGAAAACAAGTAATTTACAATGACCTACCTTTCGTCTAGGAAATATAGTGTGTAAAATTTCCTCTTTACATCACCATCATTCTTTATATATGTAGATTTTTGCAGATTTTTAAGACTTCTATTATTTTTCTTCTATAGCAAAATGAAGTACATCTGAAACGCGTTAGTTGCACTGTGTGACTTATTGTATCTAACCTCCTCCTATCATAAGTAAAACAGTAGCATGCTCTTTGTGGTCAATACCTAATTAAACTTTTTAACTATTTCTTGTATCGTAGCTTTTCTTATTTTAGTTAATTTAATTCCAGGAAAAGTTAAAAGAAGACAAGTAATTTACAATGACCTTCCTCTCTTCCAGAAAGTATAGTGTGCAAAATTTTATCTTTACATTCTCATAATTCCTTACATTTGTAGATTTTTGCGGATTTTTAACACTTCTATTTTCCTCTTTCAATAGAAAAATGAAGTATATCTGAAATGCGTTAGTTGCACTGTGTGACTTATTGTATCTCACCTCCTCCTATCATAAGTAAAACAGTAGAATGCTTTTTGTGGTCAATGCCTAATTAAGACCATTTAACTATTTCTTCTATAGTAACTTTTCTTATATTAGTTAATTTAATTCCAGGAAAATTTAATGAAGACAAGTAATTTAAGATGATCTTTCTCTCGTCCAGAAAGTATCGTGTGCAAAATTTCATTTTTACATCATCCTCATTCTTTATATATGTAGACTGTTGCAGATTTTTAAGGACTTCTATTTTCTTCTCCCAATAGCAAAATGAAGTATATCTGAAATGCGGTAGTTGCACACTGTGACTTATTGTATCTCATCTCCTCCAATCATAAGTAAAATAGTAGAATGATTTATGTGGTCAATGCCTAATTAAGACCACATAACTATTTCTTGTATTACCTTTCTTATTTTAGTTAATTTAACTCCAGGAAAAATTGAAAGAAGACAAATAATTTACAATGACCTTCTTCTCTTCCAGAAATTCTAACGTGCAAAATTTCACTTATACATCATCATCATTCTTTATATATATGTAGATTTTTGCAGATTTTTAAGACTTCTATTTTCTTCTTTCAATAGAAAAATGAAGTATATCTGAAATATGATAGTTGCAGTGTGGGACTTATTGTATCTCATCTCCTCTTATCATAAGTAAAATAGTAGTATGCTTTTTTATGGTCAATGCCTAACTGACCATAAAAAGCATACTACTACTACTACATACTCCATTTAACTATTTCTTGTAACGTAACTTTTCTGATTTTAGTTAATTTAATTCTAGGAAATATTAAAGATGAGAAATAATTTACAATGACTCTTCCAGATTACCTTCCTCTCGCCCATAAAGTATAGTGTTCAAAATGTCATTTTTACATCATCTTCATTCATTATATCTGTAGATTTTTGCAGATTTTTTTAAGACTGTTTTCTTCTCTGAATAACAAAATGAAGACCATCTGAAATGCGTTAATTGCACCGTGGGACTTATTGTATCTCACCTTCTCTTATTATAAGTAAAACAGTAGAAGGCTTTTATGGTCAATGTCTAATTAAGACTATTTAACTATTTCTTTTATCTTAACTTTTCTTATTTTAGTTAATTTAATTCCATGAATATTTAAAAAAGACAAATAATTTACTACGATCTTCCTCTCTTCCAGAAAGTCTAGAGTGCAAAATGTCATCTTTACATCATCACCATTCTTTATATATGAAGATATTTGCAGATCTTTTAAGACTTCTATTTTTTTTCTTTAACAGCAATATGAAGTAAAATGTGTTATCAGCACAATGTGACTTATTGAGTCTCTGGGACTTATTGCATCTCACTTCCTCCTATCATAAATAAACAGTAGAATGCTTTGTATAAGCAATGCCTAATTAAGACCATTTAACTATTTCTTGTATAGTGCTTTTCTTATTTTAGTTAATTTAATTCCATGAAAATTTAAGAAAGACAAATAATTTTTCAACGATCTTCCTCTCTTCCAGAAAGTCAAGAGTGCAAAATGTCATCTTTATATCATCACCATTCTTTATATATGTAGATTTTTGCAGATATTTTAAGACTTCTATTTTCTTCTTTAACAGCAATATGAAGTAAAATATGTTATTATTGCACTGTGACTTATTGAGTCTACCTCCTCCCATCATAAGTAAAAAGTAGAATGCTTTGTACGGTGAATGACTATTTAAGTTCATTTGATTGTTTTCATAATTATAAATTAAAAAAATTTCTGAAACACATATTGTGCTGCACAGGATTAAGTGTAGGCGCATTAATTTTTCCAAGATAAGACTTTTAGGAAAATTGATTATCTTCAAATTTTCATTGTCCTCTAGTTCCGTAATTGATTCGAAGCTTAATTTTCTCCCTTTAGCCGGAGATTTTAAGCCTTATTCTTTCAATCTCTTAGGATCTCTTTCATACATTCTTTTTCTCTCTCATTATCTCTTTTAGTCCGTGTTAGATGAAAAGCAAACTCCGCTATTTCTTTAGAACTAGAATCTGTACGTTAAGTTCTATTGATGGCTGTAGTTATTTGGTCCCACGGATATTTGTTGTTATTTGGATTCGAATTTAATCAGGACCTCTTGTTAGACAGAGTAAGAAATATTAAGCGTAGAACATCCAACCAAACAATTTACTCTCTCTTTAATCCTAAAGGTAGTTCCCATACGATATAGCTTGTTTTTTACTTAATCTAGCTATTTCTAGAGCAATAGATTTAGAAGAGAGAACAATATCGTCTGTTTTCTTATCTTGTCATAATCCAAAATTGCCAGAAAATATTTTTATAGCACCTTGTTGGGAAATATTTTTTTATCAATGCATTACATATTTTATACAACTAAATGCTGTAATTGTAGGATTACCCATGAATTTTTATAACAGAATAGAAGAATACAATGAAATTAATAACTCTCTGCTAATAAATATTTACTCAATAGACTAAAATGTTTATTAAACACTTATGCTTAACTATATACCTGACATTGATCGTTTGTGTAGGAAAAACTTTCGCAATTTTGTATGAGATCTGAAAAATTAATGTAAATTTTGGGAGAAACAGACTTAGAACAGAGAACAATCTTCTAATTTTTTCTTATCTACTGATAATTTGAAAATGTTATACGAAATATTACAGAAACATAGAGGTGAGATGTTGGAACATTATCAAACATTGGCACATTATAAATGTTATCAACTTTTTACTTTATCATATATTTTATATAACTAAGTGTTGTAATTTTAAGATTACCCATGAATCTGATAACAGAATATAATTAAGATGAAATTAAGTCTCTGCTAATAAATATATATTGCTTCAATAAACTAAATTGTTCATTAAACGAACATCTTTTAAACACTTAAAATTTACTATATATCTGACATTGAATATTTTGGAGGAAAAGCTTCATAACTTTACACGAGATCTGGAAAATTGTTGGAAATTTTGGGAACAAGGTCTAAAAATAAAAGATCTAAACACCTGCATTTAGGATTTGGAGAGATGATTGGTAAGGCCCAATAATGAAGAAGGTTTTTTAAAGGAATAAAAACAAAGAAAAATTAACACATTGTAAGATTACCCATAAATTTTATAACAGAATATGAGATTGCAATGCAATTAATAATTCTCTGCTAATAAATAAATAATTATTTCTTCAATAGAATAAAATGTTTATTAAACTGACCTATTTTAAACACTTATGCCTAACTATATAGCTGACGTCGATCGTTTGTGTAGGAAAAGCTTTCACAATTTTGCATCAGATTGGGAAAATTGTTGTAAATTTTGGGAACAACAGACTAATAAGAGAGAACAATCTTCTCTTTTTTTCTTATCTTGTCATAATTCGAAAATGTTATACAAAATATTATAGACACATTGAGGTAAAACGTCGGAACATTATTAGGTTATTAACTCTTTACATGTATTACATATTTTATATAACTAAATGCTGTAATTTTAAGATTACCCATGAAGCTGATAATAGAATAAAATTGTAATGAAATTAATAACCTTCTGCTAATAAATAAATATTTATTTTCTTAATAAACTAAATTTTTTATTAAACGAACATCTTTTAAACACTTACATTTAACTATATATATATATATATATATATATATATATATACATATATATATATATATATATATATATATATATATATATATATATATATATATATATATATATATATATATATATATATATATATATATATATATATATATATATATACATATATATATAATGACGTTGATCATTTTTGTAGAAAGATCTTCATAACGTTACATGAGATCTGGAAAATTGTTGGGTATTTCAGGAATATAATCTTAATCGTATATAAAAACCTGTATATAAAACTTGGAGAGAAGCTCGGCAAGAAACTACAATGAAGAAGGTTTATATTGTAAGATTACATATAAAGTGTAAAACAGAATATAAGTTTGCAATGAAATTAATGACTCTCTGGTAATAAATAAATAATTATTGCCTTAATAAACTAGATTGTTTATTAAACGGACATTTTTTAAACACTTATACCTAACTATATAGGTGACATTGATCGTTTGTGTAGGAAAAGTTTTCACAATTTT
>CM063511.1:83970939-83993439 GCA_032207245.1 Pardosa pseudoannulata
AATGTTATATGTAGATATTAATCAAGAGCTAATGTTTGTACATAATTAGTGTATATAATACATGTTTTAGTTGAAATATAAGGTATTATCTTTTTGCTGTTTTTTTCCCTTTAAGAACGGACACTGGTATTAGTGTTGTAAGTAAAAATAAAAGATAATTTATATACTACTAACTACTTTAAACAGCTTTTAAAGCGAAAAGAATTCAATTTTATAAGTATTCGAAATATTCCAATTTCATTATTACGGTACAACTGAAGAATATGGTGCCCTTAGTATATTTGGTGAAATTATTGGCGATGTTTACTAAACCACAAAGGTATTTTATCCAAACATTGTATTGCTTTTTGGGCGACTTGAATTGCGCCAGTGTAATAGAATTATATACATTTTCTTAATTAAACAAAATCACTAAGAAAGCGGGCAGTTACATTTATGGGCAATTAATCCCTTAACAGTTTACAACGCCAACAGCTGCAAATTATTAAAAAATAGCCATAGTGAATTTTTAATGGTTAACTATACCTAATATTTTTAAGTACTTGTGAAAATAATGTTACGTTAGTATGGTGATTGAGCAAGAAGAAATTAAAACTCATAAAAAACATATGGACAAATGTCTTCATTAAACAATTTTATACAAATTTTATTAAATGAATGCCTAAGGAATACAACTTATCATTTGTAGATATGGGAAACTCCTCTGGATTCGGCATCGGTCTCGCCCTCATGGCGTCGTTTTTTCTTTTTTTTCGTGAAAGTCTAACAAAATGTCTATCCCGCAAGCCGTGGATGACAGCAGTGTTCGCCTTCTACTCTCCTATGGTAACAACCTTGTCCTTTAAAAAAATCCAACTCTCTCTAGGAGAAAAACCGAGGTCCACTCCAGAACGGCTGGGGGTCAGAATCCCCCAAACCGATGGACCCTTTTATTGGTTGGAAGAAGTCAGAGTATCTTTCTAGTTCAGATCGGTCCTGTACTGTATGTCATTGATGGTGGCTCACGGGAAGAGGTAAAAAAGCTGAACCGAATGTAACTTATTGTTAAAGTACTACGCGCATTTAATATATAAGAAATAGGTTCCACAAGAAGACCTGGATACAAATATAGTACAAATTAATATATATAGATACAGATTGTTTGAACACGGCGAGATCAAGAGAAAATGTTAGGCTACCATGCTCAGAGCTTTATCGCCAAGTTGGCGAAGCACCTTGTTCTTCTGTCAAGCCATTATTACTAATAGATGCTTTAAACTGTTGTGAAATAAAAGTTTTGCAATTTTATGAATATTTTAAGTACTCCAAGTGAATTTTTGATCATTATAAACTTTTAAAATTTACTGACAATTTACCTTGTAGGATTTTGAAAATCTGTTAAAAATAATATATTTCAAATGGATAAAAATTTATAATTTGTTGAATGTAAAAGAATAATTATACAGATTTTATATGGTGAAAGTAGTTTTTAAATACTATTATTTTATTTTTGTAATTACAGTTCCACCGAACTCTTACAATAACAACTAAGTTATATTCTAAGGTCTAAAACATATTTTATAGATAAACATGAAAAATAGAAATAATATTGAAGTGCGTTTTCTTCCTTATATTTGTATTTGTTGAACAAAATAGGAAACTGTTTTATTTAATTTGTACCTTGTACCTTGTTCCTTGTTTATGTTGTTTGTACCTTATTTGTACATTGTTTACCTTGTAGGATTTTGAAATATATGTTAAAAGATAATATATTTCAAACGGATAAAAAAATTTATCCTTTTTTAAATATAATAGAATAATTATATAGATTTCATACGATAAAAGTCGTTTTTTAAATGCTGTTATTTTTTTTTGTAATTACATTTCTAGCGAACTCTTACAATAACAACTAAGTTATATTCTAAGGTCTAAAACATATTTTATAGATAAACATGAAAAATAGAAATAATATTAAAGTACTTTTTCCGTCAAATTCGTACGTTTTCATCCTCATATTTGTATTTTTTCAAGAAAATAGGAAACTGTTTTATTTTATTTGTACCTTGTACTTTGTACCTTGTTTACCTTGTTTGTCCCTTATTTGTACCTTGTTTACCTTGAAGTGCTTTTTCAGTCAAATTCGTACATTTTCTTCCTTATATTGGTATTTGTTGAAGAAAATAGGAAACTGTTTTATTTAATTTGTATCTTGTACCTTATGTTTTTGTACCTTATTTGTACCTTGTTTACCTTGTAGGATTTTGAAATATATGTTAAAAGGTAATATATTTTAAACGGATAAAAAAATTTATCCTTTTTTAAATATAATAGAATAATTATATAGATTTCATACGATAAAAGTCGTCTTTTTAAATACTATTATTTTTTTATTACATTTCCAGCTAACTCTTACAATAACAACTAAGTTATATTCTAAGGCGTAAAACATATTTTATAGATAAACATGAAAAATAGAAATAATATTGAAGTGCTTTTTCCGTCAAATTCGTACGTTTTCATCCTCATATTTGCATTTGTTGAAGAAAATAGGAAACTATTTTATTTCATTTGTACCTTGTACCTTGTACCTTGGTTATCTTGTTCGTACTTTATTTGTATCTTGTTTACCCTGAAGTGCTTTTTCCGTCAAATTCGTACGTTTTCTTCCTTATATTTGTATTTGTTGAATAAAATAGAAAACTGTTTTATTTCATTTGTACCTTGTACCTTGTTTACCTTTTTTGTCCCTTATTTGTACCTTGTTTACCTTGAAGTGCTTTTTCCGTCATATTCGTACGTTTCCTTCCTTTTATTTGTATTTGTTGAAGAAAGTAGGAAACTGTTTTATTTCATTTTTACCTTGTACCTAGTTTACCTTGTTTTTACTTTATTTGTACCTTGTTTACATTGAAGTGCTTTTTTCCGTCAAATTCGTACTTTTTCTTCCTTATATTTGTATTTGTTGAAGAAAATAGGGAACTGTTTTATTTCATTTGTACCTTGTACCTTGACCTTGTTTACCTTGTTTGTATCTTATTTGTACCTTATTTACCTTGTAGGATTTTGAAACATATATTAGTGATTTTTCCTTCAAATTAGTACGTTTTCTTCCTTATATTTGCATTTGTTGAAGAAAATAGGAAACTGTTTTATTTCATTTGTACCTTCTACGTTGTGCCTTGTTTATGTTGTTTGTACCTTTTTCGTACCTTGTTTACCTTGTAGGATTTTGAAATATATGTTAAAAGATAATATATTTTAAACGGATAGGCAATTGATCCTTTTTTAAATATAAAAGAATAATTATATAGATTTCATACGGTTAAAGTCGTTTTTTAAATACTATTATTTTTTTTTGTTAAATTTCCAGCGAACTCTTACAATAACAACTAAGTTATATTCTAAGGCCTGAAACATATTTTATAGATAAACATGAAAAATAGAAATAATATTAAAGTACTTTTTTCCGTCAAATTCTTACATTTACATCCTTATATTTGTATTTGTTGAATAAAATAGGAAACTGTTTTATTTCATTTGTAATAATATAAATATTTGCTCCAAAACATATGAAGTTTTCCTCTGGATGAATAAAATCCCTGTACAGCGAACAGTAACATTCGGAATACGAAATTAAATTTGACATTTTTCCATGTGCAGTGCTGCCAAACTAAATAATGCAAATTCTTGAGAAATTGACTCCTTTTCTCAGTTACTCAGTGAATACTAGTTATGAAAATTGTTCCAATATTATTCAGAGTTATAGAAATTTATTTGCGAGGATGTATCTGGATTGTAATAAAATATGAATAGGTAAAGCTTCAAAAATATTTGTGAAGGGAATAAGGAGAAATAGAAATTTATCTTCTATTTACTTTTCTGATGAAAGTATATAAATATTTCTTTTCATTTGATTGTGAAGTTTTATAGAAAACTAGCATATAGTCCGTCATATGACGGGATCAGTAAAAGTTTTAATTTTCAAGAGTTGTAAAGTACCCTATGAGGCTGGTAAAAAAATGGTTTGTTTTTTGGCTGAGAATTATCTGGTACACGCCCAATAACTTATTTATATTCATACTCCTATAAAGTCTCCGGATACTGTGAATACAGTTTAGAATAACGTTGAATTCATTTAGAAAGATAATTCAAAGTTTTATTAGCTACGTCGAAATTATCCTTAATTTCTTCCCAATATTTTTGACACAATAATTAATGGAAGTAAAGGAAGGAAACTATCATTTCCATTAAACCCTGGAAGTATATAGAATTTTTTGTTAATACCGGTGATAAAATTTTCATTGCAACAAAAAATAATCGACCATTAAATTTAAAATTATCATATATGTACCTAATCTATTATTTTAGCAAAATATAAAAGAAAATTATTTACGTAACATATAATTCAGTGATAAAACGTATAAAAGTAATTCCTTATCTGGTACACGCCCAATAATTTGTTTATATTCATACTAAAGTCTCCCGATACTGTGAATGCAGTTTAGAATCACGTTGAAATCATTTAGAAAGATAATTCAAAGTTTTATTAGCTACGTCGAAATTATCCTTCAGTTTTTTCCATTTTTTTGGAACAGCAATTAATAGAAATAAAGTCATGAAACTATTTCCACTACACCCTGGAAGTAGATTAATTGATTGTTGTTAATACCAGTGATAAAATTTTCATTGCACAAAAAATAATTGACAATTAAATATAAAATTATCACATATGTACCTAATCTATTATTTAAGCCAAATATAAAAGAAAATTATTTACGTAACATATAATTCAGTGATAAAACGTATAAAAGTAATTCCTTATCTGGTACACGCCCAATAATTTGTTTATATTCATACTAAAGTCTCCCGATACTGTGAATGCAGTTTAGAATCACGTTGAATTCATTTAGAAAGATAATTCAAAGTTTTCTTCGCTACGTCAAAATTGTCATTCAGTTTTTTCCTTTTTTTTTTTGCCACAGCAATCAATAGAAATAAAGTCATGAAACTATCATTTCCACTACACCCTGGAATTAGATTAATTGATTGTTGTTAATACCAGTGATAAAATTTTCATTGCACAAAAAATAATTGACAATTAAATTTAAAATTATCACATATGTACCTAATCTATTATTTAAGCCAAATATAATAGAACATTATTTATGTAATATCTAAATTCAGTGATAAAAAGTAGGAAAGATATAAGTAATAGATAGATAAAGATATAAGCAATATACAGATAATAAGCAGATAGATAGATAGATAAATAGATAGATAGATAGATAGATAGATAAATAAATAGATAGATAGATAAATAGATAGATAAATAAGATAGATAGATAGATAGATAAATCGATAGATAGATAGATAGATAGATAAATCGATAGATAGATAGATAGATAGATAAATCGATAGATAGATAGATAGATAGATAAATCGATAGATAGATAGTAATAAGTAATAGATAGATAGATAGATAGTAATATATATATATATATATATATATATATAAGTAATAGGTAGAAGATATTTAAGTAATTTAAAATAAGAAATGATTAAATGAGATGATTAAAGGAATAATTCTAGAAAAAAATGTTATTTTTACCTATTTATTATGTGATAAATTGATAATTTTACCACGTGTGCTTAACAGGGGAAAATGGGGCTTGAAATAATGGCATTAAACGATCGAAAAGGGAAGAAAGTCTGGATTTCGAATGTTGCTAACCCTAACTGTTCAAGAATCCAATATGGATGCCTCTATCCATTCCGGGTCCAACCGCTTCATAAATTCGAGGACAGACGCAGAGGTAGGCTGTTATTATATAGGGGACAGTAGCTTTATATAAGATAAATAACTGATCGTAGTTTAAAGAGATAAATTGTGTGTAAAAATATCTCTTTTTAATTGGTTTCAAGGCTTCGAACCGCAATGTTTTTGTTCCAATTTCCCGTTCTGGTAGAACTAAAATAAATATCGATTTAATAATGAACAATAAAGGTAAAAAATAACGCTTTTCGGTTTTTGGTTCAATTCCAAATGAATAATTTTATTTTATGTAAAATCTTAATTGGGATAAAAATATAATTTTCTCATAAACAAAAAATATAATTTTCTCATACACAAAAAATGTAATTTTATCAAAATTTAGAAGATTTTATTCTTTTTTAACTGGTACACTATGTGTAGTGTTCACATTTCAATGTTTTTTGAAAGGAGCCACGCTTCGCCCCATTATTTCATTTTCAAATTTATATAAATTATGAAATCAATTAAAAACTGAGAATGTGTCTTTTTAGTAAAACATGTCTTTTCATTCTAAAAGTACCCCTTTTTTGACAAGTCTCCCTGTTCCTTTTTGAAAAATATGTGAACATTAACTATATGAATTGGTATAATTAACCAGCATGAAAAATACGAACGGTGAGCAGACAACAGTGAGCTTTGGAATTGTTATTCATTATCAAAACGTTATGACATTCCATTATCATTTGATAACTTAGCATTCATTTGCAACACTAAATCTGCGTTCTACAAGTAGTTTCATGAGAAACTGAAACAGAAAAGCACTAGAACATCAAAATTAGAAATCGAGAAGCAATGTACATGTAATGACGATAATTATATGGTTGACGTTAAGTTAGAAAATATTGATACGTTGGTTACGGTAACAAAATGACTGAAAATATATCAAAATAAACCGATTTTTTGGGGGTTCAGTTTCGGGTTTTTTTCTGACCAGAATAACGGTTTTTTTTCTGGTTTTCAGTTTTCGGTTCAATTCCGGTTCGAGGTCCTGATTGGTTTCAATCTCATGTGTCTACTTACTTTGTCATACGATATCTGCCCTTCACACACAGGGAAATAAGTTGTTAGTACAATACTATCTAATGAAAGTAATAAGGAATATCTATGAATTTCTTTTTATACTTATTTCAAAACCAATTTCTTTTGAAGAAAAAACGTTTCTGTTTCATATATATATTTATGCAGAATAAGACCAAGATAAATTGACAAACTGAATAAGTGTGAATGAATTGAAGATGCTCGAAGTTAAAAAAATTGTTAGTCCTTATATTGAGGAATTTGAAAACATTTTTACCTAGAATCTTATTTTAAGGTTTTATATAAGGAAATACACACTGGAAGATAAAACCATTTCTGTTTCAAATATCTATTTATAATTAGACCAAAATAAATTGACAAACCAACGAAGACAGAAAGAATTGATGATGCTCGGTGTTATGAAAACAAAATAAGTTATTTCTTATAATATTGAGTTAATGAACAACGTTTTTAACTAGAAACTTATTTTAGGGATTATTTTAAAGAAAATACAGGTTTGAAGAAAAATGTTTCTGTTTTAAATATTTACTTATAATTAAACTAAAATAAATTAGCAAACCAACGAAGCCTAAATGAATTGAAGATGCTCGGTGTTATGAAAAAATTGTTACTCCTTATAATGTTAAGAAAATGAAAGACGTTTTTAACTAGAAACTAATTTTAGGGTTTTATATCAGAAAATACACGTTTGGAGAAAAAATGTTTCTGTTTTAAATATCTATTTATAATGAGACCAAAATAAATGGACAAACCAAGGAAGTCTGAAAGAATTGAATATGCTCGGTGTTATGAAAAATATTGTTTTTCATGATAATCTTAAGGGAATGAAAACCATTTTTAACGAGAAAGTTATTTTAGGGTATTATATAAGGAAATAAATGTTTGAAGATAAAACGTTTCTGTTTTAAATATCTATTTATAATGAGACCAAAATAAATTGACAAACCAACGAAGTCTGAAAGGATTAAAAATGCTCGTTGTTATGAAAAGAATTGTTATTCATTATAATATTGAGGGAATGAAAAACGTTTTTAACTAGAAACTTATTTTAGGGTATTATATAAGGAAATAAACGTTTTAAGAAAAAACGTTTCTGTTTTAAATATATATTTATAATTAGACGAAAATAAATTGACAAACAAACGAAGCCTGAATGAAGTAAAGATGCTCGATGCTATGAAAAAAAATTGTTATTCATTATAATATTGAGAGAACGAAAAAGCTTTTTACTAAAAACTTAGTTTAGAGTATTATATAAGGAAATAAACGTTTGAAGAAAAAACGTTTCTGTTTTAAATATCTATTTATAATTAGACCAAAATAAATTGACAAACCACCGAAGCCTGAATGAATTAAAGATGCTCGTTCTTATGAAAAGAATTGTTATTCCATATAATATTGAGGGAATGAAAAACTTTTTAATTAGAAACTTATTTTAGGGGTTTATATAAGGAAATAGATGTTTGAAGAAAAAACGTTGCTATTTTAAATATATATTTATAATTAGACCAAAATAAATTGACAAACAAACTAAACCTGAATGAAGTAAAGATGCTCGATGCTATGAAAAAAAAATGTTATTCATTATAATATTGAGGGCATGAAAAAGTTTTTTACTAAAAACTTAGTTTAGAGTATTATATAAGGAAATAAACATTTGAAGAAAAAACGTTTCTCTTTTAAATATCTATTTATAATTAGACCAAAATAAATTGACAAACCACCGATCATCCGTGTTATGAAAAAATTGTTATTCCTCATAATATTGAGGGAATAAAAAGGTTTTTACCTAGAAACTTGTTTTAGGGGTTTATATAAATGAAATACACTTTAGAATTTGTCAACCTTGAATTTTGTATAGGTGGAAAATTTCTAGGTAGACATATTTTCGAGATAAAGTGGTTTTAAAATTTTACATGATATTCCAAACAAGAAAATAAATATTTCAAGCATAAATACTTATTTACTAAATGAGATAATGTTTAACAACGAAGCAAAAATACAATAACATAATCCAGTAAAATTAAGTTGAGTTATATTTGTTAATATAGGTTATATCTAGCATTTCTCGATTGATCTATAATTCTTTGGTGGAGACTTTCCTGAGATACCAGAATATTAATTACCTTTTGTGAATCTTTTGTTGTGATTTCGGAGAATCTGTATCAACTTGTTTTATCATCATCATTATCAGAATCAACTAGCATTTCTTTGATTGGTTTGGTTTGTTTTGATTTGGAGCATTACGGACAACTGTTTTGCTCATGAGGGCTAATGAGACCGTGACCTACTGTTTAAAGCCAAGCATTTCTTTAAATGAACACAGTAAATAACAAAAAAATCTTTTGTTATAATTTTCTTGATAGAAGAGTCTAATTCTCTTTTCTCTCACTATCATTTCTTCTTGTAGTTCAATATTAATGTCATCTTAACTTCATGCGTTTCTTCCGACTCTTAGGTTCTCTGCACTAACTTCTAGGTTCAACAGCGTCTAGGGGCCGGGGCATACGGTGTCAATTTCTGTTTGCGAGACCAAGGGCTCTGGGGTCTGAAGAGTATGTTCCGGTTAGGTGGTCAACCTTACGCGGAACCCCCAGTGTTTAGCTACCAAGTATGCTTGGTTTTCAGGTTGTCTACCCACAAAAGTAATGAAAGGCTGAGTCATCCTTGCCCAGTACGGATTTCGAACCTCGGACCTGTGTCTTGATCCTAGAGTAACTCGGCTTTATGTCTTCTGCACCAACAGATTAAAAAAAATAACGTACACCGTTCTAATGTCAAAATGAATTCATTAAAAATAATAAAAAAATGTACAAATAATCTCATCATCTAATTTTCTCACTTTCTTGTGTTATTTCCTTATTTGCAAAAGAATGTTAAACAACATTCCTATTTTAACAATAGGAAACATAACTTTCAGTCAAACATAACTGCCTTACATATATATTTTATTCGATACTCCCCTTTCATTTTTCTTCTCGCGGTCTTCCCTCCTTATCTTTTCCTTTTTTCGAATAAATGTTAGCTTAAAAGGAATTTTTCTTGCTTCGAAAAGCGTTCGTCTTCTTGACATCTCGTTTTCTGACATTTTAGAATTTCCATTCTTTCAAATGGCAACAAGGCGGAAGTTCAGAATTTTGGGATCTTTTGCGTACCAGCTGCGTGAATTTTCAATGAAATTCTTTTCTCTCAGTTTTTGACTTTAGCACACGGAATATAAAAATGTTGTTTTGTCTTCATTACGATCTGCAAGACTTTCTTTAAAATGGGATTTTATCCATGATTTACAACGCGAGTGGAAAATTCTTCGCAATTTATGGAAAGTATTTTTGAAGTAGTCAGATGAAGTTAAGTTTTGTCAGTGGATAGTGACTTATTTATCCGAACTTGTAGTGTCAGAAAATTTCATTTATTTTGCACATAGCTGTTGGAGAGCAAATATAAGTTACACATTACAACATTACAACACCCGTTGGAGTCATTACAACTTCAAGCAGTATTTCTTTCCTAATGTAAGGACACACACACATGCACCCCACAACCACATTTATATATATATATATATATATATATATATATATATATATATATATATTATATATATATATATATATATATATATATGTATATATGTATATATATGTATATGCATTATGTATAAATATATGTATATATGTATATATATGTATATGTATTATGTATAAATATATATGTATATATGTATATATATATATATGTATATGTATTATGTATAAATATATGTATGTATATATGTATATATATGTATATATGTATATATATATGTATATATGTATATATATGTATATATGTATATATGTATATATATATATATATATATATATATATATATATATATATATATATATATATATATATATATATATATATATATATATATATGCGAATAAAAATGATTCCTTATTGGTGCTGTCATTTTTCTTTTCTGCTGTAGGAGCTGCATCGTTCATGTTCTTGTGAGTAGAGTTAGGGAAAACGGCTTCATTAGGAATGTATGAGGGTTACTCTAAAATTTTTGAGATACTCTCAGACAAGAATTTACAAAACAGACATAAAGGTTTAATTTCAAAATAAAAATTATTTTAACACAGGAGACGAATTTTTACTAACTTCTTAGCGTAGGATAAATTTTAAACAGAAGAGAAAATGTAGTTGACTCGAGAACATTCTTGCACTATGATTTTCTACGGTTTAAAAGCAGGATTAAAAATAAAGAAGAATGCTTTCAACGATTGCAGTTGCAATTTGGGTATGACTGTCCAGCTCGTGCTACTGTATTCAGATGGTTTAAATAATTTAGTAGAGGTCACAATTTTCTTCAAGATGAAGAACATAAATAAAGGCCGCCGTCGGCAGTAATCCCGGATAATGTGTATGCCATATGAAACATGTTAAATTATGATAATCACTCCACTTATCAAATGATACAGAAGGAACTTCACATTAAATCTGGAGCCCTACACAAAACTATTAATGAAGAATTACATATCAAAAAAGTAGTTTTCCGTTGGGTTCTCCATAATATAACTGAGCACCGAGACCGTGTCAGAATCAGTAAAGAAACTTTCAAACTGCTAAATGATGGCGACCACTGCACCATTTATAAAATTTTACCAGGTGATTAAACGTACATACTTTTTTTTGACGTCTCAACACGTCAAGGAAGCAAAGTATGCGTCTTTTAAGATGATGCCACACCTACAATGGTGAAAAGACAACGCGCACTGAAAAAAGGGATGTATACCGCTTTCTTCAGAAGTACGGGATTGGTCAAAGCCATCAAGTTGGAAGGACAGAAGACAGTAACAGCAAACTGGTATACCACTAAATGTCTTCCACAAATTCTACAAGAAGTGAATGTTAGGAGACTAATGCTTCACCATGACAATGCATCTTCACATACAGCCGGATTAACAGTTGAGTTTCTTAAACAAAAACAAATTAAAGTGATAGAACATTCACCGTCTTATCCTGATCTAGCTATGTGTGACTTTTGGTTATTATTTAATATAAAAAAGAACTTACGTGGACTTAGTTTCCATTCAGAAGAAGAGATTAATGTGGCTATAAATGCATTTTTCATTTATTCCAAGAAATGAATCGCTTGAGTCATTTAATCTATGAAAAATTCTTGTACAAAAGAGCATTGAGGCTGAGGAGACTTCTTTGAAACACACCTACAATTCTGTAAGTATAACTTTAAAAACCTAGATGTATCTCAAAAATTTCAGAGTGACCCTAGTATAGGTGTTTGATTGAAGTGGTACTTATAAGTACCGTCAGGATAAAATGGGTTAATTATTAATATTATTTGACTTCTTTTGGGATAGTTAAGATATCAATGTCTTACTGAATACATTTCTACGTTTTCTGTCTTTACTAACATAAATCAAACATTACATAATTCAAGTCAGACATTACATAAATTCTAATATACTTAATATTTTCTCACTCGGGGTGAGGTATTTCCCTACAGTCTAAGTTAATCCTGAGTCTACTTTATCTTAATTGCTACAAAAATATTCATTTTATACTCTCTCTTTCTTGGCAATTTAATCTTAGTTTAATCCACACAGTTGATAATGCTAAAATAACTAAACTGATATTTTATACACTTTTTATTTATGTATTTAACGGCTCATTTTTATCTAAAAATAATTACCTCTGTATATATTACTTCGTTAGGTTTTTATTCATATCTCCAGCTAAAAAATTATTTCTTCTTTCCGGTACGTTTATTTCCTGGGAGATATAAAAGGAAGATATGCGAGGGATTTGATCAAGATATGTGACCCTTTTGCTCCAAACTAAGCATTTAGGAGCAATTTATCTGTGAACTTATGTCCTAACAGGAAAAAGACATTGTTTTTTGGATAACATTTCTCTGAGGGATAATTCTAATAGCATAAAAATATATACGAAGTGTTTTGAAAAACTCAACTTTAGGGTGGAATTCTTCGCCTTTTTTATCGATGAAATCCCCTCAGTAATAATCGTTATATTATAAAATATAGTTTTCAAACATTTTATTTATATGTCTGTATTTATATGCATATATATGCTTGTTTATATATAATAACTAAAACTAAAATAAAATAATGACTATATATATTAACTATAATTAAACTACTTGTTAGAATACACAAACATATCTATATCTTTATGTACATCTACATCTATATATTTATATACATATATACGCATACGTATATGTATGCATATATTTATATATACATATATATATATATATATATATATATATATATATATATATATATATATATATATATATACATATCGGATCCAGTGGTTAGGCGAATGGACGAAACAGTCTCTCTTGGTGAATCATCTCTTTATTTAATATAGAGTTTCCTTTTCAAGGCTTCCCCTCGCCGAACGATGGCCGAATGGTAGAGCGCTGCTCTTCGGAACCGGTGTTCGCGGGTTCGAATCCCACTGATGGCATGGATGCTTGTAGCAGTTCGGAATCGGCTTTAAACTGTAGGTCCCGGTCTCATTAGTCCTCGTGTGCAAAACAGTAGACCGTAGCGCTCCAAACCAAACCAAATCAAGGCTTCCCTTGCGCCATTTCCATTTATTCTTGGCACGCGTGGACTGTGTTTACTGCTCTACGCCTACGCGCCAACTGACAACTATCGGTTTCCATACTCATCAAATACGGGGCAGAGGATAAACATCTTTCTTCGTGATTCTATTCAGTTTGCGATAGTCCACGCAAAAACGCCAGCTTCCATCCTTTTTCCTTATGAGTACGACGGGAGATGACCACGGACTCTCAGATGGCTGGACAATACCTTGATCAAGCATTTTCTGAACTTCTTCGCGAATTATGCGTCTTTCAGTCGGTGAAACTCGGTAAGCCCTTTGGTAGATTGGAGCATGGTCACCCGTATTGATCCTGTGTTTCACATTTGTCTTTGAGGCTGTCGACTTGTTGGCTTTTGTAAAAATTTCCGA
Organism: Pardosa pseudoannulata; assembly: GCA_032207245.1. Classification (NCBI taxonomy): domain Eukaryota; kingdom Metazoa; phylum Arthropoda; class Arachnida; order Araneae; family Lycosidae; genus Pardosa; species Pardosa pseudoannulata. The sequence goes on from CM063511.1 coordinate 83,984,786, forward strand.
AAAGGTTTGTAAGAGCTCGACTAATTTGCGTTTTCTTTCGCTGCTCAACTCAGGGGATATCATCATTGTATAATCTGTATTGGAATTCGTCGGCTCCTGCAGAGTACTTGTACTTTTTGTTGTTTCCGCAATCTCGCATATCTGCCCTTCATCCAGGAGCTCAGCTTCGCCTACGTACATTCCTTTAGGAATGACTTGATCTTTGGCTTGCATGTTGGCAATCCAAATTTCACTTCGTCCATTATGGTATAAGGATACCATAGATGGTGTAGCAAGGTTTCTTTCGAGCAGCAAGTGTCTATTGCCCTCCACGATTACGCTTATGTTTCTTCCGACATCTAAACCTGATACTGCTATTCTTGTCAAGGATCGTGGCTTAAGCTTGTAGTCCTTCGTGGCATACACCTTCCAAGCGTCTAGTGCTTTGGTTTCTTGGCCAGGATCTTCTAACAACAGTTCACTTCTGCCACAGTCTATCACAGCTTGAGAAGCTTCCAAAAAGTCCCATCCGAGGATTACGTCGTGACTACAATGCTGTAGGACGATGAATTCAACAGGCAGCTCTCGTCTATTTATAACGACACGCAGAACACATTTTCCCAGTGGCCTAACAAAATTGCCATTAGCGACTTTCAGCATAGTGTTCTTGGCGTCAGCGAACATAACTTTCTTTAAGGATCGACGAAACTTATCGGAGACGACAGAAAACGAGGCTCCAGAATCTACTAGAGCACGGATCGGCTGATTATTTACTAGAACATCGAGGTGGTTACCCGTCATCCTTGCGGCCGATGGAGGATTTTCATAACATGCGGCCTCACCTCCTCGAAAGGTCGCTCTCTTAGTTTTCCTCGTTTCTACGGCTTGGAGATTGACCTGATCGACGATATGGCGACGGCGATCGATATATATATATACATATATATATATACATATATATATATATATATATATATATATATATACATATATATATATATATACATATACATATATATATATATATATATACATATATATATATATATATACATATACATATATATATATATACATATACATATATATATACATATATATATATATATATATATATATATATATATATATATATATATATATATATATATACATATACATATATATATATATACATATACATATATATATATACATATACATATATATATATATATACATATACATATATATACATATACATATATATACATATACATATACATATATATACATATACATATATATACATATACATATATATACATATATAAATATATATATATACATATACATATATATACATATACATATATATATACATATACATATATATACATATATATATATATATATATATATATATACATATATATATATATATATATATATATATATATATATATATATATATATATATATATATATATATATATATATATATATATATATATATATATATATATATATATATATATATATATATATATATATATATATATATATATATGTGTGTGTGTGTGTGTGTGTGTGTGTGTGTGTGTTGTGTATTGTAAGCTATACAAATGAAACTAAAGAATGAATGGAAATATTAGAGAGATTAGTACCAAAACTGAGGAAACTAATGTTTGGTTTTATTTAATTTAGTGTGGTGCACTAGGATCTCAGTTTTGCGACTCGAGTACTAACTAGACCAAAACCTACTGTGTAAAATCTATTCGACCTTTGGAAAATTATTGTTCAGTGCGGTAAGCTTTGTGCATGTAGGCAGCATTATGCGCTGGAGTGTTGAATGGGTATGGAACACTTTGGTGGAATACTCTTGGTATTATTGTAAAATATTTTGCACTGTCTACAGCGTTTAAAATGCCGACAGTGTTTTCTCAATATGATAACGCAGGCTATATATATGGTTGTTTTTGTTAGAATTTGATTCATTGATAAATAGAAATGATGAACATGTATAAGTATTTCAAGTCTGGTATTTCTCAATTCCTCATAGTATCCTTAGAAGGACTGAAAAATATTTAAAAAGTAAAGCAGTTTGCAAATAGATGACCGAGGATTTTATCATGCATATCCATGAGGAACAACTGCGGTGGAGGTGTGGTATTTTGTGTATAACCAATAGATGGCAGAAAAAACAAAAAGCTAGAATACCTATGCACATGCAACAGATTAATAGGCTACAGTTTTACCGTAGCCAGATTTCTTATTCAATGTGATTTACTCGTAAGAAAGCTAGTGCTGTGTGATGTACTACCACCTCCTCATCGGAGGCCATCTTGTATGGTTCGGAGAACATGAGAATTTTAGTGAGAATATGGTGAGAAGAACAGAAGTGAAGTTTAGTAGTGGATAACTAGTAACTGTATCGAGAAGGAATTACTCTAGGTATTGACATAATCATTTTCACAGAAGACGAATTATCTAGTTCTTAAAGTTTGCACTTTACTTTATATTGACATAATTATATAATTAAGTTGTAGTGTTATTGAGTTTGGGTTTATGTGTTAAAACCTGCTTATCATATATTTTTCAGAAAGATCAGGAATTCTTGTAGGAATATTTAATTGCATAATATATATATAATTAAAATTACAGATTTATATGACCCTTGGCATGAAAATAAGATATAATGATAAGGTTGATTATATATTCATACATACATATGTATAAAAGATTTAAAAGAAAATAAATTATATCCTTACAAAATAAACATTGCTCTAGTTTTTGTAACAGACCTAATTACGTTTAAATTACAAACAAACCAATAACTTGTCACCCAGTTTATGTCACATATCATGATTGTAGAATATCATTGTCATACCACAAAAAAGTTCATATGTCTTTAAAATCTAAGGGAAAAAAAACCCTTTGAGTATTATTTTGTACACTATTTTTCTCAGAAGATTTTCCAGGAACGATAAACATACCCTTTACACAAAGTAAAAATAGCAAATGTAGAAAAATAGTTCCATTTTTTTGAAAAACCGGTTATTTGATACCAGCTCAATTCTTGATATAGCTCATCAAGACAAACTTTAGAAATTTCTCCAAGAAAATAACGGCAAAACTTTTCTACCATAGAGAGAGTTTTTTCTTAAGGTAAGTGCCACTTAAGCACTTCTATTTCCGTCTCATAAGCTTCTTATTATGAAGTTCATTATTTGTGATGCGGGAATTGGGAGGTTTTAGAAATCAATTTATAGAAATTATTGTAAAATCTTTGATGAAGGGAAATGATTCGAGAACTTATTTTATATATCGGCTACATCTTTACAAAATATATTTCACAATGACTAGATACTTTGGGAAATAGTCAATAGATTTCTATGAGTTTCTGATATCTTATTTTTTCACACAGAAAGTTGGTATTAAACAAGTTGAAATGTTAATCCAGTTTATCTTTGTTATACTAATATCATTTAATGTGCCAAACCCTACAGTTAATGAGAAATGAATTTAAGGTTTACGTTTGTATTATAATAAAGGTTCTGCTTTAGCTTTTTATTTTATTGCTGTTTTTAACATTTTATTTTTGCTACAGTTTTAAAATCTCACGATTATGTAGGTTTACTAAGAGCCAGTCTCACTAAAGTCGTTTAATGGGTAACCGCAATTAACCCATGGCGCCAACCAGTGGTGGGACTCAATTTTCCTTTTTAACGGAGATTAATCGTGGTTAGCCGTTAAGCGACTTTGGTGAGACCGGACTTAACTGTTAAAGGTTTGAACATTTATTACAATTAATTTTTGTACCTATAACAGTTGGGCTGAAAAGTTCGTAGGCTAACATAGAAAAAAATTTTTTTGATAAAATTTGATTTTATTATTCAATGTAGTTGCCTTCAAGGGCGATACAACGATTATAGCGGTCATACAATTTTTCGATACCATTTTTATAGTACGAATTGTCTTTAGCCTCAAAATAGGCCTCAGTTTCGGCGATTACTTCTTCATCGGCGCTAAATTTTTTCCAGCGAGCATTCTCTTGATGTCTGAGAACAGGAAAAAGTCGCTGAAGGCCAGATCTGGAGAATACTGTGCATACGGAAGCAATTCGAAACCCAATTCATTTGCCATCGTTTTCACTGACTTGTGACACGGTGCATTGCCTTGATGAAACAACACTTTCTTCTTCTTCAAATGGGGCCGTTTTTCCACGATTTCGTCCTTCAAACGCCCCAATAACTCTATGCAATAGTCGCTGTTGATGGTTTTTCCCTTTTCACGATAGTTTGTGAATAATATATCATGCCATTCCAAAATACTGATGCCATAAACTTGCCAGCCGACTGTTGCGTCTTTCCATGTTTTGGAGTTGGTTCATCACGTGCAGTCCTCTCGGCTGACAGTAGATTGGACTACAATGTGAAATAATAGAGTTCCATCCATTGTCATGTTTCATCCATTGCCACATATCGACGCATAAATTCGGGTTTATTTCGATTAAACAGCTTCAAACACAGATCAGAATCATTAATTCGTTGTTGGTTTGGTCGATTGTACCCACTTTGCACAGAGCTTTCGCATACTTAAATATTCATTCACGATAAGTCCAACATGTTCCTTTTATACCTTTAGAGTCTCATATACCTCAACCAACTTTTTGTCGGTAACAGCCCCTTTGAGACATCACGTCCACTGCGTACATCGTCCTCGGTGCTCATTTTCCTAGTTTAAACTTACCAAACCACTTCTCAACGGTTGATTTTCCTGGTGCACAGTCCGAATAATGTCTATCAAGCCAAGTCTTGGCTTCAACAATATTTTTTCTCTAAAAACCAATGCTTTATTAACAAACGAAATTTCTTATTACCCATTGTTTTCAAACTAGCAAAAGTTGCTTCACTCAAAATACTATATTTCACAAACTAATAGTCCGACAATTGTCACATTTATACACGTCTCTTTCGAAGGTTAGCACTAATTGAAAATGATATGGATTTAATACTAGTAGTGCCATCTATGTGTCAGCCTACGAACGTTTCAGACCACCTGTTAAGTTTTAACAATGACAACCCCTAATACATGGGAATGTGTTAAAATCCATATATCTTCCAATTGATACATGATATATAGTAGGATGAGACCCTATAAAATCAATAAAGAAAATATCAGGTACTAAGATTTACTGTATTGAGTGTGAAATAAATATATTAACACATTGTGTGCGGGTACATTTCGCAGCGGAATTATACCGGGATCGGGCGTTTTGAGCGTAAATTTAGTTATTCAGATAAATCTCAATAGATCGAAAATTATTTAATTTTTTAATCAACTTTCTGTATTTTATATTGAAATATATAAAAAAATATATAAATAGAAATATATAAATAACAACCATAAGATTTTTGTACGAAAAATATATTTTTATTGGATAAATTTATAATAGTATCGTAAATATATAATATCGAAAAATCAAATAGAAATAGTAGTATACAGTTTTAATTTTTTCAAATTATGTTTTATATAAACATTTTTACATTATTAGAAGATGAAAAGAGCAATCATAAAACTAATAACGTAAAAACTAGTTTTTATTTGTCTAAATGTTTCTACAATCTATGTAGTAGAGACAAGAACAATATGCTTCGTTTTCCTGTATATACCGTTATTTTTGTACCCACAAACAAATCATGTTGTTACACTAACCCATACTAGTACGTGACCCGCGCTCAAGTATCAGTCGTCAGAAAACGTACTAGTACGTGTCTCGCATACAATGTGTTAAGATTGTAAACTACAAATTTTCATGATTTTTCATTAAAATGTTTACGGGTACAGAACAATTTTTGTCATGCATTGTATGAATGGTCAATTTGATTTTTGTTATTCATATTATAGCACAAGGTATTAACAAGTATAAGTTTGTTAAGTGTTTTTAAGTTTTGTACTCATCGTCCACGTTTGCATACGTATCAGCATTAGAATAAGAGTGCGAAGGTAGCTCCATCTGGGAGTCAAAAGGCTAAGCAATTTTTTCTTATGACTCCCTCAAACCGAAACTACTTACAATCTCAGACTTTTTATGAATACCATCCTTGTCACAGGATTTTGGATTATTTTTTGATTTTATTTAACCATGTTCCAAGATATAAAACCATATCAGATGCATATCGACAAATATTTTTAAATCTAACCAGCAGAAATGAAATACATGAGAAACTACAGAGTAAACTTACTAGCACAATATAAGATGTCCTCAAAAACATTTTCTTAATATCGTGATAGATTAAAACGTGTTATAGAGATTAATGTTTAGAAATCTGGCGGTATTACAAGACGTTACAAATCACATAAATTTAGATATCATTAGTATACATAAGGGGTAGAAAAACAGAGCATATGCCATATTCATTACACGAACGATCAAAAGTATAGAGAAAGTATCATGATTAAAGTGCCATACTCTTTTATTCTTGTGAATCCAGAAAGACTTTGGTTTAATTCAAAAGCGTGGTTAAAATTGCAAAGTAGCTGGTCTTGAAGAGATTGGTAGAACATTTTTTATTTTTTTCACCTTTTTCAGCTCGAGAGTTAAATGAATGCTACTATTTTTGAGATCTAATTAATTTGGATATACTGCATAAAGATTAATATGTATGGCTATGAGCATACATGCCATTAATGAATTATGAAACTGAAGATTCCAGAAGTACAAAACAATACGGCCCTTATGAGGAAAATAAACCGGAATTAACTTTTGAGTGGGGGATCAATTTATCTCCTGAGTACTAACTTGTGTTGCTTATAATATGTTTGCTATCCAGCTTAAAATACCCAGCTTAGATTCTGTTGTGTTTTATGCCGCTAGGTCGAACCAAGTAAGAGTTCAGCCATACGGTACTCGTATTATGGTAAAGGGGTGTGCCTTTCTTTTTAAGGATTACCTGAAGGGTGAAAGTTCGACTTCTTGCTCAAGTGGGTCTTGGTAATTTTGAAGCAAAGGACCAAGCAGATAAATCCTAGGTTTAGCCTTCCACCCCAGGGGTATTGATTGAAAACTTCGGAGGCATTGTGACCACGGACAGATTCTACGTGCCCCAGTCACCTTTTACGATTAAGGCGGGTCTAGGCCGGCTCGGGCTCCGAACCCGCATACTTCCTGTTACCAGAGCGTTGATTCTGCCGTCTGAGCTACGGCGTCTCATGCTTAAACTCTCACTCATATCCTAAGTTCTTGTATCACATTCTGGTTTTCATAAAATTTGGTTATTTGTTCAATATTATTTATTGCATTATTTTAAAACTGATATAATATCTTGGACACAGTCAGTAATATTTCTCAAACCTATTTCTTACGTTCAGTCTTCTTTTACATGTGAATGAGTTCTTTTGCATTTGAGAATGATGCTATATCAAAACAGCGAAACAGCGGTCTGCGAACTGACTTGACTATTTATGTTTTTCTTACGTACGATGACTTTGCATTTAATGGTTTGTTACTACGTTTGTGTATTTCTTACATATTATTCAGTATAACAATCATAAAAAGATTTTGAGTCAATAGGACAGACTCTTGGAGTTAAAATTTTTGTTAACTTTAATATATTTTGTTTTGTCGTGATTCCTGAGTTGCATCTCAGCTAATTTCTCCCTTCTTAGCAACCGGCCTTTCTCACCTTTTGTTGTCGCGTGACCCGTTGTCAAGATTATACTTGAAGAGGTTATAGCGCGGGATAAAGATCAGTACTCATGCGAACTTCTAACAATGATATAGTGTGTGCATGACATCCTCTCAATAAAGGTTCTCTGATGGAATTGATTTCTTGTGTTAATTTTTTCATACAGTCCACTCTGAGTTACGGCGCTCCAATTTTGTTAATTCAAGTTTAGATATTTGTAAAATTCTTCAGTCCCGTATGGCTGAGTGCGTGCCTCAAATTCTACGTGTCATGGATCCTGCTTATGATTATTACATTAATTAATATGTTACTGGCATAAACTCTTGCACACAAATTATGAGATTTCTGAAAAAAATTCCCCCTTTTATACATTTCTTTTCTCAATATATTTAAAATAGTCTGCAAAACCTTTTATGTCAATATGATTTTTCCACCGATAAAATAAAAGTCTAGTCTGGAATTTTAACACCTTACTGAATATCTGCTGAGACTACTAACCATAATATTCTTTGGATACATTGTTCAAACAAAAAGATCTCTTAAATTCCACTTGAATGGACATGCAGGTTTTACTAAAAGAATTCTTCACAAGAGGAGTACAGGGAGCATACATTTATTTCTGATACTGTACGATATAAATTGAAGAGTAAGTACAAACTATTACTCAGAAGAAAATTTACTAATCTATTTCACTGAATTTTTTTTAATAATTTCTGATTCGTAATTTATTCTCTTTAGTGTTAACATTCAGTGTTTATGAATTTAATGTTGTGGACCATAACAAGCATTTTATTAAAATTTTTACAAAGACAGAAAAAGAATCAAATTGTAAATACGAGGGCAGTTTATACAATTATGTAACAAGTCCTGTGAGGAAATTTTTTTTTCATGAATTTATAGAATTACAGTGATAATACACATAGAATGTATTGTTAACTTCGCATTGTCACGCAGGGGCTTAATGTGGAACACAATAACCCCACAAGAAGAATATATAATGTAAGT
>CM063511.1:84000939-84035939 GCA_032207245.1 Pardosa pseudoannulata
CAGTATGAGAAGAAATTCCTATACTTACCCGTTCAAAGTTTTAGTGTAAATATCAAAGATTTTACTTCATTGCCAAAAACATATATGAGGTGTCTCGAAAATAACTCGAAGGGAATATTTTGAACCATTGAAGCCAATATCAATTTATTCATCCTCTTACGATATTCTAATACGAAAATTGATACATTTATGCCTCAGAAAGTGAAAAGAATAAATTTTTAATATCTCTCTAAGTAAGATACATATCATAAATTTTTTTTCATGTTCTCTTCTTTAGTGTTGTAATATCACTTCAAAAAATTACTGTAATCATTGAGCCATTACAAAGGTACCTCGAAAGCAACATGTGTAAGATCTTTTCATCCATTGAAGTGAAAACCAGTGTGTTTAAGCTATACAAATCTGTTTTAAGTCGCTTTAATCATAGATTATAATTATACAGGCTGTATCGGATTTCGGATATTCATTAATTAAGAATCATAGAATTATACATCAAATTGTACTAATTCTGTAAAATATGCAATAGGCCACAAGCTGTGCTACATTAAGTTTAATTTAATTGAAATCTCTCACAAATAGTGGTGTAAACGGACATTTCGAATTGCAAATGCATTAGAGGCAGAAATAATTTCAAATTATCCTGTTGCATTAAAAGAGAGGAATACAACTAGTCACAATCAGTCCCCGATGAAATACTTAGTGACCATAGTATTATTTTATTTATAAGTATGTGCGTGTGTGTGATGTATAGAGAGAGACAGAGAGAATGTACAGCCGTGTAGAAAAGAATGTTGTTGATGCGAAAATATTCATAAACTTTTATTGATTTTTAAAATATGGCACAAGCACTTTCGTGCAAGCCACGATTTTACAAGACATAAATTTGCAAAGCAATATATATCATGACTATTTAGCAAATATTGCATACACTAAAAATTTGAAAATAATAAGCATAGATGAAGTAAGCTTGAAGTGAAAAGCATTTCTAACCATCAATTAATTGCCTGTGTTCAGACTTTGTATGGATATCTACCATCAACAGTGTTCAACATGGTCAGTATATCAATAGCCAGTTTTATTTTTAAGATATATAAGCTATGTATTAAAAATATACAAATTAATTTAAATATTATAAGTATAACATTATTTTTAAAGTAAAAATTACTTTATAGTCTTGATAAATGAATTCTTTTCTTTAACCATAAGGTATTTTATCTGAGTATATTATACCAAGCCACAATTCTAAATTTAATTTTTTCTCCTCCTTTTTAGGTAAATATTAATTAGAAAACAACCTAATTACTAAACTTTGCAGCACGTTAGAGCTAGTAAAATTAACCCAGGTATTTGCCCTATCTAACATTAATGTGATGATTTATTTATACACTCACACATTATAAAGTTCAAAGAATAATGTTCCATTTTCTACTGTGTTCGACTCAGTATGAGAAGAAATTTCTAGATTTACGCGTTTAAATTTTTAGTGTAAATATCAAAGATTTTACTTCATTGCCAGAAACATATCGGAGGTGTCTCGAAAATAACTTGAAGGGAATATTTTGATCCATTGAAGTGAATATCAATTTATTCATCCTAATACGTTATTTTAATTTGAAAATTGATACATTTATGCATCAGAAGGTGAAAAGAATAAATTTTCAATATCTCTCTATGTAAGTTATACACCATAAAATTTATTTTCATGTTGTCTTCTTTAGAGCTGTAATATCACTGTAAAAAATTACTATTAACCATTTCAAAGGTATCTCGAAAGCAACGTGTGTAAGCTCTTTTCATCCATTGAAGTGACAACCAGTTTATTTATGCTATCCAAATCTGTTTTAAGTCGCTTTAATCATAGATTATATTTATACAGGCTGTATCGGATTTCGGAGGTTTATTAATTAAGAATCATAGAATTATACAGCAAATTGTACTAATTCTCTAAAATGTGCAATAGGCCATAAGCTGTGCTACACTAAGTCTAATTTAATTGAAATCACTCACAAATAGTGGTGGAAACGGACATTATGAATTGCAAATGCATTAGATGCAGAACTAACTTCAAACTTTGCTGTTAAATCAAAAGAGAGGAATACAGCTACTAACATTCACTCCCCAATGAAATACTTAGTTTCCTTATTATTATTTTATTCATAAAGTTCTCTTAGATAAAATATACCTGGTTAAGTAATATATTTTGCAATACTAAACTTAAATTTCGTTTTTCCTCAGTCATATAAAATGAAAGTTATTGAATTGCAATAGTTTATTACTTAGATTTATCTAAGATCTTCCCTCTAATTTTCTTTCTGTTCTTGAACAAAACTTTTAATAGTTCTTTAACACATTGTATGCGGGATACGTACTAGTACGTTTTCTGTTGATTGATACTGAGCGCGGGTCACGTACTAGTACGGGTTAGTGTAACAACATGGTTTCTTTGTGGGTACAAAAATAGCTGTATATACAGGAAAACGAAGCCGAATGTTCTTGTCTACCACATAGATTCTGGAAAGATTTAGACAAACAAAAACTAGTTTTTACATCAGTCGATGCTGTACCACATAACGGAAAGGTTGATTAAAAATCAATTTATACTTAAAATAAATTTTTTATTTATCCTTGCGAAAATGATATAATATGTATGTATATTATATATTATATATATATTTGTATTTATACATATATTTGATTATTTGTCTATTTATATATATTTTTTATGTATATTTCAATATAAAATACGAAAAGTTGGTTAAATAAATAAATAATTTTCGATCTATTGAAATTTAACTAAATAACTAAATTTACGCGCAAAATGCCCGCTCCCCGTACAATTCAGCTGTCAAATGTACCCGCACACAATGTGCTAAGACGATTGATTCTTAACTTCAAAAAGTTAATATTTCATGTAATGTATATTTCTCATCAAACATATCCTGTAAAATTTTAATTGCAGCAGTTTACTTAAAGTAATATTTATTTAATATATCTTTTTGTTAAAATATATTTAGATTCATTATAAAATGAGAGTTTCTCTCTTAAGGAATAAATATTTAACAAATTACATAGTGAGATCCGAAAGTTTAAAAATTTGTTTAATTTTGTCATTTGAAGTTATATTGAAAGGTATAATTTAAAATAAAATATGTACAAAAAAACTATGAAACTGTTTACCCGCAAGGTAATTTTTGAAATATATTCATTAAATAGTCATGTATGATAATCAAACTTCATGAAACTTATTTTTCATATTATCTGTTTCAGACTTTTAGGTTAAGTATATAAATTGCAATGTAAAAGTTATGTAATTGCAAAGGCATCGGCGAAGTAACGTGAATAAGCTATTTTCATCCATTCAAGTGAAATGCAGTTTATTTATGCTTTTAAAATCAGTTTGGGGTACTTTAATCACAGATTATATTCCTAAAGACTGTATCGGAATTCGAGGTTCATCAATTAGTAATGATAGACTTATACAATAAATTTCCTAAAATGCGCAATAGATAGAACGCAGTACCTCATGAAAATGGCACGCACCTTTAGTTGAATTGAAATCTCTTGCAAATAGCAGTTTAAGCGGACACTATGAAATGCAAATTCACTAGATGCAGAACTAACTGTAAATTGTGTTGATGAATAAAAGCGAGTAGTAACAGAGCTATTGACAATCAGTGCACACTGCAACTATAATTTAATTTTATACTTTCATTTCTATGAAGAATATATTAAGAGTTTAATTTTATATTTTTGTTTACCTAGCTTAATTTTTGTTATTATTCTTAGACTCATACTTTGAGTTTTTTATTTGCAGAAATTTATTACTTTAAAAGAATGTAAGACTTTTCCAAAACTAAAACAAAAAAATACTTTTTTCGAATTATTTTAAAAGAAGAAATTTCGTTTGTTTTAGAATAAAACTTTTACAATTTAATACAATTTAATACGGTTTTTTATATCGTTTTTTAATAAGATCTTTAACATTAGTTAGTTGTCATTTCCAGTAACTTATGTTTATTCTCTGACATCATACTTATAAGTTTTTAATCACAGTATTTAAAGGAATGTTGTACCTCTTTATTCAATACATTTTTATTGTAAATGTATATTACGATTCATTATAAAATGAGAATTTTCTTCTTTTTTGGAATAAATCATCAACAAAGTATTTAGTACGATCACTAAATTTAAAAATTTATTTATTTTTTTAAGTTTAAAAGAAAAATAATTCTTTTTTACCAGCAGAGTAATTTTTGAAATATATACATTAGAGAAATATCTATGTTAATAATACTTCATAATGTTTGTGTTAATCATACTCATAAAGTTTAGTTTTCAAATTCTTTATTTCAGGATTGCTAAATAAAAAACACTGCATAAAAATATAAAAAACACTGCATAAAAATATAAAAAACACTGCAATAACTGAGCCATTTCAAAGCTATCGCTGAAGTAATGTGTATAAGCGATTTTGATACATTTAAGTGAAAATCTGCTTATGTATGCTTTTATAATTAGTTTGGGGTTGTTTAATCAAAGATTATATTCATAAAGACAGTATCGGAATTTGAGGTTCATCAATTAGTAATGATAGAATTATACAATAAATCTAGTAATTTCCTAAAATGCGGAATATATAGCACATAGTACCTCATGAGAATGGCACACACCTTTAGTTTAATTGAAATCTCTTGCAAATAGCAGTTTAAGCGGACACTATGAAATGCAAATTCACTAGATGCAGAACTAACTGTAAATTGTGTTGATGAATCAAAAGAGAGTAGTAACAGAGCTATCGACAATCACTGCGCACTGCAACTATAATTTAATTTTATGCCTCTATTTCTCTAAAGAATACATTTAGAGTGTAATTTTATATTTGGTTATCTAGCTTAATTTTTGTTATTATTCTTAGACTCATATTTTGAGATTTTAGTTGCAGAAATTTATTACTTTAAAGGAATGTAAGACTTTTCAAAACTAAAAAAAAAAAATACTTTTTTTCTTCGATTTATTTTAAAAGAAGAAATTTTGTTTGTTTTAGAATAAAACTTTTACAATTTAATACGATTTAATACCGTTTTTTATATTCTTTTTGAATACGATATTTAACATTAGTTAGTAATCATTTCCAGTAATGTATGTTTCTTCTCTGGCATCATACTTATAAATTTTTAATCGTAGTACTTAAAGGAATGTTGTACCTTTTTATTCAATATATTTGGATTGTAAAAGTTTATTATGATTCGTTTATAAAATGAGAATTTTCTTCTCTTTTGGAATAAATATTCAACAAATTATTTAGTACGATCACTAACTTTAAAATTTTATTTAGTGTTTTTAAGTTTAAAGTAAATTTTTTTTTTAACCAGCAAAGTAATTTTTGAAGTAGGCACCTTTGGATAGATATTTATTCAAAGGAGGTGTTTTAAAATACATCAATTTATTATTAATATATTGTAATACAAGATACAATCCAATTGTTATGAATAACTACTTTAAACAATTTTTTAACAAAATATTTGGAATATAAGTATATAGATTCATGGAAGCAGAAACTTCCTTCGTAATGTTAATATGGGAAGACATAAATTCATGCACAATAGTGGTACAAAGAATAAAGTTTCAATATCAGTCTACGTTAGTCACAATTTCTATTCTTTTTCATGTTCTCTATTTTGGACTTGCAGTGTAAGTATATAAATTTCACTGTAATAGCTTATCCATTTCAAACCTATAACAGCGAAGTAACGTGTCCAAGTTATTTTGGCCCATTTAAGAGAAAATCAGTTTATCTATGCTTTTAGGTGGCTTTAATCACAGAATTTATTCATACAAGCTGTATCGAAATTCGGAGGTTCATCAATTAGTAATAATAGAATTATATAATAAGTCCTAGCAATTTCCTAAATTACGCAATAGATAACACGCAGTACCTCAGGAGAACAGTAAATACCTTTAGTTTAATTGAAACCTCTAGTAAGTTTAATTGGACAGTCTGAAATGCAAATTCATTAGATGCAGAACTATCTTTAAATTGTGTTGAAGAATCAAAAGAGAGGAGTGATATCGCTATTCACAAATAGTGCACACTGCAATTATGATTTAATCTTATGTTTATAATTCTCTAAAGTATACATTCAGGGTTTATATATTTTTATTTTTTTTCGGACTCATATATTTAAGTTTAATAATTGAAACAATTTATTACTTTAAAGAAATGTAAATCTTTTCCAAAATTAAAATTTCAAAAAAAAAAAAAAAAAATCAATTTTATTTGATTTATTTTTAAAGAAGTTGGTTTGGAACCTGATCTGGAATAAAACTTTTACAAGTTTTAAAGATGATTTTCAACATTAATTAGTTGTACTTTACAGTAAGTTTAATAATTGCAAAGATTTATTAATTTAAAGAAAAGTAAATCTTTTCCGAAATTAAAATAAAAAAAATTGATTTTATTTGATTTATTTTTAAAGAAGTTCTACCTGGTTTGGAATAAAACTTTTGAAAGTTTTTAGAAGATGATATTGAATATCATTTAGTTGTCATTTACAGTAATGTATATTTCTTCTCAGGTAACATACTTTTAAATTACATAATTGATGTCGTTTAAAGGAAAGTTGTACATTTTTATGTAATATATATTTAGTAGTATATGTAAAGGTATATTACGATTCATTGTAAAAAAATGAAACTTCCTCTCTTATGGAACAAAATTTTACAACCTCTATTTACAATAGTCCCTAACTTTAAAAATTTATTTTGTTTTCCTCATTTCAAGCAACATTTCATCCAATATTTCAAGTAAAATATATACACAAAACAAAAATGTGAAATTATTTTACCCGCAAGATAGTTTTTGAAATTTGTTTTAGATAGATTTTAAAGTGCGTATTTTCTTATATCAAATTGAGAATAAATATCTTTTCTTATACTTCGATCATCGATTATATTAATATACTCGCCGGGTATCGATCGATTATATTAATACTAACAATATACATTATTTTGTGCATGATAAATATTAAAATTTAAATCTATTACTTTACCAATTCTGAGATATATTTAAGGTTATAGAGGTTCTTCAAGCTAAGTGAAATCTCCCTGAAAATTAGATATATTTATCTTATTGAATTGGGATGTAACTTAGAAGGGAAATTAAATCAGGTATTGTAACATCCATAATCTTATTATTAATGTATTAAGAGACAATAGGCAATTCAATTGTTATAAATGTCTTCTTAAACTCCTTGTTTATTGCTACTTCCAAAATGACGGAGTGAAGTATCTCTCTTTCTTTCTCAAGACCGTGATATTTCTTAGCTGGAGTGTCCATAACTAACGCACGAAAAATATTAAACAATCTATTTCCTATGCCCGGAATTATGTTTATTTTTCAGTTGTTTTACCCTATGGCATCAGTACCAGATTATTTGTACGGGTTAGATCAAACTATTTTGATCTCTCTCTTAACTTATTTACACAAAGGTGTAAAAAAACCCCATTTGACGTAACTTTTAGTATATGAACTTATTGAAAATTATTCTATATCAGATTCCATTGCAAATAGAGGCCTGCCAAGCGTAGTTAATAACCCCAACCCTTTGATGGAAAGGCATTTTATTAGACACATACCTCCCAATGATGAGAAAGGGCAAGAGAATGCATGGTTTGTTGTTCCGGAAGAGATGAAAACTCTGAGAGATGTTGTAAGAAAACCGTAATACTGTCCGAATTGTGATGTTGGATATCAGATTCCATTGCAAATAGAGGCCTGCTAAGCATAGTTAAAAACCCTAACCCTTTGATTGAAAGGAATTTTATTAGCCAGATACCTCCCACTGATGAGAAAGGGCAAGAGAATGCAAGGTTTGTTGTTCCTGAAGAGATGAAAACACTGAGAAATGTAGTAAGAAAACTGTAATACTGTCCAGAATGTGATGTTGGATATCAGATTCCATTGCAAATAGAGGCATGCCAAGAATAGTTAATAACCCCAACGGTTTGATTGAAAGCCATTTTATTAGCCAGATACCTCCCTCTGATGAGAAAGGGCAAGAGAATGCAAGGTTTGTTGTTCCGGAAGAGATGAAAACACTGAGAAATGTAGTAAGAAAACTGTAATACTGTCCAGATTGTGATGTTGGATATCAGATTCCATTGCAAATAGAGGCATGAAAAGCATAGTTAATAACCCCAACCCTTTGATGGAAAGGCATTTTATTAGACAGATACCTCCCACTGATGAGAAAGGGCAAGAGAATGCAAGGTTTGTTATTCATGAAGAGATAAAAACACTGAGAGATGTAGTAAGAAAACTCTGTAATACTATCAAGATTGTGATTTTGGAGTTCATCTCATTCTTTAAAATTTATCACACAAGAAGAGGTTATAAATATTTATTTACATTATACTTAAGTGCAACCAATTCTCTTTCAATGTTGAAACCCTTAACGTGCACGCTCAAGTTAAATCGAGCGCGCTAAACTGGGCAAACTGTGCACAATCTAGATAATTCGAGATACGAGCGTTGTACTTTATGTTACTATAATTTTTCACACTCGAATGCAATCGAGAATTGAAAATTACAATGTGAAAGAACAAAAATCGTTTTATTGATATTTATCATTTACATGGGATTGTAAGCTGTAACACTATTTATTGAAATATATATATATATAAATATATATATATATATATATATATATATAAATATATATATATATATATATATATATATATAATATATATATATATATATATATAAATATATATATATATATATATATATATATATATATATATATATATATATATATATATATGTATATATATATATATGTATATATGTATATATATGTACATATATATATATATATATATATATATATATATATATATATATATATATATATTATATATATATATATATATATATATATATATATATATATGCATCAAAATTATGTGATTGGTAAGGGGTTAAACAGTTTTTCAAACAAAAGTTTTGCAATTTTTTTAATTATGCGAAGTATTATAAACCATGTAGGTATAATTGTGTTACTTTATCCCCCCCAACGATACTTTATTGTGAGAATTAAAACATTCATGTATCATACGGAACAAAAAATAAAATTTCAATATGTTTTATTGTAATCACACTCATCTTCTCTCCTTTAGAATTGCAAAATAAGTATAAAAAATTGTACTGCAACAGCTGAGACATTTCAAAGCTGATGAAGGAAGTGCTGTATATAAGCTCTTTTGATTAATTGCAGTGAAAATCAGTTTATTTATGCTTTTGAAATCTGTTTTAGATTGCTTTAATCACAGATTGTATTCATGGAGTCTCAACGCTGTATCGCAGTTCGGGGATTCATCAATTAGGAATTACAGAATTATACAACAAATCCCACTAATTCCCTAAAATGCGCAATAGACAGCAAATATTACCACTTGAGAACGGTAAATACCTTTAGTTTAATTAATACCTCTTGTAAATAGCAATGTAAGCGAACACTATGAATTGCAAATGCATTAGATGTAGAACTAACTTCAAATTATGTTGACTAATTATAAAGTAGAGCATTAGTACACCTATGCATATTAAGTGAGGCTTTCTATATAAGTAGCTTTAAAATGATTTTCTGTTACTATTTCTCCAAACGGAAGATTCAGCGTATAAAAGGATAGTATGTTATATGTAGCTTAAATATTTTAAGTTTTTCTAAGGCATGAAAATTTTTTGTTTTTAATTGAATAAAGCATTATAGAAAATTTTGAAAATAAAGCTTTTTTATCATAAAACCCTTTTTCGAATCCATATTTTATTTTTAATTGAATATAGAAATGTAGAATAGTTTGAAAACAGAGTTTTTTTTTATCAGAAAACCTTTTTTTCAATTCATATTGTATTTTTAATTGAATTTAGAAACATATAATAGTTTAAAAATAGAGGTTTTTTCATCATAAAATTCTTTTTTCAATTCAAGTTGTATTTTTAGTTGAATACAGGAAAGAGGAATAGTTTGAAAATTGAGTTTTTTTTATCATAAAACCCTTTTTTCAATTCATATTGTATTTTTAATTGAATACAAGAACGTAGAATAGTTTGAAAAAGGAGTTTTTTTTATCATAAAACCTTTTTTTTCAATTCATATTGTATTTTTAATTGAATATAGGAACGTAGAATAGCTTGAAAATAGAGGGTTTTTTTATCATAAAATCCTTTTTTCAATTCATATTGTATTTTTAATTGAATTTAGAAACGTATAACAGTTTAAAAATAGAGTTTTTTTCATCCTAAAATTCTTTTTTCAATTCAAGTTGTATTTTTAGTTGAATACAAGAAAGAAGAATAGTTTGAAAATTGAGTTTTTTTTATCATAAAAACCCTTTTTTCAATTCATGTTATATTTTTCATTGAATATAGGAACGTAGAATAGTTTGAAAATACAGTTTTGTTTATCATAAAACCCTTGTTTCAATTTATATTATATTTTTCATTGAATATAGGAACGTAGAATAGTTTGAAAATACAGTTTTTTTTAACATAAAACCTTTTTTTTCAATTCATATTGTATTTTTAATTGATTGTAAGTGTGTAGAATAGTTTGAAATTAGAATTTATTCTATCATAAAACCCTTTTTTCAATTCATATTGTAATTTTAATTGACTTTAGAAACGTATAATAGTTTGAAAATATAATTTTTTTTTATCACAAAACCCTTTTTGCAATTCATATTAAAATAAGAATTTCAGCTTGTTTTGGCATAAAACTCTTACAAGTGTTTTATAAAGAAATTTTTAAATTTATGATATTAAGTAATTTACATTTTTCTTAATAATCATATTTATATTTACTTGCATGAGTTTACGTCCTTACGTCCTAAAAAAAACGGGATTATTGTCGAATATTAGGACGTTGATCTTTGGTACAGAAATCCGTAAGTTCAAATCCCGCTGTTGGAATGGATGATTGATGTTATTCAGAATAATTTTTAAGCAGTAGGATTTGGTCTCTTTAGTTCTGTGATGACCCCATTGTTTAGAATACTAAGGAACGAAATCAGCTGACTTGTGTCTCATATGCTTGAGAGACTGCAACAGTTCAGCGACGCAGTGTCTGGGATGTTGACAGTTCGATTTAATAGGAGTAACGCCCTCATCCTCCATGGTAATGATTCCGGAGCATTTCCTCGAGAATTCCAGAACGGAGAGCTAGCTAATGAGAATTCTATTAATCAACTAGCTGCAACCTTAACAGCTTATTTTTGCTTTTGGAGTATTTTATTCTGGGTCGGTTTAATAAAAATTATATTGAAACAGTCTGAAAGGAGTATCGGAGTTTGGAGGATCATCAATTAAGAATTATAGAACTATACAGCGAATTTCAGTAATACAGTAAAATGCTTAAAAGACGGCATGCACCGCTACATCAGATCAGTAAATACATTTAATTTAATTGAAATCTGTCTCAAATAGCAGTGTAAACAGACACCAAGGGGTTAAAATAATAAAGTTTCAATATCTCTTTATGTTACTCTCATTTCATGGAACTTTTTTATGTCTCTATACACTTAAAGTGTAAATATACAAAAATGTATTTCAATAGCAGAAAAATTTCAAATATCTCCGGAAAGTAAGATCTTTTGTTATAATAAGATGCAAAACAGTTTATTTTTGCTTTTCGAATCTTTTTTTCTATGTAGGTTTAATCAAAATTTATTTGAAAAAGTCTTAACGGATTATCAGAGTTTGGATGATCATCAGTTAAGAATTATAGAACTATACAGTGAATTCCAGTAATACCCTAAAATTCGCAATAGACGGTAGGCACTGCTATATCAGAAGAGGAAATACATTGAGTTTAATTGAAGCCTGTCGCAAATAGCAGTGTAAGCGGACACCAAGTAGTTAAAATAATAAAGTTTCAATACCTCTATATGTTAGTTTCACTTCATGAAATGTTTTTTATGTCTCTAAATAGTTCACGTGTAAATATACAAAAAATGTTCTTCAATAGCAGAAATATTTCAAACGTCTCCGGAAGGTAAGATCTTTTGTTATAATAAAGAACAAAACAGTTTAGTTTTGCTTTTGGAATCTTTTTTCCTGGGTAGGTTTAATTAAAAAATTATATTGAAACAGTTTGAAAGGAGTATCGGAGTTTGGAGTATCCTCAATTAAGAATTATATAATTACACATCGAATTCCAGTAATACCCTAAAATGCACAATAGACTGTAGGCGCTGCTATATCAGAACAGTAAATACATTTAGTTTAATTGAAACCTGTTGCATATAGCAGTGTAAGAGGACACCAAGGGGTTAAAATAATAAAGTTTCAATATCTCTTTATGTTACTCTTATTTCATGAAACGTTTTTTATGTCTCTATAAACTTCCAGTGTAAATATACAAAAAATGTACTTCAATAGCAAAACAATTTAAAACTTCTCTAGAAATTAAGATCTTTTGTTAAAATAAAGTGCAAAACAGTTTATTTTTGCTTTTGAAATTTTTTTTCTGGGTAGATTTAATCAAAATTTATATTGAAACAGGCTGAACGGAGTATTAGAGTTTGGAAGATCATCAATTAAGAATTATAGAGTTATACATCGAATTTCAGTTATACTCTAAAATACTTAATAGACTGTAGGCACTACAACGTCAGAACAGAAAATACATTTTGTTTAATTAAAACCTGTCTCTAATAGCAGTGTAAACGTACACCAAGGAGTTAAAACAATAAAGTATCAATATCTCTTTATGTTAGTCTCCCTTCATGAAATGTTTTTTATGTCTCTATACACTTCTAGTGTAAATATACAAAAATGTACTTCAATAGCAAAACAATGGAAAACGTCTCTAGAAATTAAGATCTTTTGTTATAATGAAATGCAAAACAGTTTATTTTAGCTTTTGAAATCTTTTTTCTGGGTCACTTTAATCAAAATTTATTTGAAATTGTCTCAACGGAGAATCCGAGTTTGGATGGTCATCAGTTAAGAATTATAGAATTATACAGCAAATTCCAGTAATACACTAAAATGCTCAAAAGACGACATGCACCGCTACATCAGATCAGTAAATACATTTAGTTTAATTGAAACCTGTCTTAAATGGCACTGTAAGCGGACACTATGCATTGCAAATGCATTAGACGTTGTACTAATTTCAAATTTGGCTGTCTAATTATAAAAGACAGGAGTAACACAGCTATCCATATTCAGTATGTCTTGCTATACTAAGTAGCTATAACATAATTTTATGCTTCTCGTTCTTAAAAAACAAGAATGGATTCAATGTTTAATCGGATATTTTTCTTTATGTACTTAACTTTCTTACTTTTATGGTAGGTGTGATAAGCTTACGATTTTAATTCAATAATAGGATGTAAAATTCTTTTTAAATAGAAATTTTCAATAGAAAATACTCTTTTTAATTTCTGCTAAAATAAGAATTTTTACATGTTTTGGAGAAACATCCCCTATATAAAAATAGCCTAAGTTATCTGTCCGCCTCTCCTCGAATTTATGAAGCGGTTGCACCTGGAATGAATAGAGGCATCAATATTGGAATCTTGATGAGTTAGAGTTGCCAAAATTAAAAGCGAATAGAGTTTATCTTCTAAACTATCAATCCGATTCTAAAATAAATTGGTATAAATATGCTTGATATCACAGCGAAAAATACTGTCGTCTTTAAAATGTTCGAAATCCGATCCTTCCCCCCATTATTCCAAGCCCTATTTTACCCGGTTAAGACCAGGCGACTAAATTTATCAAATTATCCCATAATAAATAGGTAAGGGGTGGTTTCACCAAAGTTGTTTTACATCTAACCGCGATTAGTCCATGTCGCCAACCAATGGTAGGAAGTGTTGCTCCGTTTAAACAGAGATTAATCGTGGTTAGTCGTTAAACAGCTTTGGTGAGACCGGCCCTAAAAATAGCATTTTTTTCTAGCTCTATGACGTCATTCCTTTAACCATCTCATTTAATCATTTCTTATTTTAAATTATTTAAATATCGTCTGCATCATTTTCATACGTTTTATCAGTGAACTTAGATATTAATTAAATACTTTTCTTTTATGTTTGGCTTAAACAATAGATTAGTTACATATGTGAAAATTTTAAATTTAACCATCGATTATTTTTTGTTGCAAAATAATTCTCCGCCAAAAATGAAACCATTTTTTTTACCTGCCTCATAGGGTACTTTATAATTCTGGAAAATTAAAAATTTTACTGATCCCGTCATATGACGGGCTATATGCTAGTTTACAAGATTTTAATACAATTCTTAATTTTATTAGTCATTTTTAAGTAATATCTATTTATTTTTAATAACATACTTAAAAATACTTAATTTATTTCCTTATACAAACATTGATTTTTTTTTGTGATGTGAAATATTTTCCTTGTAGAAAATCTATTTTTTTACAATATAAAATGAGAAGTTGTGTTTGTTTTGGAGTAAAAAAAAATTACAAATTCTTTGATATGTTCCTAAACTTAAATTATTTTTGTTATTTCAAGTAATATTTGAGTTAATATTTCAAACAAAATATTTACACGAAAAATATAAATTTGCTTATTTGCAAGGTAAAGTTTTAAATATATTCATAGAGTTAGTTTTTAAATGTATATTTTTGCATCAAATTAAAATTATGTATCTTTTCTAATATACTTCGGACAAAGATTATATTAATTACATATTTTTATAGCATGGTAAATCTTAAAATATTTTTCCTTTCTGATTTAAAGATCTCTGTAAGACTGTAGTAAATGTTCAGCTAGGGGAAATTTGCCTGAATATTCTATACTTTTATAGGATTGAACTGGAATATAAAACTAAGAATGCAAATCAAAACAGATATTTAATTATTCACTACCTCTTCATTACTGTATTATTATCATAGTGGGCAATACAATTGTTATGAATAACTTACTATTTTAAACATTTTTTAAAACAAAAGTTTTGGATTGCATAAATATATGGAGTATATTGATGCACTAAAGGGAAAATCCCTTTATCCCCCCCCTACTTTAAAAATGTGTGTAATCATGCAACATATGGTTAAACAATGTCACACTTCATGAAATTTTTTCTTGGTCTCTTTTTAAAGTTGGAGTGTAAATATAATACAAAATTGTACTGCAATAGCTAAACAAAGTTTTGGATTGCATAAATATATGGAGTATTTGGATGCATTGAAATGAAAACCACTTTATTTATCTTGCCTACTTTAATTCAATATGTGCATCTATACACCATATGCTTAAACAAATAAAGTTTCAATATCTATGTTAGTCGCACTTCATGAAATATTTTCTTGCTCTCTTTTAAAGTTGCAGTGTAAATATAATAAAAAATTGTACTGCAACAGCTAAACAAAGTTTTGGATTGCATAAATATATGGAGTATTTGGATGCATTGAAGGGAAAATCATCTTATTTATCTTCCCTAATTTAAGAATTTGTGCAATGATGCACCATATGGTTAAACGAATAAAATCTCAATATCTCTCTGTGTTAGTCACGCTTTATGAAATGTTTTCTTGTTCTCTTCTTACAGTTACAATGTAAATATAATAAAACATTATACTGCAATAGCTAAACAAAGTTTTGGATTGCATAAATATATGGAGTATTTTGATGCATTGAAGGGAAAATCACTTTATTTATCTTCAGTAATTTAAGAATCTGTGCAATCATACACCATATCTTTAAGCAATTTAAGTTTCAGTATCTCTCTATGTTAGTCACACTTCATGAAATGGTTTATTTGCTCTTTGTTTTAAAGTTACAATATAAATATAATAAAAAATTGTAATGCAATAGCTAAACAATTTCAAAGATATCTGAGAAGTAACATGTTAAAGATTTTTTGATGGAGTGAAATTCAGTTTATCTTACCTTTTAAAATCTTTTTCTGCCCACTTTAATAACAGATTATTTTCAAACAGTCTGAACGGCGTACTGGAGTTTGAAGGATCATCAATGAGGAATGATCGAACTAATTATATATAAATCCAAGTCCCCAAAATGCGCAGCAGACGGCACTCAGTGCCATACCAGAACGGTAAATACCTTTATAATCGAAACCTGTTGCAGATAGCAGTCTAAGAGAAAGTTATGAATTGCAAATGCATTAGATGGAGAACTGACTTCAAATTATGTTGAATAATCACAAAGTCGGGACGAATACACCTATTCACATTCAGTTCGCATTACAAAGCTTAGTAACTATAATGTTATTTTCTTCTTACGGTTTTATAACCCTCCGAGTGGAACACACCGATTAAAAATAGTCTTCAAAAATAGGCTAAAGGTTTATTGTGTCAATAGCCAAAGCGTTCTATGATTTTTTACTTCACCCTTTGTCGACTAGAATGGAATACGGGAAACCCACCCTCGTTATTGTCCCTTTACTTCCGGTTATAAATAGATATATAAATAGATATTATAAATTGTTAATTTTTAATACACATAAAGCTAGTCAAGTCTCGAAGATCATCCCTTAAGAAATAATGGATTCTAAAAGTACAAATAAAAATATTCTTTCAGAGAATTATTTATATTTTTTTACGAAAGTTATCCAAGATATTAAAGTGGTGCAATTAGAGATACATCTGTTACCGCAAACGAAATACTTCGAAATAGAGATTTACAAAGCCATGAAAAGCTATCAGCCTCAAGGAGTAGGAGTGCATCCCTCAATAAATGTCAGTCAAAGTGGGATGCAGTTTTTAATGAATCGACCTGACCCTCCTACCTCAAACACTGGCAGATATGTACATTACATCCATTTTCGGAACGTCTTTGGAGGTCGAAAATTGTACGGGACAACCGCTTTGAAGACATCATCGGTTTGGCGGAATTGTACTTACAAACTGCTTAGAGGGAAAAAGCAAGAATACGTTCAGGATGTGACAGTATATTTTGATGTATTTAGTTTTGAAATGTTTTCCAGGCTATCATAACATTAAGATTTTTAATTTCAAACGTTGATTACTTTACGAGGGGGTAGGACCTACTAAAAATAAAATTGTGCTTTATAAAACCCTATTTCAATGCGTCCTAATATAAACAGTTTTGTCTGTTTAGGAATAGAAGTTGTCCATGATTTTGATCTTAAAAGATTTGTCCTTATATGTAAAATACATTTTTTCCCAGAGATTATATTTTTAATTTTTTAAAATTGATTTTTCATTAGTTTACTTCCTTTAATAAATGACTTATGATTAGACTTAGCTTTTGATTAGATAAATCTTCATTGTGAGATACTCTTTAATAATCATTATAAAATTAGAAGATTTCAACGTTTTGAACAACACTGTTTACAATCTGTCCACAATCTACCACTTGTCTACAACCCTTAATTTAAGAAAAATATATTTAGCTTTTCAATTTCAAGTAATATATAACTTATTTAAAATATAAAAGGCTAGTGGCTGTGCACGCTGCCTTCCGTCTCGGAATAAAAAACCAACAATGTCACACCCTATTTTGAAATCTGTAATTAAAAATTTAGATTTAATAACAAAATCCATAATTAAAAATATATAGGTTTTCCTTTCAAGTAATATATATATATATATATATATATATATATATATATATATATATATATATATATATATATATATATATATATATATATATATATATATATATATATATATATATATATATATATATATATATATATATATATATATATATATATATATATATGTATATATATATATATATATATATATATATATATATATGTATATATATATATATATATATATATATATATATATATATATATATATATATATATATATATGTATATATATATATATATATGTATATATATATATATATGTATATATATATATATATATATATATATATATATATGTATATATATATATATATATATATATATATATATATTATATATATATATATATATATATATATATATATTATATATATATATATATATATATATATATATATATATATATATATATATATATATATATATATATATATATATATATATATATATATATATATATATATATATATATATATATATATATATATATATATATATTTAACCCTCTAAGCGGTTCGCACGTACAATTCCGATATTTGTCACGTATAATTTTCGACCTCCAAAAACGTTCCGAAAATGGATGTATTGTACATTTCTGCCAGTGCTTTCCCCCATGGAGTTTTGAGGTAGGAGGGTCAGGTCGATTGTTTAGGAACTGCACCCTTCTTCGACTGACATTTATTGAGGGATGCACCCCTACTACCTGAGGCACAAAGACGCTGATAACTTCTCATGGCTTTGTCAATCTCTATTTCGAAGTATTTCCGGTAACACATGTATCTCTAATTGCAACACTTAAATATCTTGGATGACTTTCGGAAAAGAATATAAATAATTCTCTTAAAAATATTTTTATTCGTAGTTTTAGAATCCATTATTTCTTATGGAATGATCTTCGAGACTTGAAGATCTTTATGTGTATTAAAAATTAACAATCTATAAAGTCTATTTATATATCTATTTATAACCGAAAGTAAAGGGACAATAACGGGGTTGGGTTTGCCGTATTCCAATCTAGTCGACAAAGGTGAAGTAAAAAATCATAGAACACTTTGGTCACTGACACAATAAAACTTAAGAGTATTTTTGGAGACATTTTTTTCCCTCGGTGTGTTCGGACGGATATATATATATATATATATACTCGTATATATATATATATATATATATATATATATATATACATATATATATATATATATATATATATATATATATATATATATATATATATATATATATATATATATATATATATATATATATAATATAAAAAGGAATAAGTAATATGTCTCCATTAAGCCTAAAAATGTTAAACAGATAGAAAGGAAGATGGATTGGGAGTGGAAGGTTTACGACTTCCATAAATGGTTAAATAATTGGTTGAACAAGCCTGAATGTTCCCATATAAAACGTGAATGGAAGTGCTAAACCTTCCACTCCCAATCTATCTTCCTATCTGTTTAACATTTTTAGGCTTGATGGAGTTATATTACTTATTCCTTTTTTTCTAATATATTTATTTAACTCTATGTAATTGCAGCGTTGAGCGATTTACATAGTAAGTATTTTTAAATTTTTGTCAATAATTTTCTATCTAATACTTTTGTTACTGTGTATATATAGATATCTATTTAAAAATATAAAATACTATAATGTATAGGTATGTCCTTATCTTTCCGTATGCGTATGCAGAACCAAGAGTGTTACTCATCTTCTTTAATAGCTCTACAGTCCCTGTGGCATTTGCTATATCGACACGTTGCTTCTTTTCCTGATTTCTTTTCCAAATTTTTATTTTCATTTTCATTACGTCTTATTCAAATTGGTCTATCCATCTCTGTTCAGGTATTCCTTGTTTCCTAATGTTATATAGTTTTCCACTCATAATCTTTTTGCATATGTCAGTTTCCTTCATCTTCCTACATGTCCTATCTACTGTATTCTCTTAGCCTTAATATATCTTTTAATGTCTATTTCTATAATCAGTCTTTCTATTTCATGGTTGTGTCTTCTCCATGACTTAATTTCCTAAACGGCTCCAAAAATTTTTTATCATTATTCTATATTCAGAGCTTCTTAGTATATTTTCATCTTTGTTAGATAACACCCAGGTTTCAGATCCATATGGTTTAATTCATCTTATTACTGTTTTTTACATCTGCATTTTACAACTTCTAGATATTAATTTACTTTTTATTAATCAATTATTTGCAAAAACTGCTTTATTTCCAAACTGTATGTGTTTTGTATTTGTTTATTTATACGAGTGTCACTCATGCTTTTGAAAAACAAATATTTTTAAAATTTCATTTTAGATAAGTGTTATTTATTAAATTAAAATAAGCTGATTGAATGATTGTGATTAGATTTGAAAATGATATTTCGCGTACAGGATCCAAAAATGACTATATTTAAGTAATTATTAAAAAAAAAAGTGATATACTCTATAAATTTCCTAACACATTTAAATGAAAATTTTCATAACTCGAATATTACACATAGATGGGGATAGTACGATTGCTAAATCGATATAAAAGAAAATGCATGAACAGTACAAAGGGATTTTCATAAGTAGTAAATATAAGAAAAATATTTAAATTTTGAGAAAACCTTGTTGACACCACAAGTATTTAGGTTAAATTAAGATAAAAGTGATTAAATTAAATTAACCCTATTTTCGATTGGTTCACTTGTTTTCACTTGATGTGCTCACAACCAGAAATATGTCTATCATATTTTTATATATAGAAAATATACCAATAATCAAATGTAATCCATTTCTTTTCATTTGCGTGGTCGAAGAATTTCAACCTCAAAAATAGCATAAACATTTATTTCACTAAAATTATTCAAATTTCAGGAAACAGAATAGGCAGAAAAATTTTGAAAGAAATTGAAAAAATTCAAATTTTAATTAAAGATTTGGTTTTACATTACACGTACATATACGAAATATTTTATCACTAATTGTATATGAGTTATCTTCATATAGGGCTCCAAAGATTCATCTTATTATTCTATATTCAATGCTTTTTAGTATATTTTCATCTTTGCTAGATAACACCCAGATTTCACACCCATATGTTTTAATTCCTCTTATTAGGGTTTTATATATCTGCATTTTACAACTTCTAGATATTAATTTACTCTTTAGTAATCTATCATTTGCAAAACCTGCTATATATCCAATTTGTATCTGTTTTGTGTTTGTTTGTTTATACGAGTGTCACTCACGCTTTTGAAAAAAATTTCAAAATTTTCATTTTAGATAATTGTTATTTATTAAATTAAGATAGACTTATTTAATGATTGTGGTAAGATTTGAAAATGATACTTCTTGTCCTGGATGCAAAAATGATTAAAGTTAAGTAAATTATTAAAAAATTAGTGATATACTCAATTAATTTTCAAAAACGTTTAAAAGAAAATTCTCATATCTTTAATGGTACACTTAGATGGGGATAGTAAGATTTCTGAACCGATACCAAAAGGAAATGTACGAAACGTATGAAGATTTTTGCATAAATAGCAACCATGTTGATTCCACAAGTATTTAGATTAAACTAATCTAATAAAAGGGATTAAATTAAATTAACTGACATTCCGAATCATTCACTAGTTTTCACTTGATGTGCGCACAAGCATAAATATGTCTATTATAATTTTATATATTTATAATATACCAATAATCACATGTCTTTCTTTTCATTTGCGTCGACGAACAATCCTTAAAAATCTTAAAAATCACATAATGAATCTTAAAAATCCCATAAACTGTTCTTTTACTAAAGATAGTTCAAATTTCAGGAAACAGAATAGCTTATGTAAAAAATTGAAAATAAAACCCGAATTCCAAAAAAATCACATGAACAGTTTTTTTTTACTAAAAGCAATTCACATTTCAGGAAACAAAATAGATTATGTAAAACATTGAAAAAAAAAAACCCGAATTCCGAAAAAAATCAGATAAACAGTTTTTTTTTTACTAAAAGTAATTCAAATTTCAGGAAACAGAATAGCTTATGTAAAAAATTGAAAATAAAACCCGAATTCCGAAAAAATCACATAGTTTTTTTACTAAAAATAATTCAAATTTCAGGAAACAGAATAGCTTATGTAAAAAATTGAAAAAAAACCCGAATTCCGAAAAAATCACATAGACAGTTTTTTCACTAAAAATAATTCAAATTTCAGGAAACAGAATAGCTTATGTAAGAAATTGAAAAAAAAACTCGAATTCTGAAAAAATCAGATAAACAGTTTTTTTTTACTAAAAGTAATTCAAATTTCAGGAAACAGAATAGCTTATGTAAAAAATTGAAAAAAAAAAACCCGAATTCCGAAAAAATCAGATAAACAGTTTTTTTTTTACTAAAAGTAATTCAAATTTTAGGAAACAGAATAGATTATGTAAAAAATTGAAAATAAAACCCGAATGTCGAAAAATCAGATAAACAGTTTTTTTTTTTTACTAAAAATAATTCAAATTTCAGGAAACAGAATAGCTTATTTAAAAAATTGAAAAAAAACCGGAGATTCGGAAAAATTCGAAAATTTAATTAAAAACTTTCTTTTGCATTACACGCACAGACACGGAAAATTCTATCATTTATTATATAGAAATATACACGGAAGAAAAAAAAATGTGAAAAATTTCAACTGCAAGTAATTTTTGAAATATATGTATAGGGTAATTTTTGAAATAAATATTTTTTTACTCTTCGGAACTCTTATGCAATTATAAGAGCAATACATATTTATTTATAGCATAAATTTTATTAAAACATAAAGACAGCACTTTTCTAATTACGAGATATAATTTAAATCTTCATTAATGTGAGTGTCACCAGAAATACCACTGAAATTTGATATATTATTCTAACAAAACGCAGTTTTCTATACATGTGTAAAATCACAGAATGAAATTGCCACTTCAAATTTAACGATGTGCCTCATGCTGGATGATTTACCCATAAATTATTAGTGTTTGGGGTGTTCTAGACTTAATGATGTTTCAAATGTATATTCCGGATGGTTGAAGTATAAAATTATCCCATCATTTACGGCAGATTTTGTGATCATCCTGTGTAATGTTTCTGTATTGCACGCAACTTCATTTAGTTCATTAATTTGCGATTCTGTTTACGTTATCGTAATTGTGAAATCGCAATTTCAGCATAATTTGCTTATTATCGCAGTCTATATATTAGAGTAACGGTTTGAATTTGTTTGCCTAGCTAATGCAATGAAGAGAAAAAGTATACACATTGTGTATAAGTCCTGTTTACTTATAAAAGTTAAATGAAAGGATGAAAACAACACCAAGGTTACAGAAATACAAAGTTTAATGTTATATTTTATCAATTAATAAATAGTTAATTTCTATTAATATGATTAATTTATAATTTTATATGCACTGTTAAGAAGGGGGTTTGCTGAAGTCAATAGTCCAACCTAAATCTATTACTTCCAATATTTTAACTAAAGCATTAAAATAAGCACATACGGTGACATTTTGATGTGGTATTAAGTCAAGCGGAGTTTTCAATAGTTTATCCAGGAAAAACGACTTCTCCTATAAATGTCCCTATACATGTGCTATAAAAATCGAGTGTTTGCAATTACCTCTATATTTTCCTAATTATTAGATTATTATTAGCTTTTACTCGCATATAGCCCATCATATGACGGGATTAGTAAATGTTTTTAATGAGGAAGGTAAAAAATGGTTTCTTTTTAGACTGAGAATTATCTGGTTCACTCTCCATAATTTATTTATCGTCATACTCCTCTAGAGTCTCCCGATCCTGTGAATGCAGTTTAGCATCACATTGAATTCATTTAGTCAAACCGTGTGGTTACGTGTAATAAAAAAACACACAAAAGAAAAAAATTCATAATTTCCAAACATATATAAATTAAAAGTTAGATATTTATTAGTCCATAAAATAGACTCCTAGACTTATATGAAAAGAATTTATTGTTAATACCGGTGATAAAATTTTCATTGCATTAAAAAATAATCGATGATTCAATTTAAAATGATCACATATGTACCTAATCTATTATTTTAGCCAAATATAAAAGAAAATCATTTACGTATTATCTAAGTTCAGTGATAAAAGATATTAAAATAGTGTAGACGATATTCAAATAGTTTAAAATATGAAATAATTAAATGAGATGTTTAAAGGGATGACGTCACAATGCTAGAAAAAATTGTTAATTTTACCTATTTATTAAGTGATAAATGGATAAATTGAATCGCCTGCTCTTAACCGGGGAAAAGAGGGCTTGAAATAGTGGCATTAAACTCTCGAAAATTGGGAAGGGTTGGATTTCGAACGTTTTAAAGACAACAGTATTTTTTGCTGTGATATGAAGCATATTTATACCAATTTATTTTAGAATCGGATCGATAGTTTAAGAGAAGATAAACTTTATTTGCTTTGGAATTTGCTTTATTTGCTTTGAATGGTTGCCTCTATCCATTCCAGGTCCAACCGCTTCATAAATTGGAGGAAAGACGGACAGATAACTTAGGCTATTATTATATAGGGGATAATAAGTAGATGATTTTTTGG
Source organism: Pardosa pseudoannulata (assembly GCA_032207245.1). Taxonomy (NCBI): domain Eukaryota; kingdom Metazoa; phylum Arthropoda; class Arachnida; order Araneae; family Lycosidae; genus Pardosa; species Pardosa pseudoannulata. Next base: position 84,025,150 of record CM063511.1, read on the forward strand.
AGAGTATTTCTTTTTAGATATTCAATCTGTAGTAATTAAATTTGTAGTATTGAGTAAACTGGAGTTTTCAATAGGTTATTTAGGAAAAATGTCTTCTCCTATAAATGCTCCTATACGTGCTCCTATAAAAATTGAGTGTTTGTAATTATATTGTTCTATGCTTGTTATTAGCTTTTATAATAAGTAGATGATTTTTTGGAGAGTGTTTCCTTTTACATATTCAATCTGTAGTAGTTAAATTGTTTTGGTTAAAACAATTACTTGATGCTTTATTCGCTTTATTCTAATATTATAGGTTTAAAGAGGAGTTCGAAACGACAAATTTTGACCAAAAATATGAGATGATTTTTTTCTTAAAAAAAATGAGGTACGAAAATAAGAACATATGGTGACATTCTGGTGTGGTTCAATAGGTCCTCTAGGAAAAAAGTCGTCTATAAATGCTAATAGGTTCTTCTATAATGCTTAGATATACTCTTCATTATTAAAAGACGTTTTTTGACTAATATGATAATTTTAATACACTAAAACATGTTTTGTTTTACCATACACCCTATTTTAAACTTGTAAAAATATTATTTTGCAGTTTAATTATTTTTGTATAGAATTAGAAATTTTTAAAACTCGTATTAAGGCAAAGAGGTACTCCTTTCGTTTCGACGAGTACCTGAAGGGTGAAAGTACGACTTATGCTCAAGTGGGTCTTCGTAATTTTGAAGCAGGACCAAAGCAGACGGCCCAAAGGCTTGACCTGTCAACTCCAGAGGTATTGATTGAGAACTTGAAGGACATTGTGACTATGAACATATTTTATGAGCCCCAGTCACCTTTAACGAACACTTGGGGTCTTAGGCCGACTGGGGCACTTAAAATCTGTTTGTGGTCACAATGTCCTCCAAGTTTTCAATTAATATCTCTGTGAGTGGAAGGCCAAGTCTATAGGTCTGCTTAGTCTCTGCTTCAAAATTGCGAGGACCTACTTGAGACAAGTCATTCTTTCACCTTAATAGTGCTCATTAAAACGAAAGGCACACCACTTGGCCTTAGTACGAGCTTGGTTTATCCAAATGGCATGAGAAACAATAACATCAAACACAACCGTACTTGATTGCAATCCACATTCTTCTTCTTCTTTCTTTACAAGAGCAATAGTAATTTGCAGGCCTTGGCTGCCTCAACAAAACGCTCCTCCATTGTCTTTTATCATTAGCGACTCCTCTGCAATTCCTGGTTTTCAAATTATTTATATATTTTCCACATAATCCAACGATTTACTCAATGGTATTCGTTTAGCCCGGATTTCCTCAGGGTTTTTTAAATGTTAAGATTTTTGTGGGATTGTCATTTGGGCTTCTCATCATGTCCAAGCCATCTTTATCGGTTACTACGGATGATTTGCGTAATCTGTGGTTGTCTATAAAGCTTGTACAATGGAAAATTGTATCGAAATAATCTACTTTCTACATAGAGAAAAACCTCAATAAAATTTATATTGATGCCCCAGTCTAGACTGAGTTGCAATACTTCAGTTGTACTTTTAATTGATTAATATATACTTCTCATTGTTGAATAGAAATTCAGTCATTTTAAAATTAATGTAATTTTTTTTTTGTATTATTAAAATGCAATATTTTAGCATTTGTGTAACTCTCTGTTTAATTATATATATATAGAGTGCTGTATATCAAATTCAAATAAAATAAGCTTTAAGGAAATGTAGAAAATAGGTGCATAATTAATTAGCATAATTAGTGTATAGGTGTTAACTCGCGTAAAAGGAAGACATACAGTGTTAACATAAGTGTCGGGCATTTATTTGTTATTATTGTTGTAAATTTATAGTTTTAATTTAAAAATATAATTTTTAATAAATACATATCTCACATAATTAAATAAAAAAGATTTAATATTTATTTAAAAAACACCTATTTATTATTAAAAATAAATTATTAATTATACATTACCTAATTATTTATTATTAGAAATTGTGTATATGAACCAAAACACATATTTGCTACACTTTTTGAAATGCCTCAAAATCATGTTTGTCTTTAATTTCAGTGTCTGAGATTTCTTAAAATAAAAAACTTCAAATTACTTCATCTGAAAATAAATGCATTTAAAACTAGAATTTAATCGAAAATTTAAAAAAATATAAGAATGAACCATTTTATTCCATCTTCATGATGATGAAATGCTGATTTAAATGAGTTTTACATTATTCAGTGGAATTTAATTTCACTGCTTCTATTACAAATCACCATTGGAAATTTTATCGTATAATATCCAATTTCTGTAACGATACCTCTGAGATGGAATTAAATGACTTTTTAAACAGTTATAATTGCTCCCTAGTGAATATCGAGTACATCTCTACCATTTAATTTATATTAAGCAAGTTATGAATTGTTTTTGACAACCTTATCCCAGACAGTTCATTTTTAATATACATTTTGACAAAAAACTCACCTTTGAGTAAACTCAAAAAATTTAGCTGGAGAGAATTTTCATCGATTTAGTTTGTTGATCTGAAGATTTATTTTAATAAAGTATTTGAAATTTTATAACTTTTATGATGTTTAAATTAAAAATATAATACGGTTCTGCTTTAAGCAAATTGAAAAAATTTTTTGATGCATAAAATTAAAAACATATCTCTAAATAAAAGCATTCTAATGAAAAAACATATCTCTAAACAAAAACATTCTAATGAAAAAACATATCTCTAAATAAAAACATTCTAATGAAAAAACATATCTCTAGATAAAAACATTCTAACGAAAAAACATATCTGCAAAAAATATTACAATAAATAAGTTTTATTCTTACTTATTAGTAAGTTATTAGTAGTTATTAGTAAGTTATTACTTATTAGTAGTTTCTAATTAGTTTACTTTTTATGGCAAATAATGTTTATTAGAGTAATTAATATGTTTTCAGAGTAAATAATGTTTTTAGAATAGTAGTATGTTTTATTTAGAGGAAATGAACGATAGTTTTTCTATAAAATTTACTTATACAGAAACTTTAGAATCTGAATTATAGTGTTTAAATAATATGTTTTTTTAGCGATGTTTCGTTTTATAGAATGTTTTTCCTTAGAGGTATTTTTTGTAGAATTTTACTCTTTACAGATATATTTTCTTTAGAATGTTTTTATCTTAAGCGATATGTTTTTATGAATTGTTTTCGACAACCTTATCCTAGACAGTTCATTTTTAATATACAATCTGACAAAAAACTCACCTTCGTGTTTCTTATTATTTTAGTATTTATTCTTTTATTTTGTTTTTTTTTTTTTTTTTTTTTTTTTTTTTATATTAAAAAAAAAAAACAAAAAAAAAAAAAAAAAAAAAAAAAAAAAAAAAAAAAAAAAAAAAAAAAAAAAAAAAAAAAAAAAAAAAAAAAAAAAAAAAAAAAAAAAAAAAAAAAAAAAAAAAAAAAAAACAAAAAAAAAAAAAAAAAAAACAAAAAAAAAAAAAAAAAATAAAAAAAAAAAAAAAAAAAAAAAAAAAAAACTCAAAAAAATTAGTTGGTGAGAATTTTCATCGATTTATTTTGTTGATCTGAAGATTTATTTTAATAAAGTATTTGAAATGTTATAATTTTGATGGTGTTTAAATTAAAAATGCAATACGTTCTATTTTAAACAAATTGAAAAAAATATATTGACACATAAATTTAAAAAAATATTTCTAAATAAAAACCTTCTAACGAAAAAAACATATGTAAAGAAAAATTATTATAAATAATTTTTATTCTTAGTTTAGATATGGTTACTTATTATAGTATATAAGGTTTAATAGAGTAATTAACCCTTATCGTGGAAAGATTGCTTTTTTGAAGAAAAGCAAAAAAAAAAGTATATCGGTAGGTCCTGTTGATCTGAATATTTTTTTAATAAAATATTTGAAAATTTATAATTTTATTGGTGTTTAAATTAAAAATGAAGTACGGTTCTGTTTTAAACAAATTGAAAAAATTTTATTGATGCATAAAATTAAAAATTATCTCTAAATAAAAACATTCCAACGAAAAAATATATCTGTAAAGAAAAATTGTAATAAATAATTTTTATTCTTAGCTTAGATATGTTTACTCTTTATATTAAATTATGTTTATTAGAGTAATTAATGTGTTGTTAGAGTAAATAATTTTTTTAGAATAGTAAATATGTTTTATTAAGAGGGAATAAAAGATATTTTTTCTATAAAATTTACCTATACAGAAACTTTAGAATCTGAATCGTAGTGTTTAAATAGTATGTTTTTTCTTTAGCGATGTTTCTTTTTATAGAATGTTTTATCTTAGAGGTATTTTTTTGTAGAATGTTACCCTTTAGAGATATATTTTCTTTAGGATGTTAATCTTAAGCAATTTGAAGTTATGAATAGTTTTTGACAACCTTATGCCATACAGTTCATTTTTAATATAGTCTGACAAAAACTCACCTTCGAGTAAACTAAAAAAAATTATTTGGAGAGAATTTCTTCGATTTAGTTTGTTGATCTGAAGACTTTTTTAATAAAGTATTTTAAAATTTATAATTTTATTGGTGTTTAACTTAATGTAATACTTTTTTTTAAAGAAACTGAAAATATTTTATTGATGCATAAAATTAAAAAATATATCTCTAAATAAAAACGTTCTAAAGAAAAAACATATCTGTAAAGAAAAATTGTAATAAATATTTTTTATTCTTAGTTCAGGTATGTTAACTCTTTATAATAAATGATGTTTATTAGAGTAATTAATATGTTTTAGAGTAAATAATGTTTTTTAGAATAGTTAAAATGTTCTATATAGAGGGAATAAACGGTATTTTTTTTATAAAATTTACTTCTACAGAAACTTTAGAATATGATTCATAGTGTTTAAATAATGTTTTTATCTTTAGCGATGTTTTTTTTATAGAATGTTTTACCTTAGAGGTTTTGTTTTGTAGAATGTTACTCTTTATATATATTATCTTTAGAACATTAATCTTTACAGATGTTTTTCTTTAGAATGTTAATCTTTTCAGATATGTTTCTCTTTAGAATGTTAATCCTTAGAAACATGTTTCTCATTAGAATGTTAATCTTTAAAGATATTTTTTCCTTTAGATTCTTAATTTTTAGATATGTTTTCCTTTACAATGTTAATCTTTAGAGATATATTTTTTTCTTTATTATGCTTTCCTTTAAAGATATGTTTTTAATTTTATGCATTGAGTAAAATTCTTCAATTTAATTAACAACAGCCATTATCAAATTCATAAATTAAACATCATTAAAATTATAAAATCCTGAATACTTTTTAAAATGAGGTAAAGATACTAATCTGATGAAAATTTTCTCTAATAATAATAAAAAAAACTAGACTTCTTAATTTTTCTTGATAGTGTTTGTCAGACTATACTTATACAAGCCGCATTTCACAGAGACATCAATTTGGATAATTAAGGCTATATTTTTTTCAAGTATAAACTAGTTCTTCCATTATTACACTAAAAATATAGCCTGTTTTTTTAAAAAAGAAGACAAATATTATAAAACGATTAACACTTTCATTAGAATTTAATCTGCCTCATGTAACTTATGAAGACTTTGTGCAAAAATTTAAATAAAAATGAATGTGTAAGATATAGCTATAATTTATAATAAGGAAAAACCTTATAACGTTTACTAATTTTAAAGTAATTTTAAATGATTTAGAAAAATATTAATTTTAAACCTCAATCCAAAAAAACCTACAAAAATGTCCAAAAAAGTACCGAATACTTAAAACTCTAAACTCCTATGAATAAACTTCTACTTTAATCTAGAATCAATGTAAAAATAAATACAGTTTAAGATGCTACAAAAATATATAAAAAGAATTAAAATCTATGTTTTAAAATTGCTAATAAATATTATATATATATATATATTATATATATAAAAAATAAAAAAATATTAAAAAATATTAAAAAAAAATACAAAAAAAATATATAATACAAAAAAAAAAAATGTTTGTGTATATATATCTATCCTTCTCTCTCCTTTTCCCTCCTATATATATATATATATATATATATATATATATATATATATATATATATATATATATATACATATATATATATATATACATATATATATATATACATATATATATATATATATATATATATATATATATATATATATATATATATATATATATATATATATATATATATATATATATATACATATATATATATATATATATATATATATATATATATATATATATATATATATACATATGTATGTGTATATATATCTATCCCTCTCTCTCTCTCTCTATATATATATATATATGAGAAGCATATGTCCCGGTTAAATGGGCCAACCTTACTCGGAACCCTCAGTGTTTGATTCCGAAACATGGTTCTCAGTTTATCTATCCACTGAAGGGATGAAAGACTGTGTCAACCTAGCCTAGCCTGGGGATTGAACCTTGGACCAGTATCGTGGAAGCTCGAACCGCTACTCCAACTCCACTGGGCTTTATCGAATACTTATGTGTAATTAGTTTAAAGGATCCTTCGTAATTTTACTCCGTGATAATCAGTAATTCTGTAATAATACCACTGAAATGGAATTAAATGAATTTTGGGATAATTATAATTGTTCATTAGTGAGTACATCTCTATAACGCAATTTATATTAAAAAAGATTTGAACTTATAATTTAGTTTTGATATCCTTGTTACGTATTTCTTCTTTATAAATATTTGAAGCAAGCACGTTTTTGTACTTTAATTTTATTATTCACATTTTGTGGGAGAATATATAATCACATATGTGGGAAAGAATAAAATATTTTTAAATTGCTTGCACGTCAACATAATTTATGAAGTTTTTGCTTCAAATTTCATAAGAACATGAAATACATATACCTTATATTCAGAAAATAACTAACGTCATAAAGTAGATTGAAGACTACAAATGAAGCTGACATTAACGGTTATGTTTTTGAATGGTAATTGACCACTTCATGTATATAAGTATAATGAAATCCCCTATATAATAATCGTTTAATTTATCTGTCAGTCTGTTCTCGAACTTATGATGCGCCTTTACCTGGAATGGATAAAAGCGTTCATATAGAATTCTTGATGAGTTAAGGTTAGCAAAATTCAAAGCGAGCAAAGTTTATCTTCTCCTAAACAATCCATCACATTCTAAAATAAATTGGTATAAATAGGCTTCATATCACAGCAATGAATATTATCGTCTTTAAAACTTCTGAAATCCCCCTTCCCCCTCTTTGAAGCTTTTAATGCCATTATTTCAAGCCCTATTTTCCCCGGTTAAGAGCAGGTGATTAAATTTATTAATTTATCACACATTAAATAGGTAAAAATAACATTTTTTCTAGCATTAGGATGTCATTCCTTTAACCATCTCCTTTAATCATTTCTTATTTTAAATTATTTAAATATCGTCTGCATTATTTTCATACGTTTTATCACTGAACTTAGATTTTACGTAAATAATTTTGTTTTATATTTGTCTTAATAATAGATTAGGTACGTATGTAATAATATTAAATTTAATCATTGATTATTTTTGTTGCAAGATAATTCTCAGCCAAAAGCAAAACATTTATTTACCTGCGTTATAGGGTACTTTAGAATTCTGGAAAATTAAAAATTTTACTGATCCCGTCATCTGACGGGATTATAAAAGATATATTTATTAGTATATACTTTATAAATTATTATATATTTTATAAAATATATTATAATAAATATTAAATAATATATAATAAATTATTATTATATATTTTATAAAAGAACAAAAAATTTTGTATTTTATTACGTTTCTATCAGTTTTACTTACAAATACGTTATATAGAAATTTACATAAAAATGAACTTAAAATTTTCATCCTCATTCTACTATTGGGAGATACTGCGCCCAAATTATTCCTTTTAAGTCCATTTTATGTTTTTTAAACCCTTCAACCAAAACAAGTTGTATAAAAGTTCAGTAACTACAAAGAAAAGATTTATAGCCAGAAGTGGCAGAATACTTACGCATCATAAATTTCAAATCATTCTTTGCAATTTTATTTCGTGTTCTCCAATAATTCCATAACGATACCTCTGAGAAGGAATTAAATGATTTTTGAAAGAGTTATAATTGCTCCCTGGTGAGATACAACTGCATCTCTAACATTTAATTTAAATTATGATTTGAAGTCATGAATTGGTTTTGATAACCTTATCCCAGATTGCTCATATTTAAAGATATTTATGACGATATGAATCGAGTGCTTAATAAAATGTTTATGTATGTTGATTTTCTTACTTATACACCCTATAAAGAATTTATATTTTAGAAAAGAAAAAATGTATTTTATTTATACACCCTAAAATATAATAAAATGTTTATGTATGTTGATTTTCTTACTTATACACCCTATAAAGAATTTTATTTTATAAAAAGAAAAATTTATTTTACTTATACACCCTACAATAATACAAAATATTTTTATTCTTTTATAAAATAACTAGCATATAGCCCGTCATATAAAGGGATCAGTAAAATTTTTAATTTTCCATAATTCTAAAGTACGCTTTGAAGCAGATAAGTAAATGGTCTGCTTTTGACTGAGAATTATCATGCAAAACAAATAATCGATGATTAAATTTAAAATTATCCCATATGTATCTCATATGTATTTCCCATATTATTATTATTATTTAAGACAAATATAAAAGAAAACTTTTTACGTAATATTTAAGTTCAGTGATAAAATTTATGAAAATAATGCAAATGATATTTAAATAATTTAACGTAAGAAATGATTAAATGAGATGGTTAAAAGAATGGTTCATAATGTTAGAAAAAATGTTATTTTTACCTATTTATTATTTTACCTATTTATATTTTACCTATTTATAAGGCTAGATTTGGTTTGGTTTGGTGCTCTAAGGTCTACTGTTTTGCACATGAGGGCTAATGAGACCGGGACCTACAGTTTAAAGCCGATTCCGAAAGGCTACAAACATCCATGTCATATGGGATTTGAACCCACGAACTCCGGTACCGACGATCAGCCAGAAAAAATGCTACTTTTACCTATTTATTACTGATAAATTGATAAATTTAATCTTCTGCTCTTAACCGGAGAAAATAGGGCTTGAAATAATGGCATTATTTCAAGCTCTAAGCATTTTCAAGTTTTAAAAAGGTTATAATTCCTTCCAAGTAATATGTAAGTGCATCTCTCCTACTTAACTTTTAATAAATGATTTGAAGCTATGAAATGAATTGGACAGTTATATCACCTCAGTCGGCAAAGGAAGCAATCTCGCAACTGAAAGGTTGCGGGTTCGGAACTAGAGCCGGCCTAAGATCCGTCGTGTTCATTAAAGGTGATTGGAGTACATAAAATAGGTTCGTGGTCACAATGTCCTCCAAGTTCTCAAACGATTCATCTGGGAGTGGCAGTCCAAGCCTGGAGTGTCTTCTGTTGGGACCTTGCTTCTAAATTAGAAGGACCCAGCGGGGTTAATGTTACCCGCGCCCGTAGAATCCCTTAAATGATACCTGCTCTCCAGGTGGTGCTAAAAGAGTAACAGCTTCACAGCCTAGTATTGTCATAAAGATATATGTGCCTGTTTTTCCAGCTGCATTGGAAACAACATGTTATATCACAGATTGCTCATTTGTAAATATATGCATCTACCAATTAGGAATATCCGTTTCTATATTAATTTTGTAACTTATATCACCTGATATAAAGAAATATTCTATTATTAAATAAGAACATCTTTACATTGGCTACACATCAAATTAAACTATAAAGATTTTATGTAAAAATTTAGATGCAACTAAACACTAAAGCGTGAGCCGTATATTGAGGAAATCAATTAAAATATTCTGTAGTAGAGCGGTTAAAGAACACAAACGAAAGCTAATATTTGAGACTATTTTTATCGATAATAACTGTCTTAATCGACATATAAAATAATAAATAATTATAATATAATAATAAATAATTGTAATATAATTATAACAGGATTATAAAATAATCCTGTTATAAATGAATAATTAAATTTTTACATTTTTGGCATATCATTAACAGTGCAACTTTTGAGTACTTTTAGACGTAAAAATATAAATAAAAATTAAAGCGGAAATTTCACCTTCGATTTACAGTGAGGTACATTATAAAAAATTGCTATTATTAAAGGATTTGTATGTTATTAAATGAAATCCTCTATGTTCGTTAAAGGTGTCTGAGGCACGTAAAATATGTTTGTGGTCACAAAGTCCTCCAAGTTCTCAAACGATACCTCTGGGAGTGGCAGTCCAATCCTGGGGGACTTCTGCTTGGTCCCTTCTTCTAAATTACGAGGATCCTGTGGAGATAATATTACCCGCGTCTGTAGCATTTCTTAAGCTACACGTGGTCCTCGGGTGTTGCTAAAGTGGTAACAGCTTCACAGCCTTGTATTGGCATAAAGATATAGTGTCACTATTGCCAGCTGCATTGGAAAAAATCCTTTCATATCACAGATTTCTTATTTATAAAGATATGCATCTACCAATTAGGAATATCCGTTTCTACATTATTTTTGTTACTTATATGACCTGGTATAAAGAAATATTCTATTATTAAATAACATTTTTACTTCGGCTACATATCACATTAAGCTATAAATATTTTATGTAAAAATTTAGATGCAACTAAACACAAAAGCGTTAGCCGTATATTAAGGAAATCTTTAAAATATTCCGTAGTAGAGCAGATAAAGACGATATAAAAA
>CM063511.1:84040939-84043439 GCA_032207245.1 Pardosa pseudoannulata
TTCGAACGGTACCGAAGGTCAGACCCCTAACCAATGGGCCATAGTTCAGCTGCTTTGAAATGACTTGTATGTTAAGGAATGACATTTAATTTTATCACATCTTTATCAAATTTTAAAATAAATAAATGAATAAATAAACTACACAAATATCCGTCACTTACAAAGAAAATATTTATAGTCGGAAGTAACTTAATATTTATATTATAAACATCAAATCCTTTTTCTTTGCAGTATTATTTTATGATATCCAATAATTTTATTATCACACCTTTCAGATGAAATCAAATTATTTTTGAAACATTTATAATAGATCCCGATCGAAATGAAAGTACATCTGTGCTGTTTAATTTAAATTGAACGATTTGAATTTATAAATTCGTTTTGATAATTTTTTTTATATTTGTAAATACACTTCTAGAGAAATAAAGTATAAAAATATTTTTAATTCGCTTAAACGCTTAAAAATATATTTTTGCATGTTAATTTTGCTACTAATACACTTTGGTAAAAATGAAACATTCTCTATATAATAATAGCCTAAGTTATTTGTCTGTCTCTCCTCGAATTTACTAAGCGGTTGGACTTGGAATAGATAGAGGCACCGATATTACATTCTTGATGAGTTAGGGTTAGCAAAATTCAAAGCAACTAAAGTTTATCTTCTCCTAAACTATCGATCCGATTCTAAAATAAATATTTATAAATATGCTTTATATCACAGCAAAAATTACTGTCGTCTTTAAAACGTTGGAAATCCATCCCTTCCCCCTTTGCGAGCGTTAGGTAAAAGTAATTTGTTTTAGCTTTATGACGTCTTTTCTTTAACTATCTCTGTTAATCATTACATATTTTAAATTATTTAACTCTTGTCTGCATTATCTTCATACGTTTTATCATTGAACTTAGATATTACGTAAATAAATTTCTTTCATATTTGGCTTAAATAATAGATTAGGTACATATGTGATAGTTTTAAATTTAATCATCGATTATTTTTTGTTGCAATGAAAATTTTATCACTGGTGTTAACAAGAAATTCTTTTCATAAAAAGTCTAAGAGTCTATTTGACGGATTAATAAATATCTAGTGTTTAAGTTATATATCTTTCAAAATTAAGATGTTTGTGTGTTTGTTTTTTATACATAATCATACGGTTGGACTAAAGGAATTCAAAGTGATTTTAAACTGCATTCACAGTATCGGGAGACTTTAGAGGAGTATAAAGATACACAGATATTGAGCGTGTACCAGATAATTCTCAGCCAAAAAACTTTTTTTTACCTGAATCATGAGGTACTTACAATTCTTGAATATTAAAAATTTTACTGATCCCGTCATATGACGGGCTATATGCTAGTCCTTCATATAATATTAAATATTTTTCGAATTGATTGCCCAGCAAATTAATTTACTCACAAAATTTGTTTGAAGCAAAAATATAGATAATACGGTACATGAATTTTCAAAATTTGCATGAAGATAAATGCTCAAAAACTAGTATCATGGGATGGATAAAACAATACAACTGATGTATAAGATTATGCTTTTGTGTAAAAATTTTATTAAAACTGAATGTGTAAATCCGTTGTTGAATTTATAATACAGAATTGATATACACAAAATGCTGCTTTTGAGTGAATTTTATAATGTAGAGGTAATATTAATTTCATCCCTTTTTCACAAATGTCTGATGACAACAAATTAGGTTTATACCCAGAAGAGTCGAATATTTCAGTTTCATAAATTTCAAACGATTCTTTCTAGTTTTATTTTTGATATCCTGTAATTCTACAACGATACCTCTGAGATGCAAGTAAATAATATTTCAAACAGTTATAATTGTTCCCTGGCTATATGTAAATAAATCTACCGTTAAATTCATAATAAATGGTTACAGAGTATGAACTGGATTTATTTTCCTTATCACAGATTTAGAATCTTTCAACCTGGTATAAAGGAAAATATAACTAAAAATGAATGTGTACAATTTTACAACTTTTTCATATAAGAGCACCTCAAATATATAGCGTATATATATTTGAGAAATATAGAAGGCGTATATATAAGCCTTTTTGCAATATATTTCTTAGTACTTTCTTGATTGTCATTAAGTACACTCACTTATACGATATTTAACATATAGAAAGTATACACATATGCATTGTCGTGTAGCTCTCGTTTATATTTAGGTATTAACCTGCGATCAAATGTTTAGAGGTACTTGTTTTGGTTAGTCATTAAGACTAAGTATTATTTGGTTGCGTTGTGTAAAATATTTTACACAATATGTAAAGTACTAAATTCAACCACAGGTTCTGAGAGACTACAGGCTTAAAAATAAGAGAATAAACTATAAAGCTAAATTAAAAGTAACTGAAATGAGCTGAAAATACATGATATATATATATATATATATATATATATATATATATATATATACACACAATCTGATTCTATCTTCATAAAATTTACTTTATCAACACTTTCAAATTAGGTGCC
>CM063511.1:84048439-84085939 GCA_032207245.1 Pardosa pseudoannulata
GGGGGTTGTTGTAAAAAATATGTAAATATTTTAATATGATTCATTAAATATTTTTCTATCATCCGTATTTTACTTTAAATGAAACACCAGACATGTGATTTTTCTTTACTGACCTAAGCATAAAATTGTGTGTGTGTGTATATATATATATATATATATATATATATATATATATATATATATATATATATATATATATATATATATTTATATATATATATACATATATACATACACACACATATATATATATATACTTTTTAATAATGTTATAATTCATTATTTACTGTAGGTTTTTTTTAAATATGAAATATTCAGTAATAAAACATATTATTATTTAATAATTGGTTTAATTACTAAAAATATTATATTTTAGTGAAAACTGCAATAGAACAAGTAAAATGCAAAATTACTTCTAATTATCCATAATTATGTAATCATTAAAGAAATAGCTCCAGTATAATTGTGAATATTCAATAATTTTGCATTTAAAATTTTATGTTTTTAGACTGATTTAAATAAATTTGAAATAACTAACAGATAAAAACACTGAAAATAACAATTTTTAAAATTCTTTATTTTATATTCGTTTAAAAAAGTATCAAACATTAGTACCTAGGTCATACTCAATTTCACAAATATACATCTTTTTTATAATTGACACTTTTCTTTCTTTTATTACATATGGGCTTTCTCAACCTCTGTGTCGGATTATTTACTTTCATTTAATGAAGAAGCACCTCAAAACATGCTAATTAAGCTGCTCTAAAATCTACAACAATAATTATTTGATGGGAAAAAGTGACAAAAAATTAATTAGACATTCTCTATTTTTTGTTTTTGATCTTTATAGATTTACAGTTAAATTACCCGTTCTTTTAATTCTCTATTAGTCTTATGTTGATTTATCGTACAAATCAGGAAATTATCGTACAGTGTTTCAGAATTATGTCACATAATTTTGAGATTATTTTTCATCGTACAGCGTCCTAAGTTATCTTACATATACGATAATTATCGTATGGTTGGCAACACTGGACCAAGTACATGTTTTACGTCCTCCGCAACGCTCCAGTTACTGAACTACCGAAATGAATCAGTTCTGAATTACGTGTTGATTCAATAAAAAGAATGGCTAAAATTGTCGTCACAAGTGTTTAACCAATGATAGCATTACTTCTTAAAAATGACTTCTTGGCATCATTATCATCATTTGGAAAAATAATCTGCTGAATTTTCCTTCACAAGATCGAAGATTAATATAAAACAGTTCTTTCGTAAGCTATCACAGTGTTCTCAACAAGTAAATGAATAAATAAAATTTTGAAAATTTATCTTTGAAATATATCTTAACTCCGATACTGTGCTTAGTTATCAACAGGTAAATAAATTCATACTGAGACACGTCTAAGCAGTGTTTACTATTCCAAAATAAAATTTAAATTAAGTTACTTAGATACAACAAGTAAGTTACACTAAAATAAAACTAATTCTTTTAACAAATATATTATTATTTTCTTTGATAAAACAAAAGTAGTAATTTCTTTTCTGAAACAGTTCTTTATTAAGCTATGACAATATTCTCAACAAATAATTGAATAAATAAAATTTTGAATATTTAACATTGAAATATATCATAATTTTGATACTGTGCTAAGTTATCAACAGACGAATAAATTACGACTGATACACATATAAGCAGAGTTTACCAGTACAACATATAATTTAGAATCACTTACTTAAATACAATAAGTAAGTCACACTGAAATAAAATTAATTATTTTAACAGATATATTATTCTTTACTATAATAAAACAATAGTACTAATTTCTTTTATAAAACAAATTATTAAGCTATCACAATCTTCTCAACAGGTAATTGAATAACAAATTTTTTGAATATTTAGCACTGAAATATATCATAACTTCGAAACTGTGCTTAGTTATCAACAGGTGAATAAATCACAGCTGAGACACGTCTCTGCAGTGTTTACCATTCCAAAATATAATTTAGATTAACACGTTGAGTGCATGACGGACTTTCAATGGTTTGTCCAAGGCGCCGACATGAACTTTTCATTATGCGATGCATATTCTGAAATATTAGTTGCATCAGATAAAATGAGCTATGAAATCATGTTTAACCCATATTAGACCGCTGTCCTATAAACAGGACAGCAAATAGAATTCCATTTAATAATAAAGTTATAAACATTTTCTGAGGGGATTTTATTTTAAGACCTTTAAAATAGACACACTTTATCATAGAAACAAAAAAAACTGAGAAATCAAAATATATTGTATTGTAAAATATATTTTTAGTAACCCCTTAAAAATTGTCATTTTTTAATCTTTAATTTTATATTTATTATTATTATTTATTAAACATAGTTTAGGTTACTTGTAGTACTCCAGACACTGGCACTACATTAGTGAGTAATGCTAGGTCCAGAAAACGGTATTATGATACCAAACACTTTATCCATTTTAACGATGATTCTTCAATTGATCCTGAAGATTGTTATTGTAAAATTTGACTTTTTTATGACAAAATCAGCATAGCCTAGAAGCAATCTGGTATATTTTCTGAAAATCTTACCATCGATGAAAGAATGGTAAAATATTTTGGAAGGCACAGTTGCAAGATGTTCCTGAAATATAAACCTGTAAAATTTGGATATAAATTTTGTGTATTAGCATCCTACAACGGATATCCTTTTTCTATTACCCTTTACCAAAAATGCTAGTTTAAGAACTGCAAAAGAAAAGCAACAACAGTGTGCTTGAAATGTAATGTTGAACTTTGCTTTCAATGTTTTCTCAAATTTCACCTATGAATCAGCCTAATGCAATGTAAGTTATACTTGTTAAATTTTAGTAGTGTATTGGACCGTTAGCCTAATTAAAGGACAGCTAGTTACTTAAAAAACTAAAATATATTTTTAAAATTTTGGTTTTATATGCTTAGTTACACCATACTAATGTTATGGATAAAGGTTTAAAAATTTTCAGAAATATTTAGTTGGTGTGGTACAATATGGGTTAAAGCAGTTTTCATGGTGGGGTCACCCGTGACTCCCACGGCGAGGTTGACAATTGTTATGATTGTCCCTGATTTCAAACAATCGTGCTTCGATTGCTAAGTGATTACTTTCATTTTTAGCATTCAAAGCAGCTAGGAAGAACTAGAGCAAAGGATTGGACTAAAAACTGATGACATATTGTTCCGATTGTGTTGATTCACCTTTTCTTTGCCTTGAATCTTTCAATCGGACTTATCGCAATATGTACTCATAAAAAATATATATTTTATGTACTAATAAAATTATTTTTGTATGTTCTATATTGCATCAATTTTTTCAAACCATTATAACAAAAATGGTATTATTGAAAAATTTATCAATATCCATATTTACTATAATTATGTACTTTTATTATTTGCTGCGTCGCCGGTCACTGGTGATTCCTACGGTGCTGTAGCCAAGTCGAGTGCCGGTCACCCCATGGCACTCAATGTGTTAACTTACTTGGATGCAATAAGTAAGTTACATTCAAATAGAACTAACTCTTTTAACAAAGGTAATATTCCTTTCTCAAAAACGTATTTCAACACTTATACTTGAAGAATATGATTGACTAGCTGCAAGTACCAGCCTTTCATGGGTTTAAAATGAGGTTTTCTGTAGAAGCGTACAAAAGTGTTTATTTGCATGCAATAAAAAGGTACATATATCTTAAAGCAATGTGATAGACAATATTTTTGTCACTTTCATTTGGAATGTGTACAAAAAAGATTTTCCTCTTTGTCCACTCTGGAGCACGCCACATACCACTGCCCATGAGGAAAGCATGGTCATAATGTCTGCAAGTCTATACCAGCAATCCCAAGAGACTGGCCCTGTGACTTGTTGATTGTCATGGCAAAGAGCAGTTTCAAAGGGAACTGTATACTCTTAAATTGCATGGTGTTGTCTGAGGGAATGATAGGGTATTCTTGGAATGAAGACATCCTCACCCTTACCACAATGTGAGAACTGTGGCTTGAATGACATGTTGCATCAGCTTTTTCACAGTTAAATTTTTGCCATTGCACAACCTGGGTGCATCAGTATTTCGGATCAGCATTATTGGAGCACAGTTTCAGAATCAAGTTGTGGGGTTGCAAATCAGGATTGTGTACGTGTACCAAATTTCACGTTTTTTGATTGTTTGAACCTTGAGTTATAAGGGAACAGACAAACAGACAACAAATGCGTCTTATATATAGAGAGATACATCATCATCATCTCATCATCACCACAAAAACATACAAAATCACTCCCAATGAACAACTTGCATTATTTCCTTTCTTTTTCTTTTTTTTTTGGTTAATTATCACACGACTCAGAACAGCACATGGAGCACTACTTTTGGTTACAGGAGGAGTGAGGTTGGGATGGAACGAAATCTGTTTAAGTACCTTCCCAGTGTAATTTTGTGTACGTGTACCACATTTCACGTTATTTTGTTGTCTGTATCTTGAATTATAAGGGATCAGACAAGTAGAAAACAAAGCCGTCTTATATATAGAGAGA
Source organism: Pardosa pseudoannulata (assembly GCA_032207245.1). Classification (NCBI taxonomy): domain Eukaryota; kingdom Metazoa; phylum Arthropoda; class Arachnida; order Araneae; family Lycosidae; genus Pardosa; species Pardosa pseudoannulata. Next base: position 84,053,013 of record CM063511.1, read on the forward strand.
TACATCAACATCACCACAAAAACATACAAAATCACTCTCAATGAACAACTTGCATGATTTCCTTTTTTTTTGGGGGGGGGGGGTTTCATCATCACACGGCTCAGAACAGAACATGGAGCACTACTTTTGGTTGCAGGAGGCCAGAGTGAGGTTGGGATGGAACGAAATCTGTTTAAGAACCTTCCCCATGTAATTTTGTGTACGTGTACCATATTTCAAGTTATTTGGTTGTCTGGATCTTGAGTTATAAGGGAACAGACAAACAGACAATAAATGCGTCTTATACATACAGAGATACATCGTCATTATCTCATCATCCCACAAACACATACAAAATCACTCTCAACAACTTGCATGATTTCTTTTTTTTTCTTTTTTGGTTCATTATCACACGGCTCAAAACAGGCACACGGATCACTACTTTTGGTTGGAGGAGACCAGAGTGAGGTTGGGATGGAACGAAACATGTTTAAGAACCTTCCCCATGTAAGTTTGTGTACGTGTACCAAATTCCACGTTATTTGGTGGTCTGGATCTTGAGTTATAAGGGAACAGACAACAAATGCGTCTTATATATAGATAGATACATCATCATCACCACAAAAGCATACAAAATCACTCTCAATAAACAACTTGCATGATTTCCTTTTTTTTCTTTTTTTGGTTTATTATCACATGGCTCAGAACAGCACATGGAGCACTACTTTTGGTTGCAGGAGGCCAGAGTGAGGTTGGGATGAAACGAAACCTGTTTAAGAACCGACCCCATGTAAGTTTAAGTACTTGTACGAAATTTCACGTTATTTGGTTGTCTGGATCTTCAGTTATAAGGGAAAAGACAAACAGACAACAAATGCGTCTTATATTAGGTTGGGGAAAAAGAAATCCATTATTTTTGCGTGAAGTTAATGACTTTATTTAACATGTTTCGGATTGTCCGATATGGGTCAAATAGACACCTTTTCTTTGTATAATTTGTTGCCATTTTAAAGGTAGCTTCATAATGCCTCTCTCTTAGAAGTCTCGGTCCTTATTGGCGAAAAACTCTAGTAATCGATTTTCCCAAGCTTCTCTTGATTCCAAATTCGTATCACTCAGGAAGTTTTGTAATGCGAGAAAAATTTGGTAATCGCTTGGTGCCAGGTCCGGACTATATGGTGGATGCATTAAAACTTCCCAGCCAAGCTCTCTGAATCTCTAGCGAGTCACTACAGACGTGTTTGGCCTAGCGTTGTCCTGATGGAACACAACACCTCTTCTGTTAGCCAATTCTGGCCGTTTCTGGTCAATCGGTGGCTTCAAAAGGTCCAGTTGTTGACAATAGAGATCTAAATTTTGTGTTTGGCCATAGGGAAGCAACTAATAATAAATGATTCCCTTCCAGTCCCACTAAACACACTGTAGAAGCTTTCTGGCCGTTAGTCCTGGTTTGACCGCCGTTTGAGCTGCTTCACCGCGTTTTAAACACGATCATGTTCACACTATATTGTCGTATTTGACCCATTTCTTATCTCAAGTCACCATCCGTTTAAGAAATGGGTCGATTTCATTCCATTTGGCCAAGACTTCGCAGACGGAAATTTGATCTATCATGTTTTTTGGTGTTAATTGGTGTTGCACCCAAACATCGAGCTTCTTTTTGAATGCAACTTTGCGCAAATGGTTTAAAACTGTTTTATGGTCAATCTTTAGCTCCTGAGCAATGGTAAGAATATTAACCTGCCAGTCAACTTTTATTATTTCTGTGATTTTATCGACAATTTCGAAGACGGTCTTGCATGTACGGGGTACATCTTTAACATCAAAAATGCCTGAACGGAATCGACAAAACCAAAATTGCATGTAATTAGTTGTTACAGTACCGACATCATAAACACCATTCACAATTTCAGCAGCCTGGCTTGAATTTTCGCCTTTATCAAAGAACAACTGTAAAATGTACCGAATTTTCTCTTTGTTGACTTCCATTTTCAACGTCCTGTAACTCACAACTGAATGAATCAAACAAAAAACAGTAAAAAGATTTTTTTAGTGTAAAATGTCACCTTGACAACGAGCATAAATTTGAAATTGTTGGATAGATACTTTACGAGATACCGACAACTACAGTCATCTACCAAAAAATAATGGATTTCTTTTTCCCCATCCTAATATATAGAGAGATATGAATAAATAACCCTTGAGTTTTTTAAGCGCAGTAATTACTACATCAGACGCTGATTTTAAATGATTGATATAGAATGAATGATTAAGTAAAAAACAATGCTTAAAAAAACTCGGTTCTTCTGACAGATGTAATAGCCTTTTCTCAAAAACGTATTTGGAGAATGAAGTTCGAAGAGTAGTTTCAACGGCGATGATCGCTGGGAAGAAAAACACATGTAACAAAATCTTAAATTTGTTGATACTTACGCCGCATTTTAAAAAGAACATTTCTTTCCGAATGAGAATTCTTTATATATCTTATTATTTACTGAAGATTGAGTGCATCGTTTTTTTTCTTGTTTGGAAAGATGCTGCTAGGTCTTTTTTGAAAAGCAGTTAAACAAAAACAGTATCATCCAGAGTAAATTTAAATTCTTTTATTTATATCAAAAATGAAAGTTTATCGTTTATCATTTAAAAGACATTAAGGTCTTATTTCCCCGCAATTTTCTCTTTGAGTTTGAAGAATAGTTGAATATATTTACTTGAACAAATTTATAAAAATTGTTCTCAGGTTTGACAGATAAACAGCTCTATTATATACTATAGTTATATTATAACTATTATTACTATGCATACATATGTAATCCAGAAATTCTAAACCGGAGGGTTACATTTGTTTATTGTCCCGATTCTTTTTACTTTCCCGGGCTACTGGGCAAGGAGAAGCCTATGCAACTAGAGTAATGAATAGTATTGAATTTGGGCCCATTGAAGAGAAACACAATTTTGAGAACAACGTAAATCTTTCTGTTCTAAAACGGAGGGCTACATTTGTTTATTGTCCCGATTCTTTTTACTTTCCAGAGCTACTGGGCAAGGAGAAGCCTATGCAGCTAGAGTAATGAATAGTATTGCATTTGGGCTACATTGAAGAGAAACACAATTTTGAGAACAACGTAAATCTTTCTGTTCTAAAACGGAGGGTTACATTTGTTTATTGTCCCGATTCTTTTTACTTTCCAGAGCTACTGGGGAAGGAGAAGCCTATGCAGCTAGACTAATGAATAGTATTGCATTTGGGCTACATTGAAGAGAAACACAATTTTGAGAACAACTTAAATCTTTCTGTTCTAAAACGGATGATTACATTTGTTTATTGTTCCAATTCTCTTTACTTTTCAGAGCTACTGGGGAAGGAGAAGCCTATGCAGCTAGACTAATGAATAGTATTGAATTTGGGCCATATTGAAGAGAAACACAATTTTGAGAACAACCGAAATCTTCGTTGAAGAGCTGCTAAAAAGACATCTTTGCCAGTCAAAGGCAGACAAGAGAAGGATACAAAAAACACTTTGCTGGAATAGAGGTGTACCCCAGAGCGAGACCGATAACCAATTTCTTAAGGGACAAGAAACTTAGACAGCGAATATTACTGTTAAATCAGGGCGATAAAGTTAACTTATTTGCTGGTGACAGCTGGAAAATCTGTTGAATGGACAGAAAATTTACATCTATTGCACAGGAAGCTTTGGGTAATGTGTTAAAGAAATTTAAGCCGAAAACACTCCTTTGTTTAAGACATTTTGTGCTGGGAAAAGAGATTTTAAGGAATTAGAATGGGAGAGAGGAGGTTTTTTAAAGAGATATTAAAGTGAAATGGTTTTGATATATTACATATACATACAATGTTTCTTAACAGTCTGAAATGACACCAAACACCAATTACTTTTAAATTATAGGAATATATTTTGCAGCCTTTCGTATACCTCCAAGAAAACTTCAAATTTTATTGTACTGTCATTTTTCGATATTGTCATACATCTGGCTATACACACTGAATATCTCAGTACACTTTCATTATTTCATAAGTAAACTTTGGAAATTCTATTTTTAATAGTTATCTTTAGTGTGACCACCACCATGTTTTGACTATATTTTTGTTCTAAACATAGCCGAATTGTCCCCAAGCGATGCTTATACACTTTGTATTTCTTCTTGTATTAAGTTATACACTATTTGAATAAAAAAGGTTTGAAATCTTGCTAAAGTGTATACAAATATATTGTTACGAATTTGTTAGTATAACTTAAATTTAGCATGGGACTATATGGGTATCTCGCCAAATTTGAGAGATATCTGCTCGTTGGCGACGGATTTGGCAACCCATTTTTGTCGCCAAGTTCATCGCCAAGTGTTGTTAAGTGTCGCGTCACGTGGTCACTTCCGGTTCCGTTTTCTGGAGTGTTCCAGCGGCTGGTTTCTGCGGGCCTATATAAGGCAGACAGAGTCCCATGCAGAGAAGAGTCGTTAAGAGGATCTCTTGGTCTACGGAGTACTCACAGTGTGTTGTGCTTGATGCGGAAAGTCTTGCGTTAGCCGACGACATCGGGCTCAAAATTGTTTCGCGGTGGCTTTGTCGTTGTGTTGTATTTACTGATTGCGAATAAAGTATTTGTCTCCGTGCTGTAGTCAGTCTTGCTTGCTCGCAAAGTCTATTCAATCCCCGAACCGAGCAGTTTTTTTTTTTTTTTTGAAGTTCGTAACAATATACTTGGTTTATAATATACACGCATTTTTGTACTGTTTTTGTGCACTAAACTGTGTGGAATTTTTAAAATAGGTAGAAATTAAGAGAACTATAGGCATCCCTTGGATGTATTTAAACGAACATACTTGATAATTTCCTGTTCTATCACGAGCATATTTTTGAAAGAATTCTTTAATTTAATATGGAAAAGAGAAATTCAGTATGACAGGTACAGATCCATCTTGCCACACTAACTATTCCATTCAGTTATGATCATCCATCATTTGAGTATAATGAATAATCTGGAATTTCCTTTTTTTGTAGGAAGAATATTATGAACATGGAGGCAGATACAATAAATATCTATGTCTTTTAGAATTTCAAGAGATATGAAAAGAAAAAAAAAACATTACAAGAAAACACCCTCACAACAACTGATACAAGATAGACACTTTGTGTTGATACTGAAAAATTGAGAGAAAGATGTCTTCTAACACATTTTATCTTAAAATTAAAGAACCTCACCAGGACTAGTATGCTATGCCAAAAGCGAATGGGGAACAAGCCATGATTTATTAATGGTAATTTTTCTAAGTGTAGAGATTTCATTAAAGGTCAGGATAAAGATACTTATTTCGATGTTGTTTCGAAACTTTACTCATGTGCGTTCCAGTAGATGGTTTATTTCTCTTTCTATTATATATAATTTGTTTCTGTATAACAATTATTCAATTTTTTATTGTACCTGAAAAGGAGCCAACCTGGAATCCTCAGAATAACTTTGGTATACGATCCCGATTGTGATACATTGTATTCACTATTTTTTTCTCGATTAGTCAAATATAATGTCGGTACTATTGTACAAATAACATGAACACTTTATTTTGCGAAGTTTAGAAAATGCGTAGTATTTTTCTGTATTTCATAGGTAGTATATATTGTGACGTCCTGGAGTAGGGGGTAGGCGAAGACGTCAATGACAAAGGCTGGACAACCGTTTACTCTGGATTAAATATTTTATTCAGGTGAATAAATTATGTACAGCTATGTACAGGTTCACTAGATTCTAAATATTCTGGGATCTCGTGCTGAGATAACATTAACCCAATTACAATGCGTGGGTACAATGAAGCTAGTTCTTATAAATCACTGGAACAGTTCGCTAATTAGTGCCGGTACGAAACGCTGACAGAATAACCTGCAGCTGTCGATCAGTACAGTCAGCTTCCACACTAAGGTTTAAACGCTCAGAGTGGGTATCACGCTAGAGTTCGTTGAGGAAACTCAGGATGCAAGACGATCCAAATATGAGAGTAAGGGTCACTGTCAACGACCTACTTCTATGCACGAAGTAGAAAAATAATATTAATATAACGGGAATGATATTTCAAAGTCAAAAGTTAACTTCTTAGCAAAGCAGAGACGCTTTCGGTATCTAAAACAAGAAAACTCAGGAAATAGGAGAGACGAGTGGATTTCTCGCGAGCTCCACAAAACAGCACCCAAAGCAACTCTCAAGAAAAAGCCTCCTTCTTGGCTCATCCAATCTTCTTTTATAGCTGCCCCGGTTCCCTTCACGTCATTCTTCCGGAACTTTCCAGAACCAGGATGGCGCAATCTTGAGGTCACTTCCCGCCTGGATCAGCTGATCCGTTTCCAGATGTGGCCGAAAGGTCGTCTTTAAATCAACCGACCCAAACAACTTAAATTCCTTTTTCGGTACCGCTAACGGGCCACATGTGCACTACGACGTCCTTCGATTCATAATCATTACCCGAGTCTTTTCACTTAAATAGCCCTTACAATGGCTCAGACGCGCTATCTCCAGCTCACGGACAGTTTTCAATTACGTCTCTTTAAGCGTGAGTCGTGGGTTTGTTGAAGGGACCTAGTACACAAACAGCTATTGTTAGGACCGCCCGTTTCTACCTGCCGCTAACCGTAATTGTCCACTGCGAAAGGTCACCTTCCGTTCTTCTTTCGCTTGCGTCATGTAACGGATCGTTACAACATATTTATATTTTTTGAAACCCTAATCATAAACGCTGTCATGAAAGAAGATTTCTTCTTGGTATAGATGCAACACAGCACAAAACACGCATTGTTTATTCCCCACCAAATGTGGCCATTTTGCGAAATCGACAAGTAGAGATAGATGGGCCAAGATAGTTTGTCGTCCCTGTATAAGTTGTGGTGATTTAATTTTAGAAGTAAATTGGCCTGCAAATACCACCAAAAATTCTTTGTGTCTAATACTGTTTAAAATGTTATATTTCTTTGTATTTTCATCTGCTAAGTTTCAATTAATAATATTTAAGAACAAAGTTTATTGTGTCTTAAATATTATTAATTGAAATATATCCTTACATTTTCATCTGTAAAAAATCATCTAAAATGTTAGATTTCATCACGAGAAACATGGGATTTTGCCATTTTGTTATTTGGCGATCAAAATAACTGCCTGAAAAAAAATGGTGGCTGAGACCGACGTGCAGGTGTATATGCTTTCTCTTCTTTCCTACGTCACAGGCATTTTATCTTTGGCCAACTTTACATACTTGATATCTTATTCTATATATCATTATATATAAAATTCTTCTATCCATGTGTTTGTAATAGAAATCCTCCTAAACGGCTGGACTCATTTTGATGAAATTTTTTGTATGTAATTAAGTTGATTCGAGAATGGTTTAGACTCAACTTCTTGAATGAAAATGTTTTTTTATTAAAATTGTTCGTTTATTGGGATTATTATAATGCCACTTGAAACCCTTCACTGCCAAAGTATCTGTGGAGCATTGGTCATCGGAACGAGCGAGAAGTCCAAGGTTTGAATATCCGTACATGCAATGTGGGAATTTTAATTTAATTTAATTACATTTGTGATGATTCTCTACGTGGTGGCGTCAAGCATTTTTTAAAATAATCTTTCTTCCTTACTTTTACACCGAAATGGTTCAGTTTATAATTTATTTAAAAACATTTTACAATTTTTAGATTTACAGTTTTAAAACAAGATAACATCTGTCATGTCGTCTAGTTATATATCAATCCTGACAGGTTTACTTTATCTTTTGTTAAATACTGTTGGATCGTTATTCTAAAACATTTATCAGCACTTTTTACCAAAGTGGCAGCCATTTTATCCAGTCAGAAATTTGCTGATCTTTATATTATGGGAACATGTGTATGGTTTATTTTTCCTTTTATTTAATGGCATTGAATAGTTTGTCTACAAATTTATCTATAACTTGTATTAAATTTATTAGGTGTTAAACAATACTTCTTCAGTATCCTCAGTTCTAATAATACCAAGTATTTATTTATAGATTTCAAAGGTTAGATTCTATATTTTTCTTGATAATGTAAGAGAGTTGTCATAAATTATGTCAGGAGGCGAGTTCAATTTTCGCCAACGTTGCAGATATTTTATCTTCTGCCACTTCTATATTATTGAAGGGCTGCTGTTTTTATTATAGTATTTTTGGAACATACTAGAATTGGCAACAAGAATTTAATTTAATTTAAGTGCTTCTCTGAATCAACGTTGACGTCAGCAGAAATATTTATATTTATTTGTTAAGGACTTTTAAAGTTATTTATTGCAAGAGAGTTAGATTTGGAGTGTTACAATCGACTGTTTCGAAACACGAAGTAGTGATTAAATAACCTTAAAAATTAACATTGCCATACTACTGAAATCGTTTTAAATTATTATTTATTAGAATTACAAAGTTTCTATTTTGATTGTACTGGAAATACATTTTGTTTTTCAGTATGTAATTTTAAAAGTAAAATATGGTATAAAATAAAATGAAAACGTAAGCATATTGTATTAAAATATATTTAAGGGAATGGCAAAAAGTAGATTGATTAATATTCTTTTACAGATTATTTAAAAAATGGAAATTAAGAACGTAGAGTAAAGACCCCTCCATATGGCCCACTTCAAGCCATTATTACTGGAGGGGGTATGGCTTTTCAAGATCGACGATGGCTCACGATAAAATAGCTTTGGTGGATTAAAGTAATTAAAGTATTCATTTTATAGTTTAAAGGAGTCATTAGCATATTTCATCCAAAGAATTCTTTAATTCAATATGGCAGGAACGGATCACTTTGCAACACTAACTATTCCATTCAGTTATGATCATCCATCATTTCAGTATATTTAATATTCTAGAATTTTTTTTTCCACATGAGAATATAATGAACATGGAGGCACATACAATAAATATATATGTCTTTTTGAATTTTAAAAGGTATGCAAAAGAAGAAAAAAACATTACCAGAAAAGACCTGTACAACAACTGATACAAGATAGACACTTTGTGTTAACACGGATAAATTGAGAGTAAGATGTCTTCTAACACATTTTATCTTAAAATTAAATAACCTCTCCAGGACTATTAGTATTCTATGCCAAAAGCGAATAGGGAAACTCGCCAAGATTTATTTATGGTAATATTTTTAAGTGTAGAGATTTCATCAAAGGTCAAGATAAAGTTCTTTGTTTTGATGTTGTTTCGAAACGAAACTTATGTGCTGGCCAGTGGATAGTTTATTTCTCTTTCTGTTATATATAATTTGTTTCTGTATAACAAATAGTTAAATATTTTATCGTAACTGAAAAGGTGCCAACCTGTAATCATTAGAAGAGCTTTGGTAAATGATCCTGATCGTGATACTTTGTATTGGCTAATTTTTTCTCGTCTAGTCAAATATCATATCTGTACTATTGTACAAATAACATGAACATTTTATTTTGCTAAGTTTGAAAAAATAATGCAGTAAGGCACTTTAAAATTTCAGAATATATAGATAAATTTATGTATCAGTCGTTTTGAATTATAGTTAATTTTTCATTCTTTATAGTCTAGTACTTTAACCCTTTAACAGTTTCATTTTTTCACGAATTCGATTCAAAAATGTCATATTTTTTTATTACCCAGTTTTGCTTATTTTACATTTGTAAGCTGTAAAATGTTATTTAAAGCAATATTTCTAATTAATTTAAGCAATGTACAACTTTTTTACAAGAAATAAAATAATGTTTTCCCTGGAAGTTTTCTTTCTCATGTACGCCAGAGGAGTTATGTCAACAGTTGTGCATATAAAAATACAAATATTTTTGGTTACAATTACTACAAAATTATTTTCGAATGCAAATACTGCAAGTACATTTACTTTACCTGTTTTTTTCAATGATGAGATTTAGTACGATAATTCATGATAAAGTGCATGAGGCATAGTCCAACATCACAGCCTGAACAAAAATAGGTAGTCTTTTTTTCTGATGCTTTTTCCTCTGTCATTTTTCTTCAGTTAACACACATAGTACACACTTAGTTTTTTGTCTGTAGGTAGAATTACCTTTAAAAAGTCTTTCTAGGTCAGTCTCGCAAAAATTGAAGCCAAAGTCAAGCCAAAACCTCAAAGGGAAAAACTCGCGGAGTAATGCAAAACCTATCAGAAAGCCCGCGCTTTTAAACCAAACAGAATACACTTCGAAAATAAACATCTTGTGGACATCTATGCGACTAATTTGACATTAAAAATACAAAATAGTGAGAACGACAAAGAAGTTAGATAGCCCGTACGCCGTACTGGCAATTTATTAAAGGCACAGTAACCGCTTCCGTACAGTGTACGTGCAAACCAGAGCAAGGGGTTAAAACACATGTGACGGTGGTTTAATGCGGGTTACTAGATGCTATAAATGTAGTATTACTCGACATTTAAAGTGCACAAAATATCGCCAGTGGTGTCCTAAACTGAATTTGTACCGAACAGTTATGTATTTTTTAAATATATTTAATACTGATTATGTATAGTATTTTTGTGTATTTCAAAATCTAGTATATATTTGTATATTTTCTTGTTAGTATTATCATAAATAATGTGATGAATGAAGAATTCTTCTTGTTATAGATGCAAGAAGAAAGCATCCCCCCCAACCAAATTTGGTGATTTTGTGAACTGGACGAGTAGCGATAGTTGGGTCAAGATAGTTTGTCGTTACTGTATAAATTGTGAGATTTAATTTTAGAAGTAAATTGATTAAAAGAGAGCTGAAATTTATGTTTTTATGATGAATCGGAAATGACTGTTGTAATAAAGATTGTAAGTATCAAAATATACTATGTCCCATTAAACACTTATTTTGTTTAAAAAGAAAAAATATTAAAGCTTCTTTTACAATAAGTGTTTAACTGCATGCATAACGTAATTTATATTAAGCATTAGTTAGGATTTTAAAATGATCCCTCTTATCAAAGTATGTATAAGAAAACGTAGACTGAAAACTTATCCTAAATAACTAGATAAGACTAGATAATTAAAGTATTCATTTTAGAGTTTAAAGGAATCATTAGCATATTTTATCCAAAGTTTAAGGGTAATTAGTAGTCTGAAGTATTATAAATGATTAAATTCACCACTTGTCTGAGATAGCAGGTTTTAACTAAAGCAGTTCAATTAAAATTCATAACTAATTACCTTATTCTCAAATAATGCAATTGGCTCTAAAGTGAAGAATCATTAACAAGGCTATTTATTTATTAATCTACACAGATGCTTGAGAAAATAAACAAAATATGTAAAGGTGTTAGAAAGAAAATACTGACATTAAAAGTTCATTATGCTGCTCGAAGATTATTTTTTGTAACTTATCTCATAATCAAGATTTTATCGCTTTAACAGATGTTTGAAGAATTTCAGTTTAGTAGTAAAATTAGTGAAAGTTTTAAATATTGCAGTATAAACTGACAGGGATATTTAAATATAACTACTTGAAAAATATTAAGTATAATTTTTAAGTAAATGAAAAAACGTTACATAAACTATGAACGTTATCTATTAAAATGCTAATTAGATATTTATTATTCAAAAATAGTTCTTTTAGTACTAACATTTTTCTTAAAAGGATTGATTAACAATTTATAATCCCAATAAGTGTCTAAAGGTTTTAATGGTGTTACTACTAGAGATATTTTTTTTTGTTTTCTTATGCTAAATAAAAGATGTATCGTAATTACGAAAACGTTTAGTATTAAGATTTCAGCGAAAATACGCATTTTGAGCATGACTGAATTAATTTTGACAAGTTTCAGTGAAACTATGAAACGCATGAAGAAGTAAATTGTAATTATAAAACTTGAAGCATTTATTTTAGCTACTCTGACGCTTTCAGACTAATTTTCACTTTATGATTTCTCTACCTATCTGGTATAATTCAAGAATAGTTAGATATAAATGGTTGACCTTTTGAACCATCGACCATTCTAACTTCTAGCTATGCATCTCCCCTTTTTATTGCAATCTGTAATCTATCTAATGAAAAATTTCAATATAACACAAATCAAATCAACCATTCGTCACCAGACGGCAATACTTGAGCTTCACATCTTTAAGTGTTACGGCAGTATAAACGTACAAAACCACACTATACTAGAAACATTAAATATCTATATTTGGAAATATATATCTTCACAAAACAATTTTTAAAATTAGGGGCAAATGTTTTTATCAAATCAAAGTTAATTATCAAAATTTTGCTAAAGTCAGTTGGTGAACTTAATGAGCAGAAAAGTTTTTCTTTATTTAGAAAAATATATCATAGTTCATTACAATAGTATGCATAAATGTATAAAAATGTATTATATGTATCAATACAATTAAAAACATAAAGGGTAGTACATTAAGATAAAAAAGAAGAAAACGACATACATACCTGTAAAAATAATGTTACGTTGGTCTAGTGTTTGAGAAAGAAGAAATTAAAACTCATTAAAAAACACATGGACAAATATTTCTTAATTAAATGATTTTATACAATTAAATAAATGCCTAAGGAGTGCAACTGGAAACAACTTATCATTTGCAGATACCGAAGACTGATCTAGAGTAAGTGTTGGCCCTAAAAACAATAAGGCGAAGATTCTTTGCAAAAGGTTTATTCCGCAAAATGCGGGTGCCAGATGTTCACCTTCTGCTCTTCTGGTAACAACCTTGTCCGCTCAAAAAATCCCATTTCCTCGCCGAGGAAAAAAGGAGTACACTCCAGAACGGCGGGGTCAAAAACACCCAAACCAAAGGACACTTCTATTGTTTGGGAGAAGTCCGAAGTTTCTTTCTAGTTCAAACCGGTCCTGTTCTGGTATGTTTTTGACGATGACTCACAGGAAGAAGTAAAAAAAGCTGAACAGAATGTAACTTATTGTTACATTACCACTAGAGTTTTTTTTTGTTTTCTTGTGCTAAGTAAAATATTCATCGCAATCAAGAAAAGGTTTAGTATTTAGATTTCAGAGAAAATACACATTTTGAGCAAAAATGAATCAATTTCGACAAATTTCAGTGAAGCGTGAATAGCACGAAGAAGTAAATTTTAATTATACAACTTGAAGCATTTATTTTAGCTACTCGCTTTCAGACTAATTTTCCCTTGATGATTTCACTACGCATCTGGTATAATTCAGGAATAGTTAAATATAGATGGCTGATTTTTAAACCATAGGCCGTTCTAACTTCTAGCTATGGATATCCCCTTTTTTATTGCAATATGCAATCTATATAATGGAAAATCTGAATATAACGCACATCAAATCAACGGTTCGCCACCAGATGGCAGACTTGAGATTCACATTTTTAAGCGTTACGGTTGTATATACATACAAAACCACCCTATCTTTAAAACTTTAAATATCTATAAATATATATATTCACAAAACAATTTTTAAAATTAGATACGATTTTTTATATCAAATAAAAGGCAATTATCAAAATTTATTTTCCGAAAGTCAGTTATATTTTTGGGGAACTTAGTACATAATGAGCAGAAAAGTGTTCGATATAATAGCATATTTTTGATTCAATTTAAAATAAAAAGTTTTCTTTATTTAGAAAAAAAAAACCTTGTTCATTACTAAGTTTTTAACTTTATAAAAATGTAGCTATGTCATATGTATCAATACAATTATAAACATAAAGGGTAGTACACTAAGATAAAGAAGAAGAAACCAACTTACATACCTGTAAAAATAATGTTAAGTTAACCTAGTGTTTGAGAAAGAAGAAATTAAAACTCATTATGAAACACATGGAAAATAGGTGTTGATTAAAGGATTTCATACAATTAAATAAATGCCTAAGGAATACATCTGGAATCAACTTATCATTTGTAGATTTCAAAGACTGCTCTCCAGTCGGCGTCGCCTTAAAAAAACAATATGGCGAATTTTTTTTTTCAAAAGATTTTTCCTGAAGCCGCAGGTGCCAGCTGTTCTCCTTCTGCTTTTCTGGTAACAACCTTGTTCGCTCAAAAAAATCCGATTGCCTTGAGGAGAAAAAACAGGGGTCCACTCCAGAACGGAGGGTGAAAATCCCACAAACCAAAGGGCACTTCTATTGGTTGGGAGAAGTCCGAAGTTTCTTTCTAGTTCAAACCGGTCCTGTTCTCGTATGTCTTTGACGATGACTCACGGAAGAGGTAAAAAGAGCTGAAGCGAATGTAGCTTATTGTTACATTACCACTAGAGTTTTTTTTTGTTTCCTTGTGCTAAATAAAATATTCATCGAAATCAAGGAAATGTTTAGTATTTAGATTTCAGAGAAAATACACATTTTGAGCAAAACTGAAACAATTTCGACGGGTTTCAGTGAAGCTTGAATCGCATGAAGAAATAAATTTTAATTATACAACTTGAAGCATTTATTTTAGCTACTCTGAGGCTTTCAGACTAATTTTCTCTTGATGATTTCACTACGTATCTAGTATAATTCAAGAATAGTAAGATATAGATGGTTGACATTTTAAACCATCGACCATTCTAACTTCTAGCTATGCATGTCCCCTTTTTATCGCAATCTGCAATTTATCTAATGAAAAATCTCAATATAACACAAATCAAATCAACCATTCGCCATCAGATGGCAATACTTGAGCTTCACATCTTTAAGCATTACGGTAGTATAAACGTACAAAACCACCCTATATTTGAAACTTTAAATATCTATAAATAGAAATATATATCTTCACAAAGTAATTTTTAAAATTAGGGACTATTTTTTATTTCAAATAAAACCTAATTATTAAAATTTATTTTGTGAAAGCCAGTTATATTTTTGGGGAACTTAGTACATAATGAGCAGAAAAGGTAACACATAAAAGGTTCACTATAATAGCATATTTCTGATTCAATTTAAAATAAAAAGTATTCTTTATTTAGAAAAAAAAATCATAGTTCATTACTAAGTTTTTAAATTTATAAAAATAGCTGTGTTATAGGTATCAATACAAATAAAAACATAAAGGGTAGTACACCAAGGGAAAAAACAGAAACGAATTTACATACCACAAAACAGCTTATAAAATTGTTATTAGAAACTAATTTATATGTGAACGTTTACATATTTACATTACATACATTTACATTGCATACACAACGTTTACATATAGTCTTTACAAAAGCTCTTACATAGTCTTAAATAGTATTACAAAAGGCTTTACTAAAGCTATCATCTTTTTAAACATACAATGATGGCCGCTTGGTTAGGGTGCTGGCCTACGCTACCGCAGTTCGTGGGTTCGAATCCCACAGTGGCATGGATGTTCGTACCCGTTCAGAATCGGCTTTAAGCTGTAGGTCCCGGTCTTATTATCCCTCGTGTTGCAAAAAGTAGGCCGTTGCACCCCAAACCAAACTTAAACATACAAATTTTCGTATGAAATCTTTTTAATGCCTTTATATAAGCATTTTAAATAATATAAAACATTTTCTTCTTAAATGAATTTATTTTAAATTATTAAAGACTTTATAATTGAAGTTACCTTTAGCAGAATGTTGCAAATAACAATTAAAAATATACAGATATAAATTTAGTTGAGATAAGATAACTATACTTATGGTTAGTTAAAGCAAATGATTAGTAGTAAATAGTTCCCAATCAAAATAATACTATTAAAAACAATTAATATATTATAAAGATGAGAGCATTAGCTTTATTCGTCTTTCCATTACTTTAATTCCATTCTAATAGAAGTACAGATAAATATAATTTCCTAATGCTTTATTGACTGTCATATTCGTTTTAAAATACATTTTCCAAACCCATTTAATCTTCGAAAAACGTACCACACCTAAAACATTTCATTTTTTTGTACATTTGTTGAGTTAATGTTAAAATGCGATAAACTGCACGTAGAAAAGCCATTAACGGATTACAAAAAGTTCTCAAAAATATCCGAGAGATATCTAACTTTTAAAATACCTTTCAAAAAGACCATTTAATGGCGTGACTTCTGAACTATTTAAAAACGAATTATACGGAAGAATATTTTTATGTCATCTATAATTTGCCTTTCAAAAAAAAATGGAGAGTAAAGAAGATTTATTTCCGGTATTCGAAAGTACCTTTTATTTAGCTAACATATTTTCATGCGTAGGGGCAATAAATTTCGAAGTTTAGCATGAAAGGGATATAAAATTTTACACTTTAAGATCGATTAAAGTATAAAGTGCAAATTCAAAGTCATTAGCTGACGATACAAATGAAGAATTTGAACATGAGGTGGATTAGAACATCTTAGTATTTTTCTGATAATTCCAGACTCGTAAATGCTTTATATATATAAATATAAATATATATATATATATATATATATATATATATATATATATATATATTATATATTTATATATTTTATATTACGTATATATTTATTATTCTTATTCTTATTATTATATTATTATATAATATATAATATATATATATATATAATATATATATATATATATATATATATATATATATATATATATATATATATTATATATATATAAATATATATGTAAAAAATTATTATAATTTTATATACATAATATAAAACAATTATTATTATTATTATTTTATTATATTTATATATTTATATATATATATGTATTATATATTTATATATATTTTATATATTTATATATATATTATATATTTATATATATATATATATAAATATATATATATATAATATATATATATATATTATATATATATATATATATATATTATATTTATATATTTATATATATATATATGTATTATATATTTATATATATTTTATATATTTATATATATATTATATATTTATATATATATTATATATTTATACATACATATATAATATACGCTTTAGATATTTATATGTTTTACGATAATATTATGCTTTATCGAAGATTTATTGTACTTGAATTCTGTAATAATAGTCGAAAATTAGCAGTTTTAAAAGTTAAATAGCACTGGTTAATCAACAGTCCTTTTAAAGGTACAGATGTAATTTTATATACTTAATTTGTTCTAAATTAGTAATATTTAAAGAAACAAAAGCATTTAATTATCGAAAAATGGTCTTCACAAACCCATAGAGATGGTTTATATGATAATTTGGGGTTTAATTTTATTTTTATAATTTGTAATTTTATTTTATCTTTATAATTTATTATTAATATTACAGTTAGAAAAATATTTAGGAATACAGAATATAATTTTATTATATTTATTTACACAGAAACAAATTTAAAATTTTTAAACATGTATCAATATATTTTTTATAAATATAAAAATCTGAAAATATCGTAAATTAAACTGCTATACAAAGTAATAATTACAAATGAAAGAAAAAATATCGTCCTGGTGTTATTGCAGTTTAAAATTAAATTAGAAACGTTAAAATTCCTCGTTATGAATTATGTTTAGATCATTAATCTTTATAATAATTTCAAAGGTTTAAAAGATGTATGTAAGAGATACGTAACATATGCAAGAGGACTGTAGGCAAATTTTAATCACCCTGAAATTCCATTCAGACCGTTTCGTGGGAAGAATTAACCACGTGGGTGGATTTTTATACTTTAAGATCATTAAAATAGATAGTGTATATTCAATGTCATTGACGATACAAATTAACTATGTTTAGATCATTAGATCTTTATAATAATTTCAAAGGTTTAAAAGAGATATGTAAGAGTTACGTAACATATGCAACAGCAAGACTGTAGGCAAGGGAGGGGATATTGGGGACCGGTCCCCCTGAAATTCCAAAATTCAATAAGACCGTTTCGTGGGAAGAAAATTAACCACGTGGGTGGATGCGTTTTATACTTTAAGATCGATTAAAATAGATAGTGTATATTCAATGTCATTAGATGACGATACAAAGTATAACTATGTTTAGATCATTAGATCTTTATAATAATTTCAAAGGTTTAAAAGAGATATGTAAGAGTTACGTAACATATGCAACAGCAAGACTGTAGGCAAGGGAGGGGATATTGGGGACCGGTCCCTCCCTGAAATTCCAAAATTCAATAAGACCGTTTCGTGGGAAGAAAATTAACCACGTGGGTGGATGCGTTTTATACTTTAAGATCGATTAAAATAGAAAGTGTATATTCAATGTCATTAGATGACGATACAAAAAGTATAACTATGTTTAGATCATTAGATCTTTATAATAATTTCAAAGGTTTAAAAGAGATATGTAAGAGTTACGTAACATATGCAACAGCAAGACTGTAGGCAAGGGAGGGGACTTAGTGGACCGGTCCCTCCCCGGGAACCCCTTTCGTTTTGGAAAAGCACCGCCAGCATGAAGGAACGATTTTGCTGAAACTGGGTCCTCGAAATTTAGAATTAGGGACGAAACAGGAGACCCCCAGCCTTGACCTGCCACCCCCAGATGTTTCATTCGAGAACATTGCGACCACGAACGTATTTTAAGTACCCCGGCAATTTAATTATTGTAGAATCTACACCATTTTCCTGGGACAGCTGAAAAAATGTAGCCAGTGGGCAGAAAGTTAGCATTTATTCAGAAGTCAGTTTTAAGAGATGAGTCAAAAGAATATGTCAAAAATGACTCCTAATGACGCTACAATAAGTTCAGTTACCACCAGGACGTGTGTCAAGTAATTCGTTAGGGTGCACACAGAATATTTGAAGAATTTTCAGAAAAGTTGGTTAGATTACAGTCAATTTGATAAATCACTCATATTTTGAAGTACTCATATTTTGAAGTTTTCATACTTTTGGATATATACCCTTTGAAATTGTATGAATCTCATACAATGGCCCTCTGTTATTTAACTCGTATAAAATAAAAGTAAAAGTGTTTTAGGGAGAAAAAAAAGACATTCATTTAAGCAGACATTCATTTAACCATATCACTCGAAAATAGCTTGTAATAATAATTGTATTTCTTTCCAAATAAAAATCCCCTTAAGTTTTAACACCGGTCTATGAAACAGTGGAGTGCAGAAATTGGATAGAATGATACCCAAGTAAAGAATTGTAACATGTAAATTAGCAGTTTCAGTAAAAAATACAATTACTAACTATTGAAACTATTGCTTTTTATTAATGAAACTCTTACTATTGTTACAGGATTTACAAATAGGTATGGATAGGCAGGAGGAAGAAGTGAAGCTAAGCAGTAGACATTGGACAGTAGGAAAGAACAGAGGATGCTGGTCAAATCACAATCGAGTCTAAAGTCAAGTCCAAGGTAAAATGTCAGTTGTAAGTGGTCGTAGGAATAGATGGTGAAACAGAACAAGCCACCTTTGGGTTCGTAAAAGTCATGTCCAGAAAAAAATATCACAGTCAGGTATAGATTAAAGTCTTAGTCTTATGCAGTTGTACAAGGTCGGATGCAGCGAACGAAGACACTTCTGCGCTCCAACTTAAGTTCGATCATGTAGCAGTAAAAATCGGCAGTGATCGAATTAGCGCTATCGACCCAAGTCAGGATTTCTTCTTTCAAGACGGGGTCGACGCGCTGCCAGGATTTGCAATTTTCATCAACGCCAAGCAGATACTCATCCAAAGTTGCAGCCCGGACACGTTGGTCCGCTATTTGTCCCAGGCATGCTGGGTCATCCTCTGCTTCACTAGAAACCATAGCTCGCTTCGCAAAATGGCGGTGGGATCATCATCATAGTCATCAAATGCTTTGAGACGGCGAAAGATTTCCTGGCCGTGAGTTAAGTTAGCGTCCATTTCATTGAGGATCTACTCCCTTTCGTTTTCCAAATCTTGAATCCTCGCCTCTTTTTCTAGTCGCTTACGCTCAAAGTATCCGCGGAAAAGCATTGCATCCAGAATTCTTTTACGTAGGTTTTTAAACATGTTTAACACATAAAATTCAATTCACAATAACTTTTTTATGTATTTTCTCTCAAATTCGCTCTTTAATGTAATACTCGCTCTGAGTTTCGTTAAGAACTGAGAAACAACAAAGGAATGTCGCACCTCCTATTCGCAACAATACAACCATAAAGAGAACCGAATTTAGAAATGGGTGCATTGTTTACTTCTGGAGATATTATTTTCTCCGTTGATATACTCTCTATTGTTGTTAACAGAGCAACAGCTTTGAAAATACCCGAGCATACACCGTAGAGGCTAAGCGTTTCTATGGCAATCTCGATGCCGAGAGGATGCCCTACAGATCCTAGGCTAAACTTTGATAATGCGGTCATTTCAGCTGATTTTATTTGTTTGAGGATACAGTATCGCAATTTTGCAAACTACTGCTGTTTGTTCTCTATGTTATTCTACTGTTCCTACGTTCGCATCCCTACCTGATTTCTATATTTTTCTTCTGCGTCGTTCCGAAATGGAATCTTTACAGAATATTATTGCCGTTATATCAGTTATTAGTGAATGACAACATGAAGTAGCCAAAAACACAACACAGCATGTTAGGTAAATAGGTCCCTATAGCGTGGCAGGAAATATCGAATATTTGTATCCCATATTACCCACGATTTATTTCAAAGGTTCTGCATTACCTGCACTGTTTCTACTGAATTAAACTCATTACTTCATTTATATTTAATACAGTGAAAACTACTTTTCTGTAGAAATGCCAAACAAACGTCACAGTAATGGAGAGAACAGAAAAGGAATTGACTAAAGAACTGCGTTCCCCCACCAACTTGGCGATAATACGTTTAAATATGGTCTCCTGACATTTTCTCCTGATCTCACCGTGTCGAAATAATCTATCTATATTATAATTTATAGGATATTACCATCCAACTCTCCTTGAGAAACAAGTTTCTTATTTATTGAAAGTGTCCAATGCTTAAAAAATTAGATATAACAAGCCATTAATGGTTCACTATGGCTGATTTTTAATAATTTGGAGCTGTTGCGTTTGTAAACTGTTAAGGGATTAATTGCCCATAAATATAAATGTCAGTTTTTCAAGTTGCTTTCTTTAATTAAGTAAGCATATATAATTCTATTACGATGGCGCACTGTGCATTCATTAAAGTCGCCAGAAAAAGCAAGATATACCATGTTTGGATGGATTATCTAAGTGTTTTAGTAAATACGAGATAAAGAAATAAGTTTAAAAC
The DNA here is from genome assembly GCA_032207245.1 of Pardosa pseudoannulata. Taxonomy (NCBI): domain Eukaryota; kingdom Metazoa; phylum Arthropoda; class Arachnida; order Araneae; family Lycosidae; genus Pardosa; species Pardosa pseudoannulata. The sequence continues at coordinate 84,074,106 of CM063511.1, forward strand.
ACAGAGAACAATTATATTATTTGAAATCACATTTTAAAATTTAATCAAATGTAGAAATAATATCTCAAAATTTCATAGTTGCCATTTATAAAGTGAAAATTAATTTCTTTCCTGAATATCATTTGCCTATTTTTTCTCTAATTTAGTTTAGGTTTAGGTATTAAAACTTATAAGGATATGTTATATAACGTTTTTATTTAAGAAATGGCAACTACAAAATAAAAACAAATTTGATAGAATTTGGCGAGTTTTTAAACGCATTATTGAAAATAAAAATCTCGCCAAGATAATAAAACAGAACAAAGGGAATTTTCTAAAAAAGATTGGTTTAGCGTTTAAATATATATTTCCATAAATACATTTCCTTACACCTGAATTTTAATAGAGTAAATACTTTTTTATGTTACTCGGAATACGAAATATTAGGCAATCATAATGCAAACATTGAATAACACTGTCATTTTTAACGCCAACTCAACAATGGAATTGCGCGTGACGCAAAATTAAAGTGGCGTTTTGGTCTGTTTTTCGTTGATATCTTTCGAACTAATTGAATATCTGAATGTGAATGGGCAAAATGATTTCCCTAAATTGTTCGGCGTTTCTCGCGTCCCTTCTGCGTCCAGCGGTTCACGAGGAGATAGATGCACATAGATAGATAGATAAATACAATCAGATTTTAATATATAAGACTAGCTGCTTCGCACCCAGCCTTCGGTCTGGGTTATACATGTTTCTTCAAAGAAGTTTTAGAACCACTATTAAAAATAAACGTATTAATAAAAATGTTGAATAAATCTCGCATGCTGCAGATTCTTGATGAATAAGATAGTTTATTAACAACATGCAAACCCTGCTATACATTTGTACATTCATTTTATTGTTCGGTAACCACAGTGTAAGGGGGCTTCCAAGATTTCCAAGAAGAAATTCCAAGACTTTCTCTACTACATAGGTCAAACTTTTTTACGTTATGGATATATATGCTTTAAATATCTTTAGTGTAAACATTTCTTTGAAATAGATTTTTATTTCTTAAATTTCGTGTTTTATAAATATTTTCTTCACGTGCTTAAAATGCAAAGGAATTGTTTTTTGTTTCATAACCAATATTACGCTTCATTTTTTCGGTGTATAGAACATAGGTTCCTTTTTTGATGTACTGGAGAACCAAGAATGGTGAAAATGGAGTTTTAGTCATTAATAAAGAATTCATTTTTTTTCTCTATCATATAGGCTCAACTTGCATAAGATATTCGATAATTTTGTTATACAACTGTTCAATTACTTAAGTGAAATTCTCTATCAGATTTTAATATATAAGATACACACACATATACATATACATATATATATATATATATATATATATATATATATATATATATATATATATATATATATATATGTATATATATATATATATATATATATATATATATATATATATATATATATATATATTATATATATATATCAGGTTTAAAAATGGGGGTTAAGAATTATACGAGTCGTAATTAAAAATAGTTAGAACTCAAAACGATAAAGTAATAGGAGAAATACACACCGTCAGGTACTATACAGAGTAAAGAATTTGAAGCAGAAATAGACATAAGAATTTGCTTAGGTAGTAAAGCCAAAAGAGACAGCTCTCAGCGGGAACTCGGGCTGATAACATTATTCACGCTTGTCGTTGCAAAATATGAGAACAAAGGATATCTAAATGGCACAGCCATGGACAGAAGGATTACAATCAATAAGTGTTTACATATGAAATCAAATGTGTCTTCCATGCCTTAACCACTCGTCTGTGTCATACATGTATTTAGGGAACACACACACACACACACACACACACACACACATATATATATATATATATATATATATATATATATATATATATATATTGTAATGTTAAATATGTGAATAGTTGAGAATTTTATAAACTTTCGAATTAATTTTTATTAAGAAATGATTATTTTTAGCATATTGTGGTATTAAACAACAAAATTTTAGAAAGTTTGTTACTTTTAAGGTAAAAAAATTTAAACTTATAATTCCATTAAATACCTCATAATGAGGAATGATTACAAGTTTTTTCCTTGTGATTATATTCAACAATTAATCATTAAACTTGTGCAAAACACAAATCTCTGCGAAAATACAATTGTTATAATGCCCCTGGGCCTGTTTACGTGGAATCTAGCCATAATTTGAAAAGATAATTACAATACCCTCCTGTTGGGTGAAATTGACTTTTACATTATCATATTGATCAGAGTGGCATCATTAAAATTCATAACTTCGGATCCAGTTTATAAACATTTTAAATTAGATTGAAGCTCAAGCAGTATTTATTTGTAAAGAAATTCATTTTCTCACACAACAGAAAATTGTTTCTTAATAAAATCAGTTAATTTCCAGGGATTTCAAAATAAATTTAGCATTCTTTTATTTGGGAGAAAATTTATTTTACTGTGAATAAAATTATTACCTGGTAATATATTGTGAATAAAATATCAGAATATGTTCTTTCAAACAACTAAAGATTATTTCACGTGTTGAATATTTTTTTTTATTTGTAGGATTTGCTTATTATAAGAATTCTTTGAATTCTTTGTTTGCAAGATTTTTATATTTAATTTTGATTTTGTAACAAAGTATTATACTAGAACTTTTCCCTGTTAGTTTATTAAGTCTCGAATACTTTATTATGAGAAAAATCTTGAGATATTTCTTAAATCTTTTAGAAGGTAATTTTTCCCAGCAATAGTGCATTAAAATACTTTTTGAACGGAGGTATATTAAAGCAATAACTTCATATTATCAGACTAAAATGATTTAATTTCAAATTCTTTATTCGTATAAACTTTGCTTATAGAGCATCTGACTATTAAAAGTTCGGCCTTTTTCTGATTTTTTCTTCTTATTTATTTATTTATTTATATAATTATTGGAGGTGGAGGGCAGTTTTTGATTAATATTTCTATTATTTTGAAACTTTTTCCACAGAATTGTGACTATACATTGGAACACTTTTAGAAACCAAATACTTCGGATTTGGAATATGCAATGTCAAACATTTTAATAATTCTACATTCCATAAACATGCCATTTCTTTCTTCTTTCACAATTGGATATTTGACTATTATAACATTTAACAACTCACAGTACCCAAATAACTACAAAAAATGTTCAAGATCTGAACATAAGGCTTCTGGTCGGTATATTACCTTTCTGTTCGCTCATTTTGATGAAAATTGAAATATTTTCCATACGTATGAAAGATTATCTGCATCTATAGACGTAATTCGCAAATGGTTAAACCATTTTTCTATTATTTACCTATATTATCTTAAGTATATGACATACGTTTTGTGATTTGATACGTGTTTTATGTTACGTTTAAGTTTATCTACATCTATAGGCGTAATTCTCAAATGGTTAAACCATTTTTCTCTTATTTACCTATATTTCCTTAAGTATATGACATACGTTTTGTGATTTGATACCTGTTTTGAGATAAGCTTAAGTTTATCTGCATCTATAGACGTAATTCGCAAATGGTTAAACCATTTTTCTATTATTTACCTATATTCCCTTAAGAATATGACATACGTTTTGTGATTTGATACCTGTTTTGTGTTACGCAGAATACATACAAAGGATAAGCGGTAGCTCAGTCGGTAAAGGCAGCATTCTCGTAACTGAAAGGTTGCAGGTTTGGGGTTGAAGCCGGCCTAAGATCCGCCGTGTTTGTTAAAGGTGACTGAGGCACGTAAAAAATGTTCGTGTTAACAAAGTCCTCCAAGTTCTCGAACAATATCTCTGGGGTCTTCAGGCCAAGTCTGGGGGTGTTCTGGCTGGTCCCTGTTTCTAAATTACGAGTACCCAGCGGGGGTAATGTTATACACGTCCGTAGCATACCTTAAACTATACGTGCTCCACGGGTGGCTCTAAATGAATAATAGGCTCGCAGCCTTGTTAAGGCGTTAGGATAATGTCTGTATCTCCTGCTGCGTTGAAAGAAAAAAAAAGGAATATAAAAATGTAAATGTACCCTTTTTTAGTTTTTTAATGTATTAATAGATAACTCCACGCATAGTAATAAAATGTATGTAGTAAGAATGTCCTTTGCACTTATTCTAAGTGTATCAAAAAGTCAACAGAATTGATTTATTATGTAAAAAGTAATTATTATGTTCTTTTAACACTATTAAGAAATATCACAGATAAATTATAAGTATTTTTTACTCAGTATTACCAATTATTAATTACATAACGTTATGACATATAAAATATACTGTCATGTTATTAGAAGATAATAAATACTTTTTTTATTTTTCGTACTACAACTTTCTTTCCTCAAAAGATATAAGACGTAATAGTAGAAAGAACCTTCAGAGATTTAGTGTTAGAAAGCAAATACGTGAAATTAAATTAAAAAACAAACATCATTGCATTTCGATGAGAGATTTTATACTTATATTCTAAATTTATATTGCTTTAAAACTATTTAAGAATTTATTGTAAAGCATGGCTATGAGCGAATGGACTGACATTGACATGCATTTAAATGGAGCTTTTAATTTGATGAATGTTTAAATTGAGAGCAATAAGTATCCGTTTCTTCTTACTTTGTACTGCATCATGATACCGAAGACATCTGTGAATAAAAATGAGTAGATTAAATTTAATCTAACGTAAAAACGGAAAGTATATATGAAAAAGAAGGGAAGAAGATGAAATGAGAGAAGAAGGTATGTATAGAAAATAAAATAAGCAATTGGAAGCGTTCCAGTAGATGAAAAGTGTAAATGTGTGAATTTTTAATTCCATTGATAAATAATTTATTTGCGTTCTGGAGGTTCCTAGAAATTAGGTTGTAATAACAGTTTAGGTAACCGGAAGAACGTCCTATATAAACGGGCAAACCATGTAATGTTATTAACGTTATGAACTGTGTTATAATGTCAGGAATGTCACTTTTATACGTACCATTATAGGGAAAAAAGAACAACAAGTAAAGATGTTTTTGGAATTCAGTTCCTGGAGGTATCGAAAAAGTGACAAATTTTTATTAGCAAACAAACAAAATCCAACAAAATGTTTTGTTTATGTAATTACTTCTTCAATATATCTGAATCGTCTAATTTTTAGTCTTGTTCTACTAACAGTTATCAAAAAAAACTTCATTAACTTGTTAATGAAGGGAAGAAGCCTAAGATGCGTATCACTGAAGAAAAAAAATTATGAAACATATTTTTAGATATTTTTTAAACTCAAAAACGCTATCATGACATCTGAGATTTTTCCTATTTAAAATAATAAACTGTTAAAAACTGAAAGTATATATAATGTCCAATAAGGTTTTTTTCTTTAAAAGTGAAGGATGAGATTAGTCGGGAAGTTAGCGGAGAATTTAACGTTACAAATTATTATTAGCAAACAGTCAAAAACCAACCAAACAAAATATTTTGATCTTGTAATTAATTATTCAATATATCTAATCCGTCTAAATTTTAGTCTTGTTCTACTAAGATCTATAAAAAAATAAAGAAATAAAAACTTCGTTAACTTGTTAGTGAGGGGAAGAAGCATAAGATGAGTATCACTGAAGAAAAAAATTATGAAACTTATTTTTAGATATATTTTAAACTCTAAAACGCTATCATGACATCTGAGATTTTTCCTATTTAAAATAGTAAACTGTTAAAAACTGAATGTATATATAATGTCCAATGAGGTTTTTTTCTTTAAAAGGAAAAGATGAGATTAGTCGGGAAGTTAGCGGAGAATTTACCGTTACAAATTATTATTAGCAAACAGTCAAAAACCAACCAAACAAAATGTTTTATTTGTGTAATTACTTCTTCAATATATCTGAATCGTCTAATTTTTAGTCTTGTGCTACTAAGAGTTACCAAAAATAGAATCTTCGTTAAACTGTCAGTGAAAGAAAGAAGCCAAAGATGCGTAATACTGAAGATAAAATTTGATAAATTTATTTTTAGATATTTTTTAAATTCTAGAACGCTATGTAAAAGTCTCAGGGGAAGATGTATAAGAGTCGTGCGACTGAAGATAAAATTTGTTAAACTTATTTTTAAGTATTTTTTGAACTCTAAAACGCTATCTTGACATCTGAGATTTTTCTTATTTAAAATAATAAACTGTTAAGAACTGAAAATAAATATAATGTCCAATATGCTTTTTCTTTGAAAGTCAAGGATAAGATTAGTCGAAGGTAGACGAGAATTTACCGTTACAAATTATTATTATCAAAGAAACAAAAACCAATTAAACGAAATGTTTTGCTTCTGTAATTACTTCTTCAGTATATCTGAATCGTTTAATTTTTAGTTTTGTTCTACTAAGAGTTATCAAAAACAAAATCTTTGTTACCCTGTTAGTCAGGGGGAAGAACCCTAAGATGCGTATCACTGAAGAAAAAATTTATTAAATTTATTTTTAGGTATTTTTTAAACTCTAAAACGCTATCATGACATCTGAGATTTTTCCTATTTAAAATAATAAACTGTTAAAAACTGAAAGTATATATAATGTCCAAGAAGGTTTTTTTTAAAGTGAAGGATGAGAGTAGTCGGGAAGTTAGCGGATAATTTACTGTTACAAATTATTAGTAGCAAACAGTCAAAAACCAACCAAACAAAATGTTAGTTGTGTAATTACTTCAATATATCTGAATCGTCTAATTTTTAGTCTTGTGCTACTAATAGTTACCAAAAATAGAATCTTCGTTAAACTGTCAGTGAGGGGAAGAAGCCAAAGATGCGTAATACTAAAGATAAAATTTGATAAATTTATTTTTAGATATTTTTTTAAATTCTAGAAAGTTATGTAAAAGTCTCAGGGGAAGATGTATAAGAGTCGTGCGACTGAAGATAAAATTTGTTAAACTTATTTTTAAGTATTTTTTGAACTCTAAAACGCTATTATGACATCTGAGATTTTTCTTATTTAAAATAATAAACTGTTAAGAACTGAAAATAAATATAATGTCCAATATGCTTTTTCTTTGAAAGTCAAGGATGAGATTAGTCGGGAAGGTAGAGGAGAATTTACCGTAAAAATGATTAATAGCAAAGAGACAAAAACCAACTAAACAAAATGTTTTGTTTTGTAATTACTTCTTCAATATATCTGAAACATCTAATTTTCAGTCTTGTTCTACTAAGTTTTATCAAACATAAAATCTTCGTTAACCTGTCAATAAGGGGAAGAAGCATAAGATTCGTATCACTGAAGAAAAAATTTATTAAACTTATTTTTATTTATTTTTTAAACTTTAAAACGCTATTATGACATCTGAGATTTTTCTTATATAAAGTAATAAACTGTTAAGAACAGAATATAAATAGAATGTGCAATAAGCTTTTTCTTTGAAAGTCAAGGATTAGATTAGTCGGGAAAGTAGAGGAGAATGTACCGTTATAAATAATAATAGCAAATAGTCAAAAACCAACTAAACAAAATGTTTCTTTCTGTAACTACTTCTTCAATATATCTGAATCGTCTAATTTTTAGTCTTGTGGTACTAAGAGTTACCAAAAATAGAATCTTCGTTAAACTGTCAGTGAGGAAAAGAAGCCAAAGATATGTAATACTGAAGATAAAATTTGATAAACTTATCTTTAGGTATCTTTTTTAAATTCTAGAACGTTATGTAAAAGTCTCAGGGGAAGATGCATAAGAGTCGTACCAATGAAGATAAAATTTGTTAAACTTATTTTTAAGTATTTTTTAAACTCTAAAACTCTATCATGACATCTGAGATTTTTCCTATTTAAAATAATAAACTGTTAAAAACTGAAAATATATATAATGTCCAATAAGTTTTTTTCTTTAAAAGGGTAGGATGAGATTAGTCGGGAAGTTAGCGGAGAATTTACCGTTAAAAATTATTATTAGCAAAGAGATAAAATCCAACTAAATAAAATGTTTTGTTTATGTAATTACTTTATTTTAAACTCTAAAACGCTATCATGACATCTGAGATTTTTCCTATTTAAAATAATAAACTGTTAAAAACTGAAAGTATATATAATGTCCAATAAGCTTTTTTCTTTAAAAGTGAAGGATGAGATTAGTCGGGAAGTTAGCGGAGAATTTACCGTTACAAATTATTATTAGCAAAGAGACAAAAACCAACTAAACAAAATGTTTTGTTTGTGTAATTACTTCTTCAATATATCTGAATCGTCTAATTTTTAGTCTTGTGCTACTAAGAGTTACCAAAAATAGAATCTTCGTTAAACTGTCAGTGAGCGGAAGAAGCAAAAGATGCGTACTACTGAAGATAAAATTTGATAAACTTATTTTTAGGTATTTTTTAAACTCTAAAATGCTATCATGACATGTAAGATTTTTCTTATATAAAGTAATAAACTGTTAAGAACAGAATATAAATAGAATGTCCAATAAGCTATTTTTTTGAAAGTCAAGGATGAGATTAGTCGGGAAGGTAGTGGAGAATTTACTGTTACAAATTATTAAAAGCAAAAAGATAAAAATGAAACACAAACATGTTGTTTTCTTTCTGTTTTCACTTCTTTAATATACCCCAGTCATCTAATTTTGAATCTTGTCCTTCGAAGTGTTGTCAAAAATGAAATTAAAATTTAAACTATGAATAGAGGCCTATAATCTAAAGAGACTTTTCAGTTAAGATAAAAGTTTGTTAAACTTACTTTTAAGTACTTTTTAAACTCTAAAACGCTATTATGACATCTGAGGATATTCTTATTTAAAATAACAAACTGTTAATATCTGAAAATAAATATAATGTCCAATACGCTTTTCTTTTAAAGTCAAAGATACGATTAGTCGGAAAGGTAGAGGAGAATTTACCGTTGCAAATTATTATTATGAAATAGCCAAAAATCAAACACAAACAAGTTGTTTTCTATCTGTATTCACTTCTTTAACATACCTGAGTCATCCAATTTTCAATCTTGTGCTACCAATTGCTGTCAAAAATGGAATTAATATCAATACCATGTATATAGGTATATAAACTTAAGACGCTTGTCAACCAAGATAAAATTTTGTTAAACTTACTTTTAGGTATTATTTAAATTCTAAAATGCTATTATGACATCTGAGGATTTTCTTATTTAAAATAACAAACTGTTAAGAACTGAAAATAAATATAATGTCCAATACGCTTTTCTCTTAAAGTCAAGGATACGATTAGTCGGAAAGGTAGAGGAGAATTTACCGTTGCAAATTATTATTATGAAATAGACAAAAATCAAACACAAACAAGTTGTTTTATATCTGTAGTCACTTCTTTAACATACCTGAGTCATCTAATTTTCAATCTTGTGCTACAAATTGTTGTCAAAAATGGAATTAAAATCAATACCATGTATAGAGGTATATAAGCTTAAGACGCTTGTCAACCAAGATAAAATTTTGTTAAACTTACTATAAGTTATTTTTTAAACTCTAAAATGCTATTATGACATCTGAGGATTTTCTTATTTAAAATAACAAACTGTTAATAACTGAAAATAAATATAATGTCCAGTACGCTTTTCTTTTAAAGTCAAGGATATGATTAGTCGGAAAGGTAGAGAATTTACCGTTGCAAATTATTATTATGAAATAGACAAAAATCAAACACAAACAAGTTTTTTTCTATCTGTATTCACTTCTTTAACATACCTGAGTCATCTAATTTTCAATCTTGTACTACCAATTGTTGTCAAAAAAGGAATTAAAATCAAAACCATGTATAGAGGTATATAAGCTTAAGACGCTTGTCAACCAAGATAAAATTTTGTTAAACTTACTTTAAGTTATCTTTTAAACTTTAAAATACTATTGTTACCCCCGATGAATTAACGATAAATGAAGTAATAAAATGTTAAAAGTTGAAAAGTTTAATGTTCAATATATTTTTAAAATGAAAGTGGTTATGTTGCTCACTTTTCCATGCTCAACAATAACTTTTTAAAAAGTTATCTTCCATATATAACAATTGTAACAGCATTTGTCAGGATAGCTTTTAATGGTTAAATACTTAAAAAAGAAACCTTATGTTAACAAAAGAGATATTCACTTTTCATTCAATGTTTACGATTCTCTATTTAGACCTAAATAATTGATTAATTTATTCATTAAAACATTGCCTCAAACTACAAAAATGGGAATGATTTTCAGTACATGAAACAATGTTCTACTTTTTCATTCCCACTAAACTTTCCATATCATAAAGGACAGTTTAAATAGATACAAAACTAATGAATATTAGTTAGAAGATTGTTATCTAAAACTAGTATGTAACTAATATGTATCTTTTTTAGTATAACATATTACTTCAACCTTTTAGGTCATGTTACCTGTTTTAGAATCATGAAATATCAATAATGACTTGCTATATTAGGAAACATAATTGATTTTGAAGAGAGTAAATCAATGAATACATAATATTGATTTAGTCTTAGGATTATTCAAAAGTAAGTATATCTGAAAATATGTTTGTAAGAACATTCTTAACAGACAAACTGCATGTATTCAGACATATAACTTCATTTTTAAAATTTCTATATTAGACAGCAGATCGTTATACATGTTTCACGTAGTTTTCTTAATAAGTTTAACTTAATTCAAGAATCGATAGCATGTGTGTATTGTACCTAATAACAAATCTAATGTTCATTTCCCAATCGTTTCCATTTAAATGAATCACATTAATAAAATATAATTAATGAAGCATTAAGATACATTAACATTAAGAGCATTAATATTTAAGATAATCTGGGTATTTTCAAAGTTATTTGGGTATCGATATATTTATGAACAATAGAGTTCATGTAGTGCAGCAATTACAGTATTAGGTAAATCGAATTTTTCCGAATTTTAATTTTCAAAATTTTTTAAAGCTGTTCGAATATTTTTTAACACATATCGAAATTAATTTTAATAGAGTTGATTTAATTATGGGAATTTTTCAAAAGTGTATGAATTTCATATTATGTATAAATATTTAAAAGTTGTACATTTTTTATCAAATGATAGTCTTTTTAGAGTAAAAGATATTAAACACAAGCTGTTTGAGTCTGATTTGAACCTCGAGGATATCACATTTAATTATTATTGCTGTGACATTTTTATCGTCTCCCTCTTCGTTACATATTTATTTTCTTTTGGCAGAACAACAGAGAGATATAGCGAGATGTAACAATAACTTACATTCAGTTCAGTTTTTTTTACCCCTTCTCGTAAGCCTTCGTCATAGGCATACAGTACAGGACTGGTTTGAACTAGAAGCAACTTCGAACTTCTCCCAACCAATAGTAGGGACTGTTGGTTTGGCGGGATTCTGACCCTTCCGTTCTTGAATGGATTCCTCGTTTATTTCTCCTCAGTGCAGTTTGATTTTTTTAGAGGACAAAGTTGTTACCAGAGGAGAGAAGAGGGTGAACGCTGTTGGTATCCGCTGCTTGCGGGATAAACATGTTTTTTGGAGTGACACGAGAAAAAGGAATGGAGACGCCATTTTGAAGGACCGATGTCGAATCGAGAGGAGTCATCTATATCAACAAATGATAAGTTTTATTCCAGTTGTATTTCTTAGGCATTTAATTGTATAAAATTATTTAATCAAGACATATTTGCCCATGGGTTTTTTAATGAGTTTAAATTTATTCTTTCTCAAACACTAGGCCAACGTTATTTTTACATATTGGAATTTTTCATACGCAGTTTATGAATTTCATATTATATATAAATATTTAAAAGTTGGGCATTATTCATCAAACTATAGTATTTTTAGAGTACAAATTATTATACACAAGATTATA
>CM063511.1:84093439-84100939 GCA_032207245.1 Pardosa pseudoannulata
TTACATGCGGGCATAATTTTTATCGGACATACTTTAAATCTTACAATAAAATGAAGTTGCTATAATAAGAATTTCGAAAAATTCAAGGACAGATACAAGTGTAAATATATATTTTTCATAAAATTTGTAGACTGTTTACTTAGCAGGACATGGAAAAAAGGGTATTTCAAATAATTAAGCTTCGGAATACTAACAGCAAATTTCATACAAAAGAGGACTTTTATAGAATCAGCGATTCGTTATCAGATGTTATTTACTATACAAATCTAATAAAACTTTAATTTTCTTTAGTCAGATAATAACCTGATATTTTTTATTTCCAAATACCTTTGTCGTCTTTAAATAATCGCGCTAAAAATATAGTTAGTTGTTTCTTTATCCAAGGAACAAGGTTATAGAAATAAGCTTCCTTTTTTAGCCCAGGAACAACCTTTTTATTGGGCTTTAACCACAATAAAGTTGAGTTAACATCATAAGCCTTTATGAAGTGTATAAGAAGAAGAAAGTACAAATATATATTTTTCATAAATTTTAGAAGAAAAGATAGGTGTTCTAAATTATTAATTTTCGGTCCCAATTAATCTCAAATTCCCTTACTTTTTAAAGTCATAATTTATAGAATCAGTGATTCATTATTAGTGTCTATTTACTTCATAAATCTTACAAATTTCGTGTTTTTCTTAAGGTAAGACCTTGATATTTGTTTATTTCTATTGGTATATCTATTGCCTTTAAATAATCGCGCAAAAAATGTAGTTATTTATTCTTTAACCAAGGACCACTATAGAGAAAATAAATAAAGCCTTATCACAAAGAAAACAAGAGATTTGTTAGATTCGTACCAGATACACTCTGATAATGAATCACTAATTCTATAAAGTATAAAAAATGTGAAATTTGAGATTAAGAGTCCATAAACTTAATAATATGGAATACCTTTTTTTCCCTTTATTGTCTGTAAATTTTTATGAAAAACAGATATTTACACTTTTTTGTTGTTATAAAAGGTTTGTTCCTTGGCTAAAAAAGAAAGCTTGTTTCTTTAGCCTTGTTCCTTGGTTCAAGAATAAATAACCACATTGTTTGAGCGATTAATTAAAGGCAAGAGAGGCACCAACAGAAATAAAAATATTTTAGATTTATCTCAGAGAAAACACGAAATTTGTTAGATTTGTACAGTAAGTAGACTCTAATAATAAATAGCTGATTCTATAAATTTTGACTTTAAAAAGTATGAAATTTGAGATTAATTAGAACCGAAACTTAATAATTTAGAACACCTATCTTTTCTTGTAAATTTTATGAAAGATATATATTTACACTTTTTTGTTTTCATATTCTAAAGCTTATTGTGTCAACTTAACTTCACTGTAGTTGTCTCAAGGCCGATAAAATGGTTATTCCTTGCCTAAAAAAGAATTCTTCTTTCTGTAGCCATGTTCCTTGGTTAAAGGAAAGTAACTATACTTTTTGCTCGATTATTTAAAGACAATAGAAGTAGCAACAGCAATAAAAATATCAAAGCCTTATCTTAAAAGAGAACACGAGATTTGTTAGATGTGGACAGTAAATAGCCACTGATAATGAATCACTGATTCTATAAAGTATGACTTTAAAAGGTATAAAATTTGCGATTAAGAGGCAAGAAACTTAATAATTTGCAACACCATTCTTTCCGTTTTTTCCCTGTAAATTATTAAAGATCTTTACACTTTTTTTTCTTACATTTTTCCTAAAGGCTTATTCTGTCAACTTAACTTTATTGTGCTTGTCTCAAGACCGATAACATGATTGTTCCTCGGCTTTCTGTAGCCTTGTTGTTTGGTTAACCCATTAGTGCCCAGCGTCCTCATTTGAGGACAGTCAAAAAATGGTTTGTAGATTTTTTGTTTTCTTAAAACGATTCTTCATTTTTAATGAAAATAGATATTAATCTTATGAATAATCTCCCAAGTTTTCAAATATGATCTTATCTAAAATTTTGTTATTTCAATAGGCATTTTATGATTTTCAAGCTTAGAATAGGAACGTATTATGACCGGTATTCTGAACGTATACCGGTCAAAATCATGGCGAATAGCCATATCTGTAACAAGTCATCTCTTTTCAGTACTTTTCTCATATATGATAGCAAATAAATCTCTTATCACGAAGTTTTCCTTTTTTTTTAAAGACATCTTATTATGTTTTAAAATGACACCTCCTCACTAATGATGACTTGATGTCATATTTAAAGGTGCTTAAATTTCCTATTTTGTTTTACTTCCAGGTGTCTATAATAGCTTCTATGTTAGGTATTTACTAATATATAGTCATCAGAAATATCCGGGAGTTAATCGGTTAAATGAAAGTAACTGCACTTTTTGCTCGAGTATTTAAAGACAATAGAAATAACAACAGCAATAAAAATATCAAGACATTATTTTAAAGAAAACACGAGATTTGTTAGATTTGGACAGTAAATAGACACTGATAATAAATCACTGATTCTATAAAGTAGGACTTTAAAAAGTATGAAATTTGCGATTAAGGATCGGGAAACTTAATAATATGAAACACTTTTCTTTCCCTTTATTGCCTGTAAATTTTATGAAATATAGATTTTTACACTTTTTTGTTCTTATATTCTTCATAAAGGCTTATTATGTCAACTTAACTTTATTGTAGTTACCTAAAGCCCGATAAAATTGTTGTTCCTGGGTTAAAAAGAAAGCTTGTTTCTTTAGCTTGTTACTTGGTTAAAGGACTACATTTTTTGAGCGATTATTTAAAGGCAATAGAGGTACCAACAAAAATAAAAATATAACCTTACCTGAAAGAAAACACGAGATTTGTCGGATTTGTACAGTAAATAGACACTAATAAAGAATCACGGATTCTATAAATTATGACTTTAAAATGTATGTAATTTGCGATTAATTAGGACTTAAACTTAACAATTTAGAACAACTATCTTTTTTTGCAAATTTTATTAAAAATATATATTTGCACTTTTCTGTTCTTATATTCTTCATAAAGTCTTATTATGTCAACTTAACTTTATTGCGTCTGTATAAAGCCCCAAAAAAGGTTTTTCCTTAGCTAAAAAGAAAGTTTGTTTATTTAGCCTTATTCCTTGGTTAAATGATAAATAACTACATTTTTTGCGCTATTATTTAAAGGCAATAAAGGTAACAATAGAACTAAAAATATTTTGGCCTTATCTGAAAGAAAACACAAGATTTGTTAGATTTGTATAGTAAATAGACACTAATAATGAATCTCTGATTCTATCAGTTATGACTTTAAAATGTATGAAAATAATGATTAATTAGAACCGAAACTTAATAATTTAGAACACCTATCTTTCCATGTAAATTTTATGAAAAATATATATTTGCACGTTTTTGTTCTTATATACTTCATAAAGGCTTATTATGTCAACTTAACTTTATTGTGACCGTGTAAAGCCCGATAAAATGGTTGTTCCTTGGCTAAAAAAGAAAGCTTGTTTCTTTACCTTGTTCCTTGGTTAAAGAATAAATAACTACATTTTTTGCGAAATTATTTAAGGGCAATAGAGATACCAACAAAAATAAAAAAAATATCAAGGTCTTATCTCAAGAAAAACACGAAATTTGTAAGGTTTGTAAAGTAAATAGACACTAATTTAGTTTTGGTTTGGAGCGCTACAGTCTACTGTTTTGCACACGAGGGCTAATGAGACCGGAACCTACAGTTTAAAGCCGATTCCGAACGGCTACAAACATCCATGCCAGCAGCGGGATTCGAACCCACGAACTCCGGTTCCGAAGAGCAGCGCTCTACCACTCGGCCATCGTTCGGCAAATAGACACTAATAATGAATCACTGATTCTATAAATTATGACTTTAAAAAAGTATGGAATTTTTGATTAATTAGGACCGAATCTTAATAGTTTAGAACACCTATTTTTTCTTGTATAATTTATGAAAAATATATATTTGCACTTTCTTGTTCTTATATACTTCATAAAGGCTTACGATGTTAACTCAACTTTATTGTGGTTAAGCCCAATAAAAGGATTGTTCCTTAGCTAAAAAGGGAATCTTATTTCTATAACCTTGTTCCTTGGATAAAGAAACAAATAACTATATTTTTAGCGCGATTATTTAAAGACGACAAAGGTATTTGGAAATAAAAAATATCAGGTTATTATCTGACTAAAGAAAACGAAAATTTTATTAGACTTTATAGTAAATAACATCTGATAACAAATCGCTGATTCTATAAAAGTCCTCTTTTGTATGAAATTTGCTGTTAGAATAATTAAGTTTAATTATCTGAAACACCCTTTTCTCCATGTACTGTGAAGTAAACAGTCTACAAATTTTATGAAAAATACATATTTACAATTGTATTTGTCCTTAAATTTTTCGAAATTCTTATTATAGCAACTGCATTTTATTGTAAGATTTAAAGTATGTCACATAAACTTTATGCCCGCATGTAAATACAAGGAATTTTACTTCACAATATAAACACTTATTTTTAATTTATAAACATTTATTTTAAATAACATATATTAATGTCGGACGTATTATATTTCAAAGACAATTTATTAAATTTATGAAATTAGATTTAAGAGTTTATAGTCGCCTTAGGTAAATAGAAAGGATCATTAAAAATCTTTATTTTAAATGTATTGCAATTATATTTTTTAAATTTCTGTGATGCATTTTTATGGGTATCCATACAAAGACGTTCTTATTTTTTACTTGTCAAAATTCCCCGTTCATTTTTTGTAACTGCTTTAATAGCTGTAATGTTTTCTTATTATTTTAAAACTAGCATACAGCCCGTCATATGACGGGATCAGTAAAAGTTTTAATTTTCCAGATTTGTAAAGTACCTATTAGGCAGGTAACAAATAGTTTGTTTTTTGGATGCGAATTATCTGGTACATGCTCAATTACTTATTGTCATACTCGTCTAAAGTCTCCCGATACTGTGAATGCAGTGTAGAATCAAGCTGAATTCATTTACAAAGATAGTTTAAAGTTTTCTTAGCTAAGTTGAAATTATCGTTAAGTTCTTCTCAACAATTTCCTTTTTTTTGCCGCAGAAATTGTTGGAAGTAAAAGAATGAAACTATCATTTACACTATACCCTAGAGGGAAATAGAATTTTTTCTTAATACCGGTGATAAAGTTTTCATAGCAACGAAAAATAATCTATGATTAAATTTAAAATTATCACATATTTACCTAATCTATTATTTAAGCCAAATTAATAAAAAAATTATTTACGTAATATCTAAATTCAGTGATAAAAGGTATGAAAATAATACAGACGATATTTAAATAATTTTAAATAAGAAATGATTAAATGATAAGATGGTTAAAGGAATGACGTCATAATAGTAGAAAAAATATAATTTTTACCTATTTATTATGTGATAAATTTAATCGCCCGCTCTTAATCTGAAAAAAGAGGGCTTGATATAAGAATATTAAACTCTGAAAGAGGGGGGAAGGGTGGATTTCGAACGTTTAAATACTTTGTTTGAATTTTACTAACCCTAACTCATCAAGAATCTAATATGGATGCCTTATCCATTCGAGGTCCAACCGCTTCATAAATTCGAGGACAGAAGGTACGTCTAACTTAGGCTATTATTATATAGGGAATAATTTAAAATATTACCTGGTTAATCGAAAGATTAAATGCGATAACTTATAGTGGTATTCGAATTTAGTAAAGGAATATTTTTAGTTTGTCTCCTTCCGCTATGTTTAACCTTGACCTTTCGTTTTACCCTCATCCACTTTTATTGATGCGCATCAGTTTTGTGAAGAATAAAAGAATACTCCGGGCAATGTTCCAAGTATGGAATTATATCCAGTCAAAACTCTCTTTTTAATACTCCCGTACTTAGATCTTTCTGATGAGCGGAGATGTAGAATTGAGAAAATGAATTGGTGTTCAAATTTAAGATAATTTGCATACATTGTTGAATTTCAAGAAAAGAACTGAACTCAATGTGAAACCACTATTTCGAAAAAAGATACAAATTAAAGGAGTGTAGTAAGTTAACGTACACGTGCATGTGGATGGAGGTAGTATAAGAACAGCCACGTGTAGCATAAACGGCATTTTGTTCTCTGCATTTCATGGAATTTCTTGTGTATTTGAATATAGGGTTAAATTTGAATTCATTCAATAAAAATGATACACCACCAATGATTAGATTACAAAATTAGGTGACGAATCACTGAAACACTAGTAATTAATCAGTATTAAATCCAGATATATAGACTTAATGTAACGTCCAGAGTTGAGTTCAACTCTTGCAGACAGTTTCAGTATAACAGATCAGTTTCAATATAAAGTATTTCCGTAGGTTACCCAAAACTTCCATAGAAGATAACTAATTGTAGTATACAGCTAGACATTACATAAATAGTACAGCTAGCATGTTAACCTCAAATACTAATACAGGCCGTATAAAGGTCTTAAACTTGGACTGCAAACTGTAAAATTTCCCTTTTTTATTGAAGTCTGGATTATTTTCAAAAAGTATAGTATAAGGAAAAAAATAAAATAGTTAATTAGCTAATTAGTAACTCATGCAGACAGTTTCAGTATAACAGATTCACGGAAAAATGTTTTCAGAAGGTTACCCAAAACTGCCATAGAAGGTTACTAATTGTCCTATACAATTAGGCATAACAGACATACTGCAGCAAGCATGTTAACCTCAAATACTAATACAGGCCAAATAAAGGTCTTAAACTTGGACCGCAAACTGTAAAATTTCCATTTCTATTGAAGTCTGGATTTTTTTCAAGAAATGTAGCATAAGAAAGAAAATAAAAATAGTTAATTAGTGTAAGAAAACAAAAGAACATTCAATTAATGTTTTGTCTTTAAACTTCGTACAATATCACTTCCTACAGCAGTAGAAATATTGCCCAGAGTTGTTCGTTTAAATATTGACCTATTATAAACGTCGTGATTAGTGATTTAGTAATACTTATTTTTTGTTATAAAGTGTAAATACGTACTACTTCACAGCATTTCGTACACCAATTTGTGGATGATTTCAAACCTTGTCTTCAAATATTTGCGAAATTTGGGTGCTTAATTTAAGTACTATTTTTTTCCTTCAAATGTCAATTACACTGGAAATAGTATACCTTCACTTACATATAATTATCCTATTATTATTTGTATATAATTACATTTATATGAAATTCATAAAAAAATCGAAAAAATAAAAGAAAACTTGAAATATGAAATAAATTTGTAAATACTGTTCCAAGAATCTAAAACTGGAAAAATGGATATTATAAACAATGTAAGAAATTTTAAAATCCAGTTCCAGAATTTAGGTTAGTACTTTTGCTACATATCCTGAAAAATCATTTGTTTCAGATCTCGAATTTGGCGTCCTTGTACTACAACTTGTCAGATCCCTCTCGATTTATATGCGGCCCCACGAAACTGAGTTCTAATGGTTATTTTTTCAGGAAGGGTAT
>CM063511.1:84110939-84120939 GCA_032207245.1 Pardosa pseudoannulata
TGCTGATGCGTTCGTTGTTTCATTGTCCTTTGTACAATGCGTCCTTTCCCGGCTCTGCCCAGAAGGACCGGGACTCCAAGGATGGTCCTGAATCACCTCCTGGAGACCAATCACAACTCTCCAAAACTTGGTGAAGTTTAAGTGCAATCGTTTTCACACCACATGCTTCCTGCAGTCGCGAAAAAATACTTGGGCATGCAACACACAACGTGCGAGTGCGTCGAGCAAATCAGTTTCGCAAACCTTATGCCAAACATCGCTGCACTCTCACACTCCATTCTTCGATTAAATAATAAAATATACTAACTGCATGGAGGAAACAGAATTGCATTCTCGATATTGCTTTGCTAGTGAATTTCACTTGTTGGAAAACATAGTAACA
This sequence comes from Pardosa pseudoannulata, assembly GCA_032207245.1. Classification (NCBI taxonomy): domain Eukaryota; kingdom Metazoa; phylum Arthropoda; class Arachnida; order Araneae; family Lycosidae; genus Pardosa; species Pardosa pseudoannulata. Next base: position 84,111,322 of record CM063511.1, read on the forward strand.
TACTTAGATTGAGCATGGAGACAAAGAAAGCCTAGAACGAAGGGCGTTGCATTAAATATAAAATTCAGTTATGAAATATATTTATTTAATCATTATTACGTTATGTATATAAGTGGAAGGATCAATATTGTACCTGCTGGTTTTGACATCCTTGATACAAGAGTCTCTGCCATCAGTATTACTAGCTATGGTGTTATATGGGTAATACAGTAACAGTATGAGACATTTAAATTTACTCTCATTGCTTTTCTTGCATTTAGATTCTTATCTTTCTTACTACTTATTTATTTTAATGTATATTAACATCACTAATATAATGTAACCAATATGCCTTACATACTATTTTGGAAAAAAGCTTACGGTTTCTCAAGAACACCGTATAAGGGTACCGTGAGTCTGAAATGCTCTATGACTACTGGTTACTGGGATGGGTACACATTATTTGGAAAGTCTCAATAACCAAAAATTCCTTAGTCATGGAGGAGGACGTTTACTCATTGACTCTTAATTGAAAAGTAAGGATATTTGTAGAGATTTTTCTTAAGTCAGTTTGTTTGAGACTCGAATACATCCTTTATTCAAAGAGAACTACATTTTTTCTTTCAGTAGATTAGCTAACAGCATATTTTGTTTTATACTTAGATATTTTTATAATATTTCTGTGACTGTGATTGTTTTCAACAGTTAGGAAACTATATATTTCTATTAATAACTAGAAAACCTTCAGTCATGGTAGGACATTTACTCATTGAATCTTCAATTAAAAATGAAAATAACTGGAGATATGTTTCTGGTATAGAAAGAACTCAGTTTGTCTGAGACACAAATACATCCTTCATTCAAAGAAAACTACATCTTTTCTTTCAGTAGATTAGCTAACAGCATATTTAGTTTTTATACTGTTACACTGATTTATATTATTTCAGTAACTGTGATTGTTTTTAAGAGTTATGAAACTATCAGTTTCTATTAATAACTAGAATAGCATCCGTCGGACTTCAAAAGGCAACAGATGAAATTTAGGATTTCTTTTCGTGCTCAAGAATATACGGATTTTGTCTGTGAGAGCAAGAAAATTAATTCCAACAGATCAAATGCTTTATTACACATTAACATGAACCAAAACAAATCAGTTGAAAAGGTTTTGCTGTTACACATTTTTTGTGTTGATTTCTTGAATGTGTGGATTATTTTGCTTTATAGCAAAAACATTTTAACCGATGTTTTTGTAAGGCTTTTAATAGTTTGAAAATGTGTCACTCTCACTTAAGAAATGCTTGTATTCTTCATCGGGAAAAGGAAACATAAACGGAATCTGTTGTTTTTTCAACGCGCACATATTGACGTGTGATCAGCGGTGACTCAGTCGGAAACGACAGCGATCTTGCAACTGATAGGTTGCGGGTTTGGAGCTCGAAGGTGGTCTAAGATCTGCAGTGTTCGTTAAAGTGGACTGGGGTGCTTAAAATAATTTCATGGTTACAAAGTCCTGCAAGTTTTGAGCTGCACCTCTGAGGGGGCAGGCTCATGCCTGGGGGTCTTCTGTTTAGTCCCTATTTCAAAATTACGAGGAACCATTTGAGCATAAGTCCAAATGTCACTCTTAAGGTGCTCGTCAATTCGAAAGGCGCACACCCTTTGCCTTAATACAAGTAGGGTCCCGTTCAGTTGAGCTTGGTTTGATCAAATGGCAAAGCAACAACAACAATGATAACTTATACCCTCTGCTCTCATCGGAGCAACAGCCGATGATGAGGACTCAGCGGGGATAACGTTACTCTCGTAAGTAGCATTACCCGTTCACCGGGTGGTGCTAAATGCGTAACAGTTTCACAATCATATTTTGGCTTAAAGGTATATGTGGCTGTATTGTCAGCTGCATTTGAAAAGCAGGTTAACGTGTGCTAACACTAACGTTGTTACTCAGTCATAGAAATATGAAAGTATAAAATTCATTATTCTATTCTCAAATCTATTATTAAGTTTATTATTGGGTATTATTAGATTAATACATTATTTGAAGCAATTACACCCGTAATTTCTACCAGTGATATGGGCTATTACATTACTAAAGACTTACTTTTTAATACGCTGACTGTAACAGACACCCATATAAATATACGTATATAAACATATATGCATACAATAAACGTATGTAACACATATTCTCTTTAAAATCTAATAAGAAACTTATTTCGCTTCCTAAAATATTCATTTATAAATATATTCACTTCATGCTCAGGAATAAAACCTGTTGTTACTTTCCGAAAGGTTAAACATGCGCCTCCAGCTATATCGCTCCCCACATGCAATTTCAGCAAAGTCGAATCGCTCTCATGGAAACAGATAAGGAAATATATAGCGACGTCTTCAGAACTCGAAGTTCCACCATATTTCTGAGGGAAAAAATATATTTTCTAAGACATTTCAGTTTAATACTTATAAGACGTTACATAAAAAATATGCAATCGTTTTACTGTTTTGTTACGTAGGCAATTGGTAAGAAAATAATAAAAATAAAAATAATAAATTTTAAATTCAAATAAAAATAATAAATAATAAATTCAATAAAAATAATAAATAAGAATAAAAATAATAAACAATATATTCAATAAAAATAATAAAAAAATAATAGATAATAAATTCAATAAAAATGATAAACAAAAATAATAAATAATAAATTCAATAAAAATAATAAATAAAAATAAAAATAATAAACAATAAATTCAATAAAAATGATAAATAAAAATAATAGATAATAAATTCAATAAAAATAATAAATAAGAATAAAAAAATAAACAATAAATTCAATAAAATTAATAAAAAAATAATAGATAATAAATTCAATAAAAATGATAAACAAAAATAATAAATGATAAATAAAAATAATAAATAATAAACAATAAATTCAATAAAAATAATAAATAAAAATAATAGATAATAAATTCAATAAAAATAATAAACAAAAATAATAAATGATAAATAAAAATAATAAATAATAAACAATAAGTAAAAATAATAAATAATAAGTAAAAATAATAAAGAATTAATAAAAAGTATTAAATAATAAATTCAATAAAAATAGAAAATAAAAATGATAAATATTAAATAAAAATATTAAATAATAAATTCAATAAAAATAATAAATAAAAATAATAAATATTAAATAAAAATAATAAATAATAAATAATAAATAATAAATAATAAATAATAAATAATAAATAATAAATAATAAATAATAAATAATAAATAATAAATAATAAATAATAAATTTAATAAAAATAATAAATTTGTATACTTATATTTTTATATGTCCTAGTAGACAGATCAACTGTTTGATAATTACAGAATATAGAAAACTATGTTAAACTTTCCTCAGAACATTAAATTATGACTAGTTTTGTTTTCTGACGATTGTGAAGAATTTTCAATAGTTTACTAAATGTTTTCCTAGGGACATAGCAACATGAACATTTCTTCATATAAATAATCTGATTCAATGTAAAATAAAATTTATTATTTAAATAAGACCTTAAATTTTAATTAAGGATCTAACTGAAAAAAATATTATATTTTGTTATGCGAAACTATAAATTTTTTAAAGAATTTTGAATATATATCAAGTGAAAAAACAGAAATACACTTACTCGCAAAAATAACTTGTAAATTACATGCATAGATACTACCTTTAAATGCATAGATACCTTGTGAGCAATGTTAGAAAAACTTATTCTTAATGTTCCCCGAACAAGAGCAAAGACATCTTGTAGTAGTATTTATGTTCACCTGTCTGTTTTCAAGGGCTTTCAAAAAAGAAAGTATTGTGTACTAGACAGTAAGGCATTATTTACATCATGAGTATTGTTAAGTCATGTTAATGGAGCCCTTTTTAACTAGTCAAAAAAAGACATCATATTTTTGTTTCACTTAAATATTTACCGGTAATCTGATTGATTTTGGAGTACTACGGTTTACCTTTTGCAATACGAGGGCTAATGAGAGCGGGACTTACAGCTTAAAGCCAATTCCGAATGGCTACAAACATCCCTGCCACAGTGGTATTCGAACTCACGAACTCCAGTACCGGAAGTCAGCACCCTAACCAATCGGCCATCGTTCAGCTAATCTGCTTGGAAAAAGTATAAGAATTTTAGATTGAGTTTTATAATGTGTAAAACAGAGTTTACAAATACACGTGGGAAATTTAAAGCTGCATTAAATGAGGAAATAGAAATTAATTTTTATATTTGTGGCACAGTTAATCCCGTGATCATTTTACTTATAAGATCCGAAGGGCTAGTGCAGGTCCTATTTTTGATACCATTAGTTAAAAAAATTGGCCTAAAAATTAAATTCTAGGTTATATTAAACTATCCATAAAATGAGGTAATCCCTCTACATTGTAAAAAAATTCGAGGATATTAGAAAAGGTACATTCAAGCGAAGCATGATTAGTTTATTTTCATGAAAAAAAGGCCGACAACTCAATGTCACTATGTTAGTTCTTCAAAGAACTAAAGAATCAGTATGAAAATTCAAGAAGGAAAAAGCATTAAAAACAGTGCTCCCCCCGAAAAAAATTTAAAGAATGGTCTTAAGATTACCTTATACGCGTTAAGGAATGATCAGGCGCTAATTGACACTAACGGAAGTTAGGAGGGAGATCGAAAATAGAAAATTCTTTGCGAAACAGTGGTTTACCAAGAGTTAACCTGTAGTGTGTACTAGAACAGAAGACTGTTGCTTTAGGATTTCTCAAATATGATATCATTTGGTGTGGTTTGGAGTGCACGGTCTACTTTTTACAACAAGAGGGCTAATGAGACCGGGACCTACAGCTTAAACCCGATTCCTAACGGGTACGAACATCTATATACCATCTATATACATCTATATACCACTGTGGGGTTCGAACCCACGAACTCCGATACCGAAGGCCAGCACCCTAACCAATCGGCCATCGTTCGGCCAAATATGAGAGGGAGAGGCATACAAAAATACCAAGCAGCAATGAAGCATGCCATGTCATACGACGACATTAAACATGAGAGAGCATTAGAGCATTAAATATTAGAGAATATTAGAGATATTTAAAGTATTTTGAACATTATTTTTTTCACGAGCAGATTTTTACATATTTTTCTGTTAGGCGAGCAAAGAATGAATAATCGAAACCTCGGTAGCTCAGTCAGCAAATGCAACCATCTCGTAACTGAGAGGTTGCAAGTTCGGTATCCGAGCTGGCCTAAGATCCGCCATGTTTGCTAAAGGTGACTGGGGCAAGTAAAATACGTTCGTGGTCACAATGTCCTCAATATTCTCGATCAATCCTCTGGGGTTGGCGGTCCAAGTCTACTGGTTAGTCTACTGGTTTTCTGTTTGGTTCTTGCTTCAAAATTATGAGGACTCACTAGGCGCACCCCTTCACCTTAAATCCAGTAACCTCCGGCTCATATGGAGCTTGGTTTGACTAAGTGAAATAAGACAACAACAAGAATAAGTAACCAAATAGCGCAAAATATATCTTTTTTGTACGTCATAATTTGTTTAAAAGTAAAGGAGCTCCCGACAGTGTTTTCACAAAAGTTACTAAGTATATATAGAGATAGACGGCTGGAGAGAAACGATTAGATTAGTATCAATTTTAATAGACAACAAACAGGTTAGAATTTTTGTTAAAAGTGCAGTAATATTTTATAGAAATCGCAGCTTATAGAGATAACAATCTTCCCTTGCAAACAATTGTTGTTCGGAAAGAAATATAAATTCAGAGATTCTAAAAATAAACGCGATATGTCTCTCTTTTGCGACTTGGGATATTGAAATAAATGTTTATTATGAGATACAAAACTAGAAACAAACAAATATTGTGTCATTTGAGGAACTTTACAAATTGGAACTTATTTGAAAGTGGAACACTCTCACGATGAGCGAAATTAACTCCCACCCACAAATCATTCCAAAAGGCGTTCGGAACTACTCATTTAATTAATGTAGATATTTGCCAAGGTTACATGAATGATTATCTAAATATTGCTACATACAAGAAAATTAGTCTATGTGAAGAAGAAGAATTCAATGAATTTGAATGTGTATTTATTCATAAAGTGATATTTTTTTATATATGCCCATAAATTAGAAATAAGGTTTGGAGGGGGGCTAATGTATTGTGAACATAAATGTAATTACGATAATTGTTTTACATTGTACTGATAGTTATTTATCTATCTATCTATCTATGTCTATATACCGGGTGATCAAAAAGTCCGTTTAAATTTTAAAAATTCATAATAACCGGAAAAATAACCAAAATAAAAATCGGTTTGCAGGGTTAGTATCGCTAGGATATGGGAATTTTTATTAAAAAAGTAACAACAACAAAAAAAATAGTAACTCGAAAACAGCCGACAGATGGCGCTGGTCAGAGGGACGTTGGTGGAAATATGCAAATGAGACTGTTATAAGAACTTGCTCTCCTATATATACACAACCAGTTCACCGTTGTAAACCATGTATGCGGGCAAATATGCTGAGTCCGTAAGATAAAGCTTTGTTGGTAAAGTTCGTGAAGTCTCAAAATGAAAATTTATCTTGCTGATAGTTTTTTGGGGAAAAAGAGATGATCACGAGAAGTCTGAGAAAAGTAGGAGAGTAAACACACACACACTTTTGGATATATGGGTATTTTTTACCCTATAGATAAATGCAGATCTACTTTATTTCACTCTGCTTTTCAAACAAATTTCATGCCATAATTTATGAAAAATATATCTTAAAGATCTATGAATAATATTATTTGCTTATGTTTTATGCATTAATAGATAAGCTTTATATATACTCAAATCAAAGTTCTGACATATTTTAAATTATGAATACTCTATCCATAGTTCACAGACTCTAAAAAAATATACTTATCTGGATAGACGATATAAAGCTATATTTTTACCTTTAAGATACATCAAAATGATTATATATAATTGGTCTTCCATAATTTTCATTATTTTTTTATTTCTGAAGTAAGTGACATGAAATATTTTCCACAGAAAATATTTCCTATGTAAGTTATAAAATATCGAAGACGAGAATTATCAGAGGACTTATTAAGATATTGAAAGAAATATAATTAGGAAAAGGGAAGCAAAAAGATTTCGAGGCTCAAAAGGAAAATTTATCTTGCTGACAGTTCTTTGGGGAAAAAGAGAGGATCACGAGAAATCTGAGAAAAGTAGGAGAGTAAATCAATAAGTTAGAAAGCAAAAAATAAAATTCCACCTCCGTAATACCTCATTAGCATTTCCTTCGTGATTTTTATTAGAAAAAGAATTTAAAAATCTTTAACCAGGGGTTCAATGTATCGGAAAGTGTTAATTTGGTTGCATACACTGGAGAAAATAATTCAATTGAAAACGCGCAGCTTTGAAAGTAAATTCTGCGTAAATAAAAGTGATACTGACAAGGGGTGTTTATATTTTTTTTCTGCCATTTCTTTTCAGACTGAGAACGAAAAGTAATGATATAGTTATTTTTTTGCAAGCAAAAATATATCTATTTCTAATTTTCCTTCTCTGTTTTTTTAATCAAATCCTAAACTAAAATAAATATTTCTGTTTTATATACATCTGTAATTATTTAGAAATTTAAAAACATTCAGGTCAAAATATATATTTTATAGATAAAAATATTTTTTTTCAAAAAAAAATAAGATATTATTTCATTGATTTACTCTTTGAGGGGCAGGATTAAAATTTCTTTGATATTTAATAAATTAGTTATCTAAAAATTTTCTTTTCAAATAAATTTTTCTGTAAATTTTATGTTATCTGAAAATTTTAAAAATGTCAAATATATGAAAAATTTTTGCATTAATTGGGGACTAGTTAGAATGTTTTTCCTGCCACACCATCCCCTAGTACAATAGGAAAATGATACTTCTAATTCTATTTATACTGGGTAAAGGATAGTTATCATCAAAATTGTTTGTCAACTAAATAGTTAAACAATTTGTAATAGTTTGTCTTAGATTTTTCTCTATGGTGCATGGACATCAAAAATCCGATTTATGATATACCAGGAGAAAAAATTTACTTTGAAATATGTCGTTTGTAATTCCATGTGCTGCCCTCTATTGTGCAAAATAAATCATAAAAAAGTTATATAAAAAAATTGGAAATATTCCATATTGTTTTATTTTTTAAACAATTTCTATAAGGTTTCATTCTCAGACTTACAACATCTTGGAACCTATAAATTTATTATTTGGTTGATTTGGGTAGTAAATAAACAAAATCTTTAATAAGTTCTGTAATATAATCTGTAAAATTTAAAAATGTCAAATATATGAAAAATTATTGCATTAATTGAGGGCTAGTTTGGGTGAGCTTACCTGTGGCACCATCCTCTAGTACAGTGTGAAAATGATATTTTTAATTTTATTTATACTGAGGGGGAAGAGATAGTTATTATTAAAATTGTTTATCAGCTAAATAATTAAACAATTTGTAAAAGTTTGTCTTATCAATTTCCGTATGGTGCACAGGCGTCAAAAATCCGATTTGTGATATTCCAGGAGAAAACACTTACCTTGAAGCATGTCAATTACAATTCCATGTGCTGCCATCTATTATTGAAAGTAAAACATAAAAGAAGTTATATAGAAAAAATTCGAATTGTTCCGCACTGTTTTAAATTTTAAACAATTACTATAAGGTTTCATTCTAAGACTTACAACGTCCTGCAACCTATAAATGTATTATTCGGTTGATTTGGGTTGTAAATAAACAAAATCCTTAAGAAGTTCTGTAATATAATCTGTAAATTTTAAAAATGTCAAATATATAACAAATTATTGCATTAATTAGGGACTGGTTTTGGTGAGGTTTCCTGTGGCACCATCACCTAGTACAGATTGAAAATATTTTAAATTTTATTTATACTGCGGGGCAAGGGATAGTTATCATCAAAATTGTTTGTCAGCTAAATAGTCAACCAATTTGTATTAGTTTGTCCTAGCTGTTTCCGTTTGACGCACAGGCATCAAAATCCCGATTTGTGATATTCCAGGAGAAAACACTGACCTTGAAGCATGTCAATTACAATTCCATGTGCTGCCATCTATTGTTGAAAGTAAAATATAAAAGAAGTTATATAGAAAAAATTCGAATTGTTCCGCACAATTTAAATTAAAAAAAAAAATACTATAAGGTTTCATTCTAAGACTTACAACGTCCTGAAACCTATAAATGTATTATTCGGTTGATTTGGGTTGTAAATAAACGAAATCCTTAAGAAGTTCTGTAATATATTCTGTAAATTTTAAAAATGTCAAATATATAACAAATTATTGCATTAACCCTTTACAGATCACTAACATAAATTCTTAAGAATTTAATTAAATTAGTTTATAAATATTATCTATGATCTTTATATATGTAAAATATATAAAAACTTTTCTTTACCGTAGAGGAACCTTAGTACGGTTTGAGGGGTTCTTTAATTGATAAACCCATCCCATATGACATAATAACAGTGTGAACATAATACTTTTGTAAAATTTGTATTATATTCTAAAAGCAATAAGTATCCTTAAAATGGTACAAGAATTAAATTAACAGTCTATAA
>CM063511.1:84125939-84133439 GCA_032207245.1 Pardosa pseudoannulata
CAAGTAGATACTGCAACAAATATCTCATTCAGCAAAACTACAAGGATCAGGACATGCTTTCTCACAGAGCAGTTCTGCCAAGCAGAAATGATGTGGTTGAGAAGCTTAATGTCACCATTCGGCAGCAGCTTCCAGGGCAAGAATATGCCTACAAGTCCATAGATTGCATCCTTAATGATGATGAAGCAGTACAATATCCCTTTGAGTTCTTGAATTCCATCCATACTCCTAATTGCAAGCCCACAACTTGATTCTGAAAGTTGCTGCTTCAATAATGCTGATCTGAAATATTGATGCACCCAAGTTGTGCAATGGTAAAAGTTTCGTCATTCAAGCCACACTACTCACAGAGTGTGGTAAGGGTTAGGATGTCTTCATTCCAAGAATACCTATCATTCCCTCAAACAGCACCATACAATTCAAGAGAATACAGTTCAATTTGAAACTGTGCTTTGTCATGACAACCAGCAAGTCACAGGACCAGTCTCTTGAGATTGCTGGTATAGACTTGCAGACGCCATGCTTTTCTCATGGGCAGTTGTATGTGGCTTGCTCCAGAGTGGACAAAGAGGAAAATCTTTTTGTACACACTCCAAATGGAACTGCCAAAAATGTTGTGTATCACATACATGTGCTTTAAGATAAATGTACTCTTTTATTGCATGCAAATAAACACTTTTGTTCGCTTCTACAGAAAACCTTATTTTAAACCAGGGCAAAACCGGGTGCTTGCAGCTAGTATATTATAAACATACGGATCTTTGGTCTGCTGGAGCCTTGATCTCGTAGACCTTCGGTTAGTTGTTTTTGCCGAGTGAAATACCTTGGTTCTAGTTTTACAGTGTACTTAATGTATATTTAGTTATTTTACATGCGAGTTACGTAAGTATGATTACAGATTGTATTAAATTATGGTATCTACCGAATGCCTAAATTTGACTATAACCTGTTTAATTTGAATCCAGCTTCGTAGATCTTTATTTACATTACATTTACCCTAGTGTTTGCTGTCGTTGGATGTTATGAACAAATCCTTGAATCCAATGATTAAGTTCGGTGTTTTTTATTTTAGTTAGTTTGGTCAGAAATGTTTAAACTGAATTGAGCTTCGTGAACCTTCATTTACATTACATTCCTTCTACATTTCATTTGGTGGAATTCTTTCATTGTCATGGATGGTTTCCTCGCTAGCCAACGTTGAAGCCTGGAGTTCAAATGGGTTACTTTGGGATTATGTAGTATAAATCAAACGACGTTCACGTTAACTCTATGGAGAGAACATTTTAACATTTTTATGCCCACCAGTTCCGCCTCGTTCATTATGTGGGTGAATTACGTCATACACGTTTGTATTTTGGCTATATTGATCAGAACTTATTGAAATTGAATTTAGCCTCAGGGACTTTTATTTACATTACATTCTCACTAATTTTTATTAAGTGGAACTGTTTTAGTGACATGGATTAATGTTTTTCTATTCAGCATCTGAGCTAGGAGTTTATTTGGATCGCTTTGAGATTCAGTTACGTAAATCACGTTGTTCACGTTTAGGTAACCGACCCCGTTCAAATAGCAATTTTCGTGAAAAAATATCGAAAACAATTTATTCGTTTATTTTAAAGATCAGTTCTTTAGCCTTAAAAAACAGTTTTTAGCTTGTTTCTAGAGTCATTATAAGTCATGATACATCTGTTTAATCTTCACCGGAAGTGTCGAAAAGATACCAGAAGTTAGCTGTTACAGGGCTTGACTTTGACTGTTAACATGAAAAACGGCTTAAACATCATATTATAGTTTCTAAATAAATAAATAAATTACTCCAGAATATTTCTGAATGTATATCAAATTATAAAACACGTAATGAATTTATCCAATAAAATCTTTAAGTTGAATTTCTGAAAACTGATTTTTGCTACACCACCACACCTCAACAAAGAACGAATCCCTGAATCCGATGAGTTCGATTTGTTTGTATTTTAGTTAGTTTGGTCAGAACATGTTTTAACTGAATTCAGCTTCGTGAACCTTCATTTACATTACAAGTGAATGAAAGAATTCCACTAAACGAAAGTTAGGTGGAATTCTTTCGTTCACATGTATGGTTTCCTTGCTAGTGAACGTTGAAGCTTGGAGTTCAAATGGATTACTTCGGGATTCTGCAGTTTAAATCAAACATCGTTAGCGTTAACTCAACGGAGAGTACATTTTGATGATCACCGATCTCGTCTTGGTAATCATGTGGGTGAGTTACGTCATACAAGTTTGTATTTTGGCTATATTCTTCAGAACCTGCTGAAATTGAATTTAGCCTCAGGGACTTTTATTTACATTAAATTCTCCCTAATTTTCGTTAAGTGGAACTGTTTTGGTGACATGGATGAATGTTTTGCTATCCAGCATCTAAGCTTGGAGTTCACATGAACCTCTTTGGGATTCAGTGACGTAAATCACGGTGTTGACGTTAATGTAACCGACCACGTTCAAATACCGATTTTCGTGAAAAATATCGACAAAAAATATTCATTTATTTTAAAAATCAGTCCTTTAGCTTTCGAAAACAGTTTTCAGCTTGTTTCCAGAATCATTAGAATTCACGATACAGCTGTTTAATCACAACCGGAAGTGTCGAAAAGATACCGGAAGTTAGCTGTTTAAAGGCTTGACTTTGAGAGTTAGCATGAAAAACGTCGTAAATAGCGTATTATAGCTTCTAATTAAATAAATAAATTACTCCAGCATATTTTTGATTGTTTATCAAATTATAAAACACTTAATAAATTTATCCAATAAAATCTTTAAATTGAATTTCTGAAAAACTGTGATTTTCCTACACCACTACACCTCAACAATCATAACTGCTAAAATAAGTTTTAGAATTTAATTAGAATTTAACTGTATGATTTTAATGATGTTATGTATGCATTGAACTTCAGGATTATAAATATAGTCATTTTAAGATGAGTTATGGGCATTTACCGGTTGGCCACAATTAAACTGACAGTGCTCACAGTGTTCTGTAGCGCGATCTATTTGCGAGAATGACGCCACATTTTGTAGGAAGATTAAACAAGACGAGGGACGAAGGATTCCGAGAAAAATCAAATTAGTTTCAAAAGTCACCGCTAGGGGAATATTTAGCGTTGTGTTATAGAATACAGAGTGTTAACAAATGCAAATTAATATGGAATAAAATTACCTTTTGTTATACACATTTTCTGATTTAGTTAAGTGTAATATGGCAACACTTTTAAAAAGGCGTAAAATCTAAATAAACACCGATAAAGTCTCGTGATCTGCAATATTAGTACGCTGCGCAGAAGAAGAAGTTCTTTATTCAAATTTTACGTTATTGCATTAAGTTTCATTATAGTATGTTGGAAATTTCATTATTTTTTTCTTGAATTTTTGCTCAAAATTACTTGATTGGCTATAACTCTTTTATACCTTAGAATATATTCATTCTGGAGGTTCAATGCATACATAATGGATATATGTCTACTTTTATCCAAATAAAAGTGATATGTTTTGCATATTTTTTTAGTTAGGAGTGTTGGCATAAAGTAAAAAAATACTTATTTTTTTCTCTATTTTTGCCAATTGTTTAGAGAATATGTATGTATTTATGTTTATTTTCATATTTTTCTATGTTTTAAAACCTACTACTGCAATAACTAAAAACATATTTCTATAAAAACCTTATTTAAAAATTTTGGATCCGAACGTGGTCGGTTACCTTAACTCTGTAAGAAGTACATATGGTTGACAACCAATCAGATCTTGTCAACCATGTGGGTCAGTTATGTGAGGTATGTTTGTGCTTCATATTTGAATGAAATAGAGTACAATGGTTGTGATGAGGCGATTTACATCAGTAATATATTTGATTAATTCATACGAGAAGTATAATGCTTGGGATCTGCCCTAATCACATCTTTTGTAAAGCATAGAGAACCATAAAATATATTCAATTCATTTTTTCGTCGTGTGCGATATTCTCGGACGGGGTTCTAATCTCAGCCCCAGATTAGAATCCCGTCTCCGTACATGACACTAGATAAGAATGTACCTTTGTGGAGTTATTTATGAGTCCCTAAGTTACAATGCCCAATTTGAAGGGATAAAGTTCCTAGTTGGCGGTTTCAAGGCGGGGTTAAGGAGACCAATTAGATTTTTAAAATTCTCCCGATTGGACGAAAAGAAGTGAGAGGAGACAAAGACGAAATTAATATAGAATAAGAAAAGTCTAGAAAGGGAGGGGGTGTTCGAGAGTGGAGTCGAATCGATGAGAGCAGGGAGATCAGAAGTCGGAAGAAACGAGTGTGACAGTGAGACTTCGGGAGCCCAAGGAGTTGAGTTCGACCTTGGCCTTGAGTTCGACAGAGACTCCGGACTTTGGAACATCTCGCGGATTCCAGCAAGATTCTTGTGTTAAATATTACGGCCGCACCTCAAATACTCAGAAGGAAGCTCTTGACCAGACCGACGGAAGATTGAAATTTGCTACCACACATACCCAATCCCGATTAACTCTCAACCAGCAGTGTTCCTGGGACACCATATTTACCCACAAAGGTACTTATTTTTACATATATTTGAAATTGAGATTAGGTCATATCTCATATATATATATATATATATATATATATATATATATATATATATATATATATATATACCTAATTGATGGAAAATTATTGTCAGACCTAAATTACTGTGGCACCTAAATTGACGTGTTGATAAAGTAAATTTTATGAAGATTTAATCAGGTTGTTTGTATATAGATGTATATATATCATAATAAATTTGCTTTTTTTATTTTAAGCTGATTTCAGTTACTTTTAATTTAGCTTTTTAGTTTATTTTCTGATTTTAGGTCTGTAGTCTCTCAGAACCTGTGGTTGGATTTAGTACTTAAATATTTTACACAGCGCAACCAAAATAATACGTAGTCTTTGTGACTAACCAAAATAATTACCACTATACATTTGATCATAGGTTAATACCTAAATATAAACAAGAGCTACACAACAATGGTAATTTTTTTGATAAAGTACGAATTCAATACATATTTGATAATCTGCATATTTCACAGATTTGGAGTTTTCTCTACGAAATTTACTTCCTGAATTTTAAATCTCAAGCTTATAAATTTTTTTACTTATATAATCCTTATAATAGTAACTTCTCTCTATATAGTTCTATCCCGCAGACATAAACAAGAATTTCTAAAAACACATTCCCAGACTTTTAAGCTTTTAAAATGTCAGTATTCATCAACGTCTCAAGTCTAAGTGGAAATGATTTCTGATTCATAGACTTGGGAAATACAACTTAGTATCATAAGACAAAATCTGATGTGGACATCACAGGGCTTCGATGTACATATATTGAATGACACATTTTTTCTTCTACACTTAAAGTAAATTTGATTTTATTTTAATGTAAGATACGATCCTCAGATTCTTTAATAATATGAGCAGTTACACAAATTCTTAAATTTTACCCTTTAATAGCAACAAAATTTATATCATATTAAAGCAACAATAATATATATAAAAATTTAAAAATGGGTACTGCTCCAGTACTGCCAACTGGTGATAAAATATTGCCTTTTATTATATCTTATATTGAGACTTTTTGTTATAACGAGTAAATATAAAACAATTGATTTTTCACAAATAGGTTTTAAAAAGTTCTAAATAGAAAATTTTTGGGTAATCGTTTTTTAATCATGCCCTGTAGCGTTAAAATCTGGTAGTAAAAGGTTACATTTTATTATACGTTATATTCAGACTTCTTTTTTTTAAAGAGTGCATATAATAAAAGGTTACATTTTATTATACGTTATATTCAGACTTCTTTTTTTTAAAGAGTGCATATAAAACAATTGATTTTTCACAAATAGGTTTTAAAAAGTTCTAAATAGAAATTTTTTGCTTATCGTTATATATATATATATATATATATATATATATATATATATATATATATATATATATATATATATATATATATATATATATATATATATATATATATGCACTCCTCTTCTATACAGGGATGATTTATGTGTTTTAAAACGAAAGAAAACAATTTTCGTCTAAGTCTGTCAACGAATATGGATTCCTATATACCATAATGGAAAAAAAATATGTATATATATATATATATATATGTATATTTATATATGTATATATGTATACACACACACACACACACACACACACACACACACATATATATATATATATATATATATATATTAATAAGCCCTTCTCTTTTCTATAGTCTGTACAAAAGTATATTGTAACGCACAAATTTAAGGTAGATATATCGGGAAAAATGTATCTAAAGTAAACAAATATTTGGCATAAAGAAAGTTTTCATTATTGTCTTACAGAAGTATTGAAAAATATTTTTTATCCTTAAGTAAAGCTATCAAATTTCATGGTAATTTAATAAAAATATATATCTAATTAAAAAGCACGAAAATCAAATAAAAATAAATACAATTTCAAAACACGTGTCGGAAGAACTCAAATTAATATATAAGTAAATAACAAGTGACAAAAATTTTACCTATTTCCTTTAGTGATAAAAGTTTAGAAAACATGTAACTTATTCCTTTGGGATATTATATAGTCTCTTTTTTATGTACTTTTTTTCCTCTACTTTCTAAGAAAATCTGAAATACTCCTTTTTTGAAACATCGTTCAGTATATGTAGCTGGAGATATCTGAGATAAATGCTATTTCTTCTGTAACATTTATCTTCCTTCCATTAGCTACTTACATAACCAACCTTATGAGAATGTAATTTAGTTTTGAGCAACTATAAAATATGAAATGGCAATTTCGAAATCTTAAATATATGCAGTTATGCCGTAAGCGTTTAAAATTTATTTTATCAGGGTTTAAAGAAATCTGATTAAACATTCTGTTTGTGACTTAAAATAAAATAGTAAAATATAGCTTTTGTTCTTGCATTTGGATAACTGTGATTTACAAATACAGAAATTGGAAATAAATGCCGTTAAAAAGTTATTAAGAAATGCTATTAAGAACTTGTTAATATACGCAGAGCTATTTTACCTGTGTTAAAACAGAAGTAAACGAAATTGTTTGGAAATCTATCAAAAATTATTGATTCCTACAAACCTTAATAGAAAATATTATACATGTATATATATATATATATATATATATATATATATATATATATATATATATATATATATATATATATATATATATATATATATATGTATATATATATATATATGTGTGTGTGTGTGTGTGCGTGTGCGCGTTTGTGTGTGCATAAATAAATAAATATATAAATGTATAAGTATGTGTTTATATTTATTATATATATTAATGCATGTATATATGTATATATTTGTATTTATATGTATGTATGTATATCTGTATATATATATGTGTGTGTATATATATATATACACACACACACACACACACATATATATATATATATATATAT
>CM063511.1:84143439-84148439 GCA_032207245.1 Pardosa pseudoannulata
GCATTGTCTTTGCCGACTGAGTTACCCTGGCTCAAGAGTATAAGTAAAAACAATATGTTTATAATTAGATATGTACAATAGTAAATAGTTTCTGTTGTTTCGATAAATAATACATTTCCACTAATTAATATTTAATTTAAAAAATAAATATAAAAGATATATTAATAAGTAATTGCTATTTCTTGCAAGGATAAATTTTATGAATTGATATGTTGTCATAAAAATCTCTAATTAGCTCTAAGCTAGCACTATAAATAGAAATATTTTATTAGAAATGCTCTCAAAACATAGCATGGTATTAATTTATTCTACCATGATTTAAAATGAAACTGAAGTTTTTCATCTGGGGATCATTTAGTATATATTAGTTTTATTTGAGTACATTCAGTAATGAAGAATCGGTATGACGCAGATCATTATAAAAGTCAGGTACATTTTTATGAAGTTTAATGAATAAATTAGTGCCTTTTGATTACAAAGATGGAAAATTATAAATCTTAATTTAGAGCTTATGGGAATATTTCAGTTTGATTTTTTATCATTAGCTCTGAGAGAAAAAGGATGTACTCAATCTAGTAACTAATTTCTATCATGTTTTTTTAAATTTTGTATTAAATTATTAAATGTTGATTTCACTCTGTAAGATGGCAGTTAAATTGCATATACAGAAAATATTTTTATTATTTTAATATATCTCCATATAGTGACCAAATTATTAGAAACTCAGATTTTTGTATTTTCGAGTTTATTTTTTTAGTATTAAATTGGTTTTTTAAATTTAATATTGCTACTGGTATCGTTATAAATATTTCTGACATATAGAATTATAATAAATAAAAAATATATATTTATGTTTTAAAGAAGTGGTCGTTTTGTTAAAAAAAAATCAATTTATTATATGAATATAAATATTTATTAGATATTTTAGCAAAAAAATTAAAAATATATGTAAAAAGGAAGGAAAGGAAAAATTATTTGAAACAATTAATAACAAAACAAACTTCTTTAAATTAAAATACAAATACGTAACAGGAAATTTTTTAATAAATCATCTCTCTCCTATAATTAATATAAATTTAAAAAATTATAATTTTAACAATAGTAATAGTTTTTTTTTCATCATTTTTAAAAAATTTAATTTAAAAAAAAATATAAAATATATATAAGTTGAAAAAAAATCACAAAAAAATGTATGAATTTTTTTATAGTTTTTCTTAAATAAATACTATTAAACATAAAAATAAATAATAATCATAAAATCAAAAGAAAAATTAAATATAAAAAAAAACGGACTAACAAATAATATCTACTAAATTAAAGAACTATTATAAATATTTATAATCAGTGTTTTTTTTTTCTGTTTTTTTTTTCCAAATGTCACACTTTTCAGACAATTGTAAAAATTAAAGTATTTTTTCTCCAAGAAATAATTTTTTTTGTTTTTATTTGTTAACTGAATTGTATTTAAAAAATTGGTTTTTTAAAATTTTAATTTTTTTTAAATAACATATGAGTTAATTAAAAAAATAATGGTTTTTATTACAATTTACATAACTTTTAAAACTAACGGAGTTAGGTCATTCAAAAAGTTAAACCAAAAAAACTACTTAAACTCAGAGGTGCGGGAGGTGCGGGAGAGCTCCCGAGAAAGTTTAAGATCATACCAAAAACTGTTTTTAAAATTCTTCGAATAATCTATGTTTATCATAATGCTTCTTAATGCTTCCAACAATTTCTGTATTGTATTGCAATTTTCTAGTGTGTATGTGCAATTTTTTAAAAAAAACAAGATATTATTAAAAATTCTTACTTGTTTTTAAGTCCTAAGTTTCTCATAACTTTGATAAATATGCTAAGATCACCGTGTTCAACTCAGGGCACTTTGATGTTAATAATGTATTTTCTCAATTTTTATCCTTTGTCTTTTTTTTTTCAATTCTCATTTCCCGAGACCCACTTTTCATAAACATCACCCTTGTGGTGAGTGTTAAAAATGAAAGGTGTACCCCTTTCCTTTAATACAAGTAGTGCATGGCTAAATCGTACTTGGTTTGACCAAGTGGCATATGACAACATCCACCTAATTTCTATTACAAGTTTTTCCTGTCAAAAATAATTCAAATATAAAAATACATATATTTTCCAAAAATTTGCCCCATTTAATGATGGAATTTTAATTTTGAAAACTGTATATCGGGATATTCAAGACATTATTTTATTTTAGTAAAATTAAAATTTTATCTTCCTCACAGGAAAATGTATAGGAGTAGAACCATTATAACTTGCAATACAAAACCACTTCCAAAATAGATATAACGGATGTTTTAAATTCTATTCGTAATCTTGTTAAAATAAAAATGTATTAAAACAAGACAAGTGTCGGAAAATGTGGCAATAAATAAAACAGTAGTCCTTAAAATGAGATATTTATACCTTCTAAAATGTGTGTGGCATATTTGACTGTGATGATAAATGATGAGGAGTTTGAAGTTCTCAAAATGGTATATGGCCGATGAGAATTTCATCGAACGTCTCGACGTGTCATTAACACCTGGTCTGTGATGCCCAAACTCAGTTCGAGTTACGCAAATGCACTAATTTTGAAATGCCCGATCTAAGTTTAGCAAGAGAAAAAAGGGTTTTTTAATTCCATGAAGCCCAAAATCGGACCTGTAACGTACTGGAGAAATGGTAGGCGAAGCCGCCAAGGATATAGGTTGAATATTTATTTAATCTTGAGTAAATGATTTATTCATGAGAATACTTTATGTACATTTATATACAGAATTGATTAAATGCAATTAATTATGGAATCTCGCTCTGTGATAAGCATTAAAAATAAAATACGTGGGTATGGTGAAGCTGGTAATATTCGGATTCAAGAAACAGTTCGGAAATTAGTGCAGGTCGGGACTCTGCCAGTACGAACTACCGGTCTAATGATCCTGAACAGTTGTCTTCTACACTGAGTTTCCGATTCTCGAAGCGCTCAGAGCAACCATCTCGCTGGAGTTCGTTGGGAATCTGGGGATACTAGACTGTCCGGAATGAGAGTAAGGGTCACTCTCAGCTACCTACTTCAAAGCATGAATTAGAAAGAAAATAATCGTAGCTGGAATGAGATCCCGAAGTCGATTTTCGATTTTCTGGTGGAAATCAGAGACGCTAGTGGTTTCTGACGGAAAGAAAGCTCCACCAGTTCGGAGAGACAAGTGAATTCCTCTTGAGCTAAAAAAAAACTGCTCTTTTTTTCTCTCATCAATTTTCTTATATAGGTTCCCTGCTTCTCCTGGCAGGATTCTTTCCGGAACCTTCCAAATACAGAGTGACGCAATTTTGAGGTCAACCCGCCTGGGCTCAGCTGACGTGTTTCCAGAAGTTCCTTTTTAAGTTTACCGACCGGCCATCATAAATACATTAACGGCACCATTAACTAGGTCCGTATGTCGGGAACAGTGGACCCAACCGTCACTCAACTTATAATTGTTATCCGAGTTCCTTGATAGGAAATAGACATCATAAAAACGTAGATAGACTGGCTCCAGATTACTGACAGTTTTTAATTTAATTCCACTTAAATGACTAATTCTGTTTTGTTCACGGAAACCCGGTGTAAACGGCTTTGTTCGCACTGTCTAGTCGTGGCTCGTTTTTACCTACAGGTAGCAATAAGTCTTAGTTCCTAAGGTCCTTTGGGTCGACCTTTGGTTTCTTCTTTTTTTCTGAAAGTGTAACGAATCGTTAAAGCCCGATTATTTAGTTTACCATTTTCGCAATAGATAGAAATACTTTCCCTCTAAAAGCTTTGCAGTTTCGTGCCATTTTTGCTATTTCTCTGATACTGTAAAGTATTTGGGAAATTCAGAGAAATCTGAGGAATGTGGAATTCATAACAGTTGATAGAGATAATAATAATGTTGTTTTAGTTAATTATATTTATCCAGAAAACTATGTCATTTGATTTATTTTGCTGCAATTTGAGCAAAAATTTTTGCAATCAATCACATTTCCCAAGTATGTAAAATTATCTAAAATAGTAGTTATTTCGTTTAAAACTTTGTTTTTTTTTATAAAAATAATCTATTTTTAACAGTTTGGTGGTAATAAATAACAAAATTAAAAGGAAAAAATTCCAATTTTTGCACATTTTTCTCATATAAATTCCACAGTCAAGGTGTTAAGACAGAGCCAGACAACAAGTACAACGGGCCAGACAACACCGGGATATGCCTGTTGCAGGATGAAGGTGAATGAAATAAGAACATATTGTTAGGTAATGAAGTATAGTTAGGTAACAATGATTTATTGTCATTTTTGTGTAGACTGCAGGTATGTTTTGTCCGGCCAATCTAAATTTCACAATATTTCGGGTGATAAAACTGTATTTGTCTTAGTACGCCCCGAAATTACTTTGAGTAGAGAGTTATCACTATATTAGTTTATTTAGTAATTAGTTATCACTATATTAGTTAGTATGAGAGTATCTATATTAGTTCATGGTCTGTAACCTCGTTTTAAACGAGCTTGCAGGTCGTTGAAATGGAATGTTGTAATAGGCATGTAATGTTGAATGCCTATAAATCGGGAAAGGAACTAGGACGCTGGATTAGTACATGCAAGTACTAGGAACTTGATTATTGTTACAAATCAAAGAATTGTTTTATAGTGTTAGATAGTATATTTTTATGAACAATTTCCATATTACCTCAATCTAAAAATATGATGTTATATAATACAAATATAATGTGTTTTTGAAAAATGAATTACATTTACGTTTCTAGTCTGGAAAGTTACCTTAGATGAACCCTATAATGAACATGGCACAGATGAATAGACGGGCAATTGCCAAAGTGGTCAACACTAAGATCTTCACTCGAGCATAGCACCAATGAGCCGAACACCAACAAATTGCAAAAGTTTGCAGAGAGATGAGGATTCATCCTCAAATTTCGATTAATTGCCAAATATGCTAATTTGCTTTGTTTTTTGAAGAAAAGAAA
>CM063511.1:84158439-84200939 GCA_032207245.1 Pardosa pseudoannulata
GCAAGTGAAAACACAATTATACTTACAACAGAATAATTTTTAAAATGTATAAAGTACATATTTTTTTATATTAAATTAAAGATAATAATTAACTTTTTTACTCTAAGAACCTTTGTTATATTAATACAAATACATATACATATACATTTTACACATACATATACATATACATATTTTTAGCATTATGAATGCTAATATGATTTAAATGTTATATTTCTAAAAAGTTTTTATCCTTAAAAATTGTAAAATATTATACACCCTTAAAGATTTATGTTTATAGATTAAAAATATATTTTATTTCAAATAAATAAAAAAAATTCGTATTTAATGCATAGTTTTTAAGAACTGTCTTGTGACTAAATGAATTTCACATTTTTTAAAATTTTGATGCACATATTGTACATCATTCAAAAAAATTCTACTTGAAATGACGAAGCGAATGACGTTTTTCACAGCTAGAGTCTTATAAGAAAATTTAAATAAAACTTATAAAAAGAAATATAAAATATTGAAACAAAATTCACTTCAGTTTAAAATGAAAGTATTTCACTTTTACTCTTTTAATCTGATATTACTTTGAATGCTATATAGTTTTATATTCTTATTTCTATTATCAATTCATACATTTGTTTCTTACTGTTATTAACATTTCTAAAATTCTAACTCTTTTTTAATTACAAAACCATGGCATTGCATCATTTAAAAAAAATACATTTAAAATTAAAATATACTTATTTCGTTGTTTGTAAAAATAGATGCTTGTAATCCACTTTCTAAATCCGTTTTCATTAAAATTAAAGCTTACGTATGAAACAAAAATAAATAATAATCTCGAAGTCTTTACGTTACACATTTTTACCTTTATATTTTAAAATGCTATTTTTTCTGAGATCATAAATTCTGTGGTCAGGTTATTAATTCAACGTTAAGCCAATCTCCATCAAAGAAATTACTTGTGAAGTGTGTTATTTAATATTTATGAATAAGGATTATCACAGATTTTACAATAAATATTTTTAAAAAGAAATTGTGAAAAATTGCGAAAAAAAAATATTTAAACCTAAGACAAAAATCAGAATACATTTTCGAAAAATATGTTTAATAAAAAGAAAGTTTAAATTATAAGGAAGTAAAGTTTAATAAGCGGCTGTAATCAATAACAACTATATATATATATATATATAATTATATATATATATATATATAATTATATATATATATATATATAATATATATATATATATGTATACATACATATATATATATTATATATATATACATATACATATATATATATATATATATATATATATATATATATACATATATATATATATATATATAAATATATACATATATATACATAGATATATATATATTTATATATATAAAAAACACACATATACATACACATTTTATGTATGTCAGGTCTAAAACGGGGTAGTTGGAGATTAAACGATTTATAAAAGATTTTGAAAAGGGTTATAATTCTTTCCTATAATTCTATTCTGTTTTATAATAATAAAATAAATGAAAAAGACAATTTCCATGTCAACACCTTTCCATGCTTAGTTTAGCCATGAATAAATGAAAATGGAGCAAATTTTACTTTTAAATGAAACTTTTAAATTTCTTTTTAAATTACTTTTAAATGTATATATATATATATATATGTATATATATGTATATATATATATATAATATATATATATGTATATATATATATATATATATATATATATATATATATATATGTATATATATATATATATATATATATATATATATATATATATATATATATATATATATATATATATATATATATATATATATATATATATATATATATATATATATATATATATATATATATATATATATATATATATATATATATATAAATTCATAAAGTCCGGTAGCGCTAATTTCCGTTGAACTGATAAAAGAAAATAATGTGAGTAATAAAAAAAAAGACAATATTAAATTAATAAATCAAATATATGATAAAATTATTTATGAGAGAAAAAATTTTTAAAACAAAAAAAAATTATCTTCTTTATGAAAGGAATAACAAACATGTCCTGATTGGAATTTTGTATGAGTAAGAATTTAAGTCAATTTAACGTTAAAAATAAGAATAAGATTAAAAATATTTATTTATCTTTTACATTAATCATGAGAGGCGAAATGAAAAATTGTGTTTTTAAAAACAATTTATAATACTAAAACAATCATATTTCATCTCATTATTTTAACATGCACGAACGTTAAGCAAACAAACTTTCAATAGATAGAAGTAATTTATAAATTAATTAATGATAATTATAAATTGTTATTATAATTTCGATGCTAAATACATTTAAATAATAAATTACCTCCCTCCAAAAATGATAAATATTTGAATAAATTTCTTTTAATATTATTTTAATTTGTTTTGAAGCTTTAGTTAAAGGAAACATTGTCTGAGATTTCGTTATTTCGATGTATTTGAATGAAAACATGCTATGTCTGATAAAGATAACTATAAATAACTTGCATATAACCCATCATATGACGGGATCAGTAATTTGTTTCGAGAATTGTAAATTATCCTAGGATGCAGATAAAAAATGGTTTGATTTTTGACAGAGAAATATCTGGTACACGTTCAATAATTTGCTTATCTTCATACTCCTCTAAAGTCTCACGATACTGTAAATGCACTTTAGAATCACGTTAAATTCATTTAGAAAGGTTATTCAAAGTTTTCTTAGCTACGTATAAATTATTATTAAGTTCTTTCCAATGTCTGCCACAGTAACTAATGGAAGTAAAGGAATAAACTATTATTTCCACTACATCCAGGATGTAGATAAAATTTGTTGTTAATACCAGTGATAAAATTTTCATTTAAAAAAAATCTATGATTAAATTTAAAATTATCACATATGTGCCTAATCTATTATTTAATTTAAATACAAATAAAAGTTATTTACGTAATATCTAAATGATAAAATGTATGAAAATAATGCAGATATTTAATTTAAAATGCCTAAATGAGATGGTTAAATAAATGGAATTATAATACTAGTAAAAATCTTATTTCTATCTATTTATTATATGATGAATTAATAAATTTTTAAACCTGCTCTTAACCGGGAGAAATAGGGATCGAAATAATAGTATTAAATTCTCGAAACTAGGGGAAGGGTTGGAATTGAAACCATTTAAAGACGACAAATTTTTTATCTGTGATATGAAGCATATTTATACCATTTTTAAACCCTCTAAGTGGTTTGCACATAAAATTCCAACAAACCGATGACGTCTTCAAAACGTACAATTTTCGACCTCCAAAAACGCTCTGAAAATGGATGTAATGTACATTTTTGCCAGTGCTTTCCCCCATGGAGGGTAGCGGTAGGGGATTAGGTCGATTGTTTAGGAACTGCACCCCTCCTTGAATGATATTTATTGAGAGATGCACCTCTACCCCCTGAGGCATAAAGACGATGGTAGCTTTTCATGGCTTTGCTAATCTCTATTTCGAAGTATTTCGTTTGCGGTAACAGATGTATCTTTAATTGCACCACTTAAATATCTTCGATGACTTTCGTAAGAAAATATAAATAAGTCTCTCAAAGAATATTTTATTTGTACTTTTAGAATCCATTATGTCGTATGGGATGATCTTCAAGACTTGACGAGCTTTGTGTGTATTAAAAATTAACAATCTATAACTATCTACTTATATATCTATTTATAACCGGAAGTAAAGGGACAATAACGAGGGTAGGTTTCCCGTATTCCATTCTAGTCGACAAAGGGTGAAGAAAAAAATCATAGAACGTTTTGGCCACTCACACAGTAAACCTTTAGCTTATTTTTGGAGACTTTTTTTCCTCGACGTGTTCCACTCGGAGGGTTAAGAATTAGATTCAATTGGATTTCAAAAATATCTCGTGGAAACTCCTTATAGTTTTTAAAATACATAAAGGTTTCATATTTTAAAATTTTATCAGAAAAAATTAATTTTACAATTAAAACCCAGTATTGCTGGTTGGCAAATCATAAATTACACTTATAATGAAATATGATTTTTTAAAGTATTTTTTCCATTATTTATATAAAAAAGAAAATTTTAAAAAATTAATCAGTTTTTTTTTTAAATTTGGGCATTTACGGGTTGTAAAATGTTGGAATACGTTTCTTAGCTCAAAACAAATGGAATTTTATATACTATAATTAAAAACTTTACATTTTTCATCCTAAGAGTAGGATCAATCACGCATTCACCACTAGAAAACAGCCCTATAAACTAATTACCATTTTTATCATTGCGGAGGGACTGCTATTACATTGACCGAATTCCCTCTCTAGCAATTTAACAAAGTTGGTGCGATGTAAAAGAGAAGAATGATACTGTTGCAACTCCAGATGAGCACCTCCATGGCACAAATTGCTATCTTTTAGTAAAAGAGGTCATTAAATAAACTTGAATCTATTAAAAGGGTAGTGTATTTATAATGAGAAGAATTTTCCAGAGTACAAAGAAATCTAGCAATAATATGCCATTAAAATGTATTATAGTTGAAAAATTATTTATTTCAATTCCGCATTACAAAGATTTGGGAGGTTTACTGTCTAAAAAGTTTAACTGGAATATTTTTACATTTTATTAACCTTAAATTCCCTCTCTAACAATTAAAACTAAGTTGGGCCAATGTAAAGGAGAAGAATGATACTTTTGCTACTACAAATGAACACCTCCATGGCACAAATTGCAATCTTTTAGTAAAAGAGGTCATTAAATAAACTTGAATCTATTAAAAAGATAGTGTATTTATAATGAGAAGAGTTTTCCAGATTACAAAGAAATCTATCAATAATATGACATTAAAATGTATTATAGTTGAAAAATTATTTATTTCAATTACGCATTACAAAGACTGGGGAGGTTTACTGTCTAAACAGTTTAACTGGAATATTTTTACATTTTATTAACCTTAATGAGTCTTCCATTAAATTCAAAAATTTTCGACTTTTTAACAAAAAATGAGATAGGAAATTTCTACTCTTAAAAATGAAACATAAAAAATTGCAATCTTTAGAAAAGAGGTCATTAAAAATATAAATGACGCTCTAGTGATTTCTATGCTGGGTAGTGAACTTGAAGTTGATTTTTCTCAGAATGCAATTTTTTAATGTTGCAAGCAAGATTTGTCAAAAGCTATTTAATATTTTTACCCCAAAATTTCAGCATTTCAATTACATGATATTTTCTTTTATAATGCGATTATTTCAAAAACAAAACAAAACAAAAAAGAATAAAAGCTAAAGAGCCAGTTTTAAAACGATTCTCAACGAAGGACTTGTCTCACGGTACTTACTTGGAAACAATTAAGTAATAACAATAAATAATTAATGGTACTCTGTTTTCTACAGTATTGTTATTCATTAAAGTCTAAAAAAATTAAAAAAAAATGAGTAATTACTCACGTAAAGTTTATTTTAAAAATTTTATCATAAACGATATACAATAATTGAGATGATATATTTTTCATTGATTACAGAATATTCAAAAAAAAAATAATAAAAGCAAATTATTTGCTCACGTAAAAATTTATCAAGGAAATTCTTTTAGCCTCAAGATACAATAATTAACATTTTATTTATTATTGTTTTATTCATTCCCTAAAATAGTCTAAAAAAAATAAAAAAAAATAGTAAAGTTATTTACTCATTTTAAAATTTTTTACCTGAAGGAAAGACTTATCGGTATCAATAAACGATAGGGTACGATATAGATTGAGATTGTATCTTTATTTCTTCATTGATTGCACAGGAAGAGGTAATAGTCCTAAATTGAATAAAATTCTAAAAATTAGGCAAAGTAATTTACTCACGTTCAAAAATTTATCTTAAATGAAATTCTTATCAGACTCACGATACGACATATATTGAGATCGTAACTTTATTTATTCATTGCATTTTATAGGAAGAGGCAATAGCCCTAAATTGAATAGTCCCAAAAATTATAATTAAAAAATAGGTGAAGTTATTTACCCATTTTCAAAATTTTACCTGAATGGAAACTTTATCAGTCCCAAGATACGATATAGATTGAGATTGTATCTTTATTTCTTCATTGATTGTATAGGAAGAGGTAATAGCCCTAAATTGAATAAAATTTTAAAAAATAGGTAAAGTAATTTACTCACGTTCAAAAATTTATCTTAAATGAAATTCTTGTCAGTCAAGATGCTATAATCGTAAACTTATTTTTTTCATTGCATTTTTTTTAGAAAGATGCAACAGCCCTAAATTGTATAGTCTAAAAAAATAGAATTATAAAATTGGTGAAGTTATTTACCCACATTCAAAATTTTACCTGAATGGAAACTTTATCAGTCCCAAGATACGATATAGATTGAGATTGTATCTTTATTTCTTCATTGATTGTATAGGAAGAGGTAATAGCCCTAAATTGAATAAAATTTTAAAAAATAGGTAAAGTAATTTACTCATGTTCAAAAATTTATCTTAAATGAAATTCTTATCAGCCTCAAGATACGACATATATTGAGATCGTAACTTTATTTATTCATTGATTTTATTAGAAAGAGGCAATTGCCCTAAGTTGAATAGTCTAAAAAAATAAAATTAAAAGATAGGTAAAGTTATTTACCCACTTTCAAAATTTTACCTGAATGGAAGCTTTATCATTCCCAAGATACGATATAGATTGAGATTGTATCTTTATTTCTTCATTGATTGTATAGGAAGAGGTAATAGCCCTAAATTGAATAAAATTTTAAAAAATAGGTAAAGTAATTTACTCACGTTCAAAAATTTATCTTAAATGAAATTCTTATCAGCCTCAAGATACGACATATATTGAGATCGTAACTTTATTTATTCATTGCATTTTATTGGAAAGAGGCTACAACCCTAAATTGAATAGTCTAAAAAAATAGAATTAAAAAATAGGTAAGTTATTTACCCACTTTCAAAATTTTACCTGAATGGAAATTTTCTCAGTCCCAAGATACAATATAGATTGAGATTGTATCTTTATTTATTCATTGATTGTATAGGAAAAGGTAATAGCCCTAAATTGAATAAAATTTTAAAAAATAGGTAAAGTAATTTACTCACTTTCAAAAATTTATCTTAAATGAAATTCTTATCAGCCTCAAGATACGACATATATTGAGATCGTAACTTTATTTATTCATTGCATTTTATTGGAAAGAGGCTACAACCCTAAATTGAATAGTCTAAAAAATAGAATTAAAAAATAGGTGAAGTTATTTTCCCACGTTTAAACTTTTCCCTGAATGGAAAATTTATCAGCATCAAGATATGACATAGTGCTGGAAAACCCCTTTCATATTTTAGGGTTTTCTCCGCAAATATGTGGTATGCGCCTTATCGTGTAGTCACGCCACACCTGTAAGGTATAAGGCTAAATTTTACAATGACTTTCTACAATGTTATTCACAAACCCCGTGTAGAAATTTAAGGCTTTATTCAAAAAGAAGGAAAATGCGGCATATGTGTAAATCCCCCACACCTGGTAGAGAATAAGAAAAAGTATTATAAGAAACGCTTATGCCTCGCACATTCTTAGAAATAGAAGTTAGTAGCTAGGTATTATGAAATTAAAGAAAGGACAGTCTGAGGTCCGAATAATATAAAATTGTGGTCAACACTTCAAAAGAAGACGACTCGTAAAACTTGCGCAAAACCGCGAGCTCTTGAAAAACACGATTTGAACAGAACGGAATTTAAGCCAGGTGTAATAGGTACAAAGATACCGCACTTATAGATTTAAGAATGAGAAAGTATTTTCGGAAAATCATAAAAGAAGCCGCGACTACGAATAACTCCTTATACCCCCCTTCAATGCATAAAAGGGTCAGTATACAAAGATATCGAGAAGGAGAGAAAAGGGGGAAAAAGATAAAAAAGGGCACTTTCAAGATAGGCATGTTTCGAGAAGGGA
The DNA here is from genome assembly GCA_032207245.1 of Pardosa pseudoannulata. Classification (NCBI taxonomy): domain Eukaryota; kingdom Metazoa; phylum Arthropoda; class Arachnida; order Araneae; family Lycosidae; genus Pardosa; species Pardosa pseudoannulata. The sequence goes on from CM063511.1 coordinate 84,166,430, forward strand.
GTTTAGAAAAAAATATAAATAAAAAAATGCAAATAAATAAATAAATACGAGCGTGGGGTACTAATTTAATGAAAAATCAGAATTTGAGAACTGACCACCGGAATTTTCAAGAGTGGCTATTTTCCCAAATGGGACGGAAAAAAGGAGGGGCTAAGAAAAAAAGATTAGAGGATATATACGGGGAAAAGAGGAGAGAAAAAAAGGAGATGAGATTTTTAGATTAGATGAGATAGAATATATATAGTAAAATTTTCTTCTTTAAGTTTATGATTTGAGTGATACTATTTTTGGCTGAAAAAAAAAAGATGTCCTTTTCTCTGCAGTGGGGTAAGTTCTATTTTTACTATTTAATGAAGTAGTGACAATTAAAATAATAATAATTTTTTGTATATATGTAAATAGTAAATAAATTCTTTTTTTTAATCTAAATTCCTTTTGATGTCTTAATGAAATTAATTAACCTGAGCCGATAGGGTTGAACCTGGGTAACCTTATGGATTTAAGGTCAATTAAATTAAAATATATTATTAAGAATTAAATGAGTAAAAATAATATTTAAAGTAAAGGGGATCGGCTCAGTAAAGCCGAGCATCGGCTTAGCAATAGATTGAAATCTTAGCTTTATTTAGTAACTTTATAGGAACAGGCATAGCTCTAAATTGAATAGCCCCCTAAAATACAATTTAAATAAATAGGTGAAGTAATTTATGTACATTGAAAATGTTACCTGATATGAAATTTTAGCTAGGCTAGTCTTAGGCTAAAATGTAACGCTTGTTTTAGAATGAAACTTCTACAAATTCTTTAATAACACTCTATAATTAATAAAGTATTTAGTTTTATCAGTTAAATGGCATAAAAACAGAAAACTTTGTAAAAAGAGAAAATGATACAACAAAGGAAAAAATTAAATACACCTTGTAATAACACCCTTGTTCTGGGGCTCTATACTTGCGTGGGACATGCCCGCCTACTGTACTGGGGCAGGTGTGTTCGACAGTAGTCACAGGGATGCATGTACTTGAAATACTATTTCTCCGGAAACTTGAACAGACAAAACAAAAATTTATTTACACAATATTAAAACAAACAATAAAGAAAATGAAATATCATCGTGAGTCTCAGAGCCAGTCCCAGCCAGATTTTTAATGACCCGAGCGTTGTCTTTCCTCACATCAGCGTAGAGAGATGTTTCTCGGCTGGCGGTTCTATCTCGACTCTCCCGCTGAACTTCAACTGCCCCCTTCCTACTTCGGGGGGGGGGGGCGAGGGTTGTCTTGAAATCTGAGCCCTGCCGGAAAGGGCATACACTCCTCCTCCGAGAACCTGCAAAAACATCCACCAGTGCCTCCGAAAAACGTTATCAGCCCCCTTTGCCGGCCGGCTTCTTATTTCTCCTAAGAAACGCCGCGTGGAAGGGGTCAAATGGGGTGATTCTCCCGATGTCATTCAGAGCACACAAAGTCGTGGGTGCAAATTCCTTACACACCTACTTGCAAGAATAACATTTGAAATGTGTGCATTTGAAACTACATTACTATATTTCTATGTCGTAGTAAATTGAAATATAAGTTTAATTTTATAAACCAAAATTTAAAGGTAAAATCATTCAAATATTTTTCAAAATTAAAAAAAATTAAAATTTACATATATTAGCCTTTATAATGCTATAAAATAATCTATCTATAAAAATTTTCTATTTATTATAAAATAATTAGATTCTAACTTACAAATTTTGAAATATATTTTAAGGGTAATTGGTTTTTTCATACACTTATAAATAATAAATTCACACTTATAAATAATAAAGTCATACACTTATAAATAATAAAGTCAGTGGTAAAAAAAGCTTTATTATTAGCAGAGAATTATCCTATTAATATTTGATATTATATTCTATATTTTAAAATTTTAAATTATATTCAGTGATATAATATTCGATATTTTATATCGTATTATATTCTATACAGCAAATTATATTTAATGGTATAATATTCGATAGCATACATCGAATTAAAAATAAACTGTTTTATTGAAGACTTTTCAACTTGAAAAGTGCTATGTCATCTTTAACATAAAGTAAACAACAAACTAAACTTTGATTTTAAAATGAACTCTAAGAAAATTTACACGATACCATGAAAAATCACTACACCGGACATTATGCATATGGAGTGCAACATGAAAAGATATATTTTAATAAGTATTTATTAATACGTGTTCGTAAGAAACGGTATATTTTAATAAGTATACGAAAATTTTACATAAAGTGAGAAAGCCTTTATAAAAAGGACTCTTAAGAAATCTGAAAAATTCGCTTTGTCATCAAAGTTTCACGCTCTGAAAAAGAGTATTATCAGCTCCAGCATCTATTTGAAGTAAAGATTATGGCAAACATAAAAGCCTAGGAAAGTCATGTACAAGTTTTGAAAATATCTTTCAATAGTCGAAAACTTTCTACAATCATTTTACATAAAAATATTTTAACTTTAGCATCGTTGTGATATAAATAAATTCTTTCTATATTTACTTTATTGGTAAGCAGTATTTTGCCAGGTAAATGTTTAATAATTTTTACAATAATAATTATTAATTAAGACAAACTCTTAAAGGTTAGTAAAAAAATTAGTCTAGTAAATACTTGTCGAAAAGTATCCACGTGATAATAATTATTACTTAATATATTCTCTGTTTAGTTCAAAATTAATCCAGAAACATTATTGCCAAATATATCCACTTGATCATAATTATTACTTAATACCAACTGTGTTTAGTTTGAAATGTATCCAGTATATTTTTGTGAAACGTGTACACGTGATAATAATTATTACTTAATACAAAATCTTTTTTGCTTGAAATATATGCAGTTAATTCATTTAGAAACTATTCACATGATAGTAATTTTTATTGAATACAAATCCTTTGTTGTTCAAGATATATCCAGTAAATTCGTGTCGAAAGTATCCACATGATAATAATTATTACTGAATACCAAATTATGTTTAGTTTAAAATATATCTAATGAATTCTTGTTGAAAGTGTCCACATGATAATAAATATTACTTTATACAAACTATTTTTTGTTTAATATATATCCAGTTAATTCATGTCGAAAATTTCCACATGATAATTATTATTTAATACAAACTATCTTTAGTATAAAATAGATCTAGTAAATTGTTGTCTAAAGTATCCACATGATAATAATTATCCCTAAATATAAACTCTTTTTTGTTTCTTGAGCTGAGAAAGAGCCAGAAATCAAAACTAGGTAGAGGGCGTGGTTTGATACACACTTTACACCTTGGTAAAACGTCCAATTTTAACCCCTTACGTGTGGAATAAATTTTAGAGAAAGAGCCAAAAATGGGAAAAATATTCCCTTTAAATTTATTTGTTATTATAATCAAAATGTTAGAAATAGACTACTTTTGGAAAAAATAACAATAAATGTGCCAAAAATTGAGAATAAAATTTTCTTTAATTTTCTTCGTTATTATCATCAAAATGTTAGAAATAGATTATTTCTGAAAAAAAAAATTAAATACAATAACTAATACTTTCAAATTTTTTTTATGTATGGGTAATGTTAATGGGTTACAAAAATTTTTGCTCAAATTACAGAAAAATAAATCAAATGACATAATTTTCTGGATAAATGTAATAAGCTAATACAACAATATTATTATCTATATTAGTTGTCATGAGTTTTTTGGCCCTCAGATTCATCTGAATTTCACAAATCCTTTACAGTATCCGAGAATAGCGACAAATGGCGTGAAACTGCAGCCCTTTTCACTGGAAAGTATCTCTATCTATTGGGTAAATAACAAATTAAATATTATGTATTGGACGAACCAATTTCGGCCATCACGGAATTGAAATACCGTGTTTTCTCTTGCCCGAACTCAGAGCGGGCATACCAAAATTGGCATATTTGTATCGCGGATTAATCAGCAATATCTGACCTCAGATTATTGTGAGAATTAATCAGGGTGTGAGCGATGCCCAACAAGTTCAGCTTTTTTCACGCGACACTGGGGTATATTAGCCTATATTTACCATTCGTCAATTATTGTGGTTAATACAGAAGACAATAATTATTTATTTATTAGTATTATTGTGACGAGAAGTTTCTCAACACTGAAATATATGTGACTACTAAATAATTACTCTGTACCCCATTTTTAATCCGAATAATAAAATGCTATTTAACAATTCGACAGATGAAATTTTATAACAATGTTTTTAAATTTATACAAGTAAACTGCTGATAATAAAAGGTAATTTCAGGAAATAACAACTACATTTTTTTACTTATTTTAAACACTAAACTTACCTGTATGTATTATCCATACACAGATTTCTCAGTAGTTGTACCGTAATTTCGCACTTATAGTCCTCGGGCACGATTTTTATTTATTCATAAATCATTAGATAATCCTCAACACTAGATAATTCGCGGACTTTGAATGCAAAAATATGTATTCTAGTATGACAATATTAAATCATTTTAAGAATAAAACCTAATTACAGTAGAGTGCTGAATATTCTGGATTAGGCTCAATTAAATCCACCTTCAAAATTTGAAATAATTTTTTCTGCCATAGCCTCGGAGACGAATTTTAACCGAAGAAACAGAGCGGCATAAATTTCTCTGTTCGGGAATCCAGCTATGTAAATCGTCTTCTAATGCAAGCTATTGTATTTTTCCAAGTCGATTGTATCGCTTTCTTCTCATATTTTGAATGTTTCCTTTTGCTTGCGCCAATTTCTTAGTGCTTTCTCGTCAACCTTCTGAATTAATTTCAGATTGAAATCAGCAGTAAAACTGCGATGTTTTAAAGACATAATGAATGACCAATATTACCTCAATCAATATACTCTGTTAAGAGTGATTCTCGTGGTGAAGTGACCTTCGACCCTTAACCTTCTATCTTGATCCCATCCACTTGGTGTTGTCAATCGGAACTGTAAATAGTGACTATCGATATTTTCCCGTACTCCAGGACACAATTTAAGATTCCGCAAACTCCTCGCCGAACGATGGCCGATTGGTTAGGGTGCTGGCCATCGGTACCGGAGTTCGTGGGTTCGAGTCCCACTGTGGCATAGATGCTCATAGACGTTCGGAATCGGCTTGAAGCTGTAGGTTCCGGTCTCATTAGCCCTCGGGTTGCAAAAAGTAGCCCGTGCACTTCAAACCAAACCAAACTTCAAATTTCTACTATTTCTTCGTTCTGCTTTATGGGTTGTACTTTTTTTCACGGTTTATTACCAGTACGATATGATGTTTTCTTGACTTCTCGTGAGTCGTGCTTTTGTTTACATTTGATTATTCGAGAGACGTGCCTTCCCCTCCTTTTTCCAAATTTTGTTGATTTTGAGTAATGAACAACCAGCAGATAGTCTGCGGCTGAAGAAATTTGCTTTTTAAACACAGATAGTCGAATATACGTGCGAAATTACAGTAATTAATATTCTGCGATTCAGTGACATTATACACCTCAATTAAATTTTGAAATTTGTTTTTTTTTACAAGCGGTTTACAATACGTGACATTCTGTTTAAATCTCAAGTATGTTCAGTATTATGAGTGTATGATTTTAAGAAATTCTCCCATTCTTTAGAAGTCCTTTTATGACATTTTTCAACTACTGAATATGTTCAGTCACAGTAAATAAATAAAAATTAAAATATACTACATAGTATATAACGTTCAGTAATAAATTTCATGAAGTGTATATGAATTAAAGGTTAAGAAATTCTCCCTTTTTAACTTTAGTCATTACTGTAACCTTTTATGACAGGTTTTTTAACTACTGAATATGTATCAGTTTCGTATAGGTATAAAGAGAAAAAATAAATATATTAAAATATACTACATAAAGCTAAAATGTTATAAATTAGCCGTTCAGTAATAAATTTTATGAAGAGTTATGAATTAAAGAAATTCTTCCTTTTTAACTTTAGTCATTACTGTAACCTTTTATGACAGGTTTTTTAACTACTGAATATGTATCAGTTTCGTATAGGTATAAAGAGAAAAAATAAATATATTAAAATATACTACATAAAGCTAAAATGTTATAAATTAGCCTTACACTAATAAATTTTATGAAGTGTATATGAATTAAAGAAATTCTTCCTTTTTAACTTTAGTCATTACTGTATCCTTTTATGACAGGTTTTTCAAATACTGAATATGTATCAGTTTCTTATAGGTATAAATAGAAAAGATACATATATTAAAATATACTACATAAAGCTAAAATGTTATAAATTAGCCGTTCAGTAATAAATTTTATGGAGTGTATAGGAATTAAAGAAATTCTTCCTTTTTAACTTTAGTCATTACTGTAACCTTTTATGACAGGTTTTTCAACTACTGAATATGTATCAGTTTCTTACAGGTATAAATAGAAAAAATAAATATATTAAAATATACTACATAAAGCTAAAATGTTATATATACCGTTCAGTAATAAATTTTATGAAGTGTATATGAATTAAAGAAATTCTTCCTTTTTAACTTTAGTCATTACTGTAACCTTTTATGACAGGTTTTTCAACTACTGAATATGTATCAGTTTCTTACAGGTATAAATAGAAAAAATAAATATATTAAAATATACTACATAAAGCTAAAATGTTATAAATTAGCCGTTCAGTAATAATTTATGAAGTGTTTATAATTAAAGAAATTCTCCTTTTTAACTTTAGTCATTACTGTAACCTTTTATGACAGGTTTTTCAACTACTGAATATGTATCAGTTTCTTACAGGTATAAATAGAAAAAATAAATATATTAAAATATACTACATAAAACTAAAATTATAAATTTCTCTTCAGTAATAAATTTTATGAAGTATATGAATTAAAGAAATTCTTTTTTTAACTTTAGTCATTACTGTCCTTTTATGCAGTTTTTCAAATACTGAATATGTATCAGTTTTATAGTATAAATAGAAAAAATAAATATATTAAAATATACTACATAAAGCTAAAATGTTTTAAATTAGCCGTTCAGTAATAAATTTTATGAAGTGTATATGAATTAAAGAAAATTCTTCCTTTTTAACTTTAGTCTTACTGTAATTTTATGACAGTTCACTACTGAATATGTATCATTTCTTATAGGTATAAAAAGAAAAAATATATTAAAATATACTACAAAAAGCTAAAATTATATATAAATATTTTTTCTTTTCATCTTAAATTTTTTTGTTTTGACAAATAATAACAATTCATATGAATTCCTTTGAAAGAATGAAAATTTTTGTGAATATTTTTTACTATGTCAGTTTACTAAAAAAACCTGTTATATGTTTTTTCCTAATTAAAATTTCCTCTGTAACTGTTTCTTCAAACTAGACTTTAAATAAATAATAATTTACAAAGTTTTTAAATTTTCAAATATAATCTCTTCAAGTTATAAACATTCATTGCAGAACAAGATACGATTATAAAAATATAATTCTAGAATAATTTTTTGTGAATATTTTTGTTTTACTTTTTCAGTTCTTCCAGCTCAAAAGTCTTTTGTCTTGATAGAAGAAAAGGCTACAAAACGTATTTTATTAACTGATCACCTTCAAACTAGACTTCAAATAAATAATAATTTACAAAGTTTTTAAATATGTCATAGAATAAATTTGTAGTAATAATTTTTTTTTTTACTTTTGTTTCAGTTCTGCCAGCTCAAAAGTCTTTTGTCTTGATACAAGAAAAGACTTCAAAACGTATTTTATTAACTGATCACCTTCAAACTAGACTTTAAATAAATAATTTACAAAGTTCATTCATTTTCAAATATAATCTCTTCAAGTTATAAACATTTCAGAACAAGATCGATTAAAAAATATAATTCTAGTAAATTTTGTGAATATTTTTTTTACTTTTTCAGTTCTAAAAAAGTCTTTTGTCTTGATAGAAGAAAAGGCTACAAAACGTATTTTATTAACTGATCACCTTCAAACTAGACTTCAAATAAATAATAATTTACAAAGTTTTAAAATTTTCAAATATAATCTCTTCAAGTTATAAACATTCATTTGAGACCAAGATTCGATTATAAAAATATAATTCTAGAATACACTTTTGTGAATAATTTTTCTTTTACTTTTGTTTCAGTTCTGCCAGCTCAAAAGTATTTTGTCTTAATACAAGAAAAGACTTCAAAACCTATTTTATTAACTGATCATCTTCAAACTAGACTTTGAATAAATAATAATTTACAAAGTTCATAAATTTTCAAATATAATCTCTTCAAGTTATAAACATTCATTGAAGAACAAGATTCGATTATAAAAATATAATTGTAGAATAAATTTTTGTGAATATTTTTTTACTTTTGTTTCAGTTCTGTCAGCTCAAAAGTCTTTTGTCTTGAGACAAAAAAAAAGTCTTCAAAACTTATTTTATTAACTGATCACCGTCAAACTAGACTTTAAAAAATAATTTACAAAGTTCATACATTTTCAAATGTAATCTCTTCAAGTTATAAACATTCATTGCGGATCAAGATATGATTATAAAAATATGATTCTAGAATAAATTTTTGTGAATAATTTTTTATACTTTTTCAGTTCTGCCAGCTCAAAAGTCTTTTGTCTTGATACAAGAAAAGACTTCAAAACGTATTTTATTAACTGATCCCCTTCAAACTAGACTTTAAATAAATAATAATTTACAAAGTTCATAAATTTTCAAATATAATCTCTTCAAGTTATAAACATATCAGACCAAGATTCGATCATAAAAATATAATTCTAGAATAAATTTTTGTGAATATTTTTTTACTTTTATTTCAGTTCTGCCATCTCAAAAGTCTTTTGTCTTGAGACAGAAAAAGACTTCAAAACTTATTTTATTAATTGATCACCGTCAAACTAGACTTTAAATAAATAATAATTTACAAAGTTCATACATTTTAAAATATAATCTCTTCAAGTTATAAACATTCATTGAAGAACAAGATTCGATTATAAAAATATAATGGTAGAATAAAATTTTGTGAATATTTTTTTTTACTTTTGTTTCAGTTCTGCCAGCTCAAAGGTCTTTTGTCTTGAGACAACAAAAGACTTCAAAACTTTTTTTATTAACTGATTACCTTGAAAATTAAGTACAGCTGACTCTCGATTGGCCGTATTATATGAGATAAAATCAATAAAGATGACGATAGTACTGATTTGCAGAGGAAAAGATTTGAGAAACTTAACTCTTTTGAAAATGCAAACGAAGAAGCAGTGCAGCAATGGATTAAAGAATAATCGAAAGTGGAATGTCCCAATGTTTTCAAATGACAATTATATCCATCACGTGTTACTTAGAGTTTAGAAAAAAAGAAAAATTGCGAAAGATGTCCTGAAGCAAAGGAAAAAAATCTTCTAACTCTTAAAATATTAAGTTATATTGGCACATAATTATACAGAGTATCCCAAAACGACCTCATAAACATTGCACAGCTAGATTACTCATTGGGAGTACATAAAAGCTGCCCAAAGAAGCATACCTGTACGATCCATAGTTTACGAGAAAAATACAAAAAACAAAGTATGACGTCATTTCCGGTGCAGGAAAAAACACTTTATTGAATATATCAACAACAGTATATGCACAGTTTAAAGCAAATATCCCTTAACAGTTCGTTAGGCATTTCCATTACATCGGCCGTACATCAAGTACATGTCCCAGTATTCACGAACGGAATACCTGGACACCATACGAAGACTACTGGTAGCTGCAAGATGCAGCCTTTTAAATATCAGTTCAACGGCGGCTAACGTCATTTCTAACTTTATAAAATTAAATCAAACTCATATGAAGCAATGTATTTAAAATGACATAAAATATTGCATTATAATTTACAGTAAAATAAATATTTTACAATATAAGTGAAAAATTTGAGTAATCGAGTAATAACTTGAATGTGTAATTTAGATAATTATTTTTCATTTCATCTTCTGAAATAGAAGATAATTAGATTTTTATTCCGTGAACCACAATTATATTAATCAGAGTAATATATTTTATTTTATAACATGATTAAACATTAATTTTTTTAAATTCTTAATTCTTTAATAGCTTTTATATAAAAAAAACTGCAAATGTCTAATACTTTTTTCTGTATAATGAAACTGATATTTCACTTTAATATAGTCTACAAAGTTAGTGTATAAATATACATATTTCAAAAGTTATCATAGGAATAATTGATTTCTTTTTATTATTTCAAGTATAATTTAAATTTTATTACATGAAATATACTTCTTAAAATGTAAAAATAAATAATTTCTTTAAAGCTAAATTCTTAACAGAAATTAATAATATATTCCTTCAAAAAGGACTAGAACAAGTTTATTGTATGAAGAATTAAAAAAAAAAAACTGCTGTAATAAATATAGTAACTTATTTGAGGTTACATAATCTAGAATAGCATTCTAAGTGAAAAAAAATATCAAGAAATAATTATTTTCGTTAGTTTGCATACAAAAAATGAGCAAAGATAATTATAACTCAAAGATAAAAAAATATATTATAAATAAAATTACTCAGTGTAGTAAAAAGTATATTTCTAATTAAAAGAACCAAGCACGAATGAACATATTCAACGTTCAACATTTTATTTGAAGTAATTTACAACAACAGTACGATGAAATCTTTACATATTCCTTCGAAAAGTACTAGAACAAGTTTATTGTATGAAGAATTAAAAAAAAAACTGCTGTAATAAATATAGTAACTTATTTGAGGTTACATAATCTAGAATAGCATTCTAAGTGAAAAAATTCAAGAAATAATTTTTTTCGTTATTTTGCATACAAAAAATAAGCAAAGATAATTATAACAGAGATAAAAAATATAAATATTATAAATAAAATTACTCAGTGTAGTAAAAAGTATATTTCCAATTAAAAGTAACAAGCACGAATGAACTTATTCAACGCTCAAGATTTTATTTGTAGCAATTCACAACACCAGGACGATGGAATCTTTACATATTCCTTCGAAAAGGACTAGAACAAGCTTATTGTATGAAGAATTAAAAAAAAAACTGCTGTAATAAATATAGTAACTTATTTGAGGTTACATAGTCTAGAATAATATTGTAAGTGAAAAACAAATTCAAGAAAAAATTATTTTCGTTAGCTTGCATACAAAAAAAGATCAAAGATAATTGTAATTCAGAGGTAAAAAATATAAATATTATAAATAAAATTACTCAGTGTTGTAAAAAGTATATTTCTAATTAAACGAACCAAGCACGAATGAACTTATTCAACGCTCAACATTTTATTTGTAGTAATTCACAACACCAGTATGATGGAATCTTTACATATTCCTTCGAAAAGGACTAGAACAAGTTTATTGTATGAAGAATTTAAAAAAAAAACTGCTGTAATAAATATAGTAACTTATTTGAGGTTACATAATCTAGAATAGTATTCTAAGTGAAAAAATGCAAGAAATAATTATTTTCGTTAGTTTGCATGCAAAAAATGAGCAAAGATAATTATAACTCAGAGATAAAAAATATATTATAAATAAAATTACTCAGTGTAGTAAAAAGTATATTTCTAATTAAAAGAACCAAGCACGAATGAACTTATTCAACGTTCAACATTTTATTTGTAGTAATTCACAACACCAGTACGATGGAATCTTTACATATTCCTTCGAAAAGGACTAGAACAAGTTTATTGTATGAAGAATTAAAAAAAACTGCTGTAATAAATATAGTAATATATTTGAGGTTACATAATCCAGAATAGCATTCTAAGTGAAAAACAAATTCAAGAAAAAATTATTTTCGTTAGCTTGCATACAAAAAAAGATCAAAGATAATTGTAATTCAGAGGTAAAAAATATAAATATTATAAATAAAATTACTCAGTGTAGTAAAAAGTATATTTCTATTTAAAAGTAACAAGCACGAATGAACTTAATCAACACTTAACATTATATTTGTAGTAATTCACAACATCAGTAAGATGGAATCTTTACATATTCCTTCGAAAAGGACTAGAACAAGTTTATTGTATGAAGAATTAAAAAAAAACTGCTGTAATAAATATAGTAACTTATTTGAGGTTACATAATCTAGAATAGTATCATAAGTGAAAAAATTCAAGAAATAATTATTTTCGTTAGTTTGCATACAAAAAATGAGCAAAGTTAATTATAACTCAAATATAAAAAATATATTATAAATAAAATTACTCAGTGTAGTAAAAAGTATATTTCTAATTAAAAGAACCAAGCACGAATGAACTTATTTAACGCTCAAGATTTTATTTGTAGCAATTCACAACACCAGTACGATGGAATCTTTATATATTCATTCGGAAAGGACTAGAACAAGTTTATTGTATGAATAATTTTAAAAAAAACTGCTGTAATAAATATAGTAACTTATTTGAGGTTACATAATCTAAAATAGTATCATAAGTGAAAAAATTCAAGAAATAATTATTTTCGTTAGTTTGCATACAAAAAATGAGCAAAGTTAATTATAACTCAAAGATAAAAAATATATTATAAATAAAATTACTCAGTGTAGTAAAAAGTATATTTCTAATTAAAAGAACCAAGCACGAATGAACTTATTCAATGTTCAACATTTTATTTGTAGTAATTCACAACACCAGTACGATGAAATATTTACATATTCTTTCGAAAAGGACTAGAACTAGTTTATTGTATGAAGAATTAAAAAAAAAACTGCTGTAATAAATATAGTAACTTATTTGAGGTTACATAATCTAGAATAGTATCATAAGTGAAAAAATTCAAGAAATAATTATTTTCGTTAGTTTGCATACAAAAAATGAGCAAAGATAATTATAACTCAAAGATAAAAAATATATTATAAATAAAATTACTCAGTGTAGTAAGAAGTATATTTCTAATTAAAAGAACCAAGCACGAATGGACTTATTCACGCTCAACATTTTATTTGTAGTAATTCACAACATAGGTACGACGGAATCTTTGAAAAGTTTCACTTTTTTATTATAACACCTTCTTTAAAATGATCGATGACTTGTCCATGATGATGATAAACTGCCAACCTAAAAAATAAATTTTCTACTACGAATTTTCTCCTACTGAGTTTTAGATACAGGACAAAAAGAAACACAAGATACACTGGTGTGCAAAACTTAAGCAACAGGTTGGGTTAGAAAAACTATGCTGAAATAGTTCAGTGCAGATATTCGGAATTTTACCAAAAATTTCTTAATCTTTTACATTTTATGTTCTATTTATTTTCAAATAACTGTCTATCTTAATGGTTTTTCAATTCGCCTAATTTTGTGTTTAACGAATTAGTAATTTAAATTATTAAAACAACAAAAGTAATGCAAAGTATCTTAAAATTCCCTACTGAAATATCTACTAGTACCTTATGTAATTAATTAGTTATTTATTGCAGAGAAATAGTAATAATTCATTGTCCCAATTTCAATGATTTAATATAACGAATTAACGAAGATTACAAAGTTTGCTAGAAATTCTAATTCAAATTCGAAATACTGAGAACATCTTTGAGGCTAATCCGTTAAGTACACTTCACACCTCTTTAGTTATACTTATTTGTAAATGCCCATTTTATTCAAGATGATGACCATACTTAATTAAAGCTAAAATTTTAGTCTCCTTAAAGACTGACATCACTTTCTATTTGACATTATTTAATTCTAAATATATTAAAATTGCCGAGCACGTCATTTTGAGAAGTTCTGTCAAATGAAGAAATGTATTTTATAATTCATTATTATATTTCCCTAGATTACTACTAATTATGTTTGATAATTTCTATCACATTGTGAATTTAAATTTTTTATGTTCAACTTAAACAGCATAGGTTATATTACGGGTTCAAAATAGAGATTGTAAGGAATTTGTACCCACGACCTATGTTTCACAGATGTATACCCTTCACTATATCTGCAAAATCAACCCCATTTACCCCTTCCAACTGGCGTTCCTTTATTAAAATAGAAGCCGGCCGGCTAAGGGGAGTAATAAGGTATTTTTTGCAGGTGTCACTTTTTTTAGTAGGGCGGCAATGCATTTGAAAGGAGGATTTTCACTTTTCTCTCAAATTTCCAGAGGTTGACCCCCCGAAGAAGGGAAGGAACATCTGCTATGTGTGCAGTTGAGTTCGGGGAATCGAAATACAGACTGCGACCTGGAGAAATCTCTCTGTTTGGAGTAAAAGAACATATCGTTTTCTTTTTTATTTTGATATGGACCGCTAGTCCTCCTTATCTGTATACACCAGACTCTGAGACGCCAAGACTATGCCATTCTGTTCTACTTTAATTTTTTTTAAATTTTCGGAGGTAATTTAATGCATCTCAGTGACGGTCTACGAACATACCTGCCCAAGTAAAGTAAGCGGGCAGGTCACACGCTCGGATAACGTCCCAGAAAGTGGTGCTTTACAGAATCTATGATGAGGGCTATAAACTTCAAGCAGATTTCAAATACTCTCTTGGTTAGAGGATTGCAAGCTTAAAATTTTTCGAAAGAAAGATGTCTAATTTCCTTGTCCACCTTCCAACATTTAGTTAATCAAATCATTGATGTCAAGTAGTACTCACTTTTTTAAGATGAGTGCTTAACCTTCACAAAGGGGCTTGGACATCAAATGTCCCTCAGATGAAATAATTCTTCAGAGAGCCCCATTCAAAAGATTAAGACTAACTGTACTGATGGTCTTTTCGGAAGGGTTCAAGTTTCCAGAAGCTGACCCACCCCCCCCCGAAGAAGGGAGAGAAGATCTGCGAATAGTGCAGTTGAGTTCGGGTAGTCGAGATAGAGCCTGTAACCTGGAGAGTTCTCTCTGTTTGGAGTCAAATAACACATCGTTTTCTTTTTTTATTTTGATATGGAACGCTAGTCCATCTGATCTGTTTATGTTCGGCTCTGAGACGCCGAGACTTATTTTGTTCTACTTATTAGAGGTAATTTAATGCATCCTAGTGACGGTCTACGAACATACCTGCCCCAGTGAACTAGGTGGCCAGGTCACACGCTAGCATAGCTTCCCAGAAAGTGGTGCTTTACAGAGTCTATGATGAGGGCTATAAAAATTAAAGCAGATTTCAGATACTCTCCTGGTTCGAGGGTTGCTCGCTTAAACTTTTTCAGAAAGAAAGGTGTCTTATTTGCCTGTCCGTCTTCTAACATTTAGTTAATCAAATTATTGATGTCAAGTAGTTCTCACTCTTTCAATACGAGTGCTTCAGACTAACTGAACTGTTGTCCTGTCAAGAAGTTCGTTAACGTCCCTAAACGAATACAGTGACGGACGATAGATGCCCTCTATATTTTGTTTAGATTTGAGAATCGGGACTGCCAAGCTAGAAAGAAGTATACTAGAGTTCGACGCCTGACATAATTTATCGAGATCCATTAGCATTTCTTACTGTTCACGCAACCTTGCTTATTTTAATTCTTTGTGTGCTTCTTTTGTCTTTTGGTAAAATAAAATTTTGTTCTTGGGAAAGATTGAAATCAATTTCGATACTAACTTGCACTGGAAAACCAAGGACCCTCCACAAAGTCCATAGAGTGGTTTTAATTAGCAGTGATTGACAAATGTTTAATGGTCCTTTTATATATTGCAGGATTTCTTACACATGATTTTAGTTGTTAAATAAAAATCAGATTGCAGTTCAAAGGTATTTAGTTTTATAAGGCAAACTTTAATGTTTTTCTATAACGAAAAATGCAACATTTGCCCTATTGAAAAATTGTTTTCCTTAATTTACAACATATCATATCATACGGACAGCTTAAATTATTATCCTATTTTCACTACTTGAACTTTTAAGTTATTTTAGCTTACAGTGATTTTAACTCACACCTGTGATAGTCTTTTCCATTTGTTACAGTACACGGTGTTTTAAAAAAGGTTGTAGAAAGTTAATTATTAGTGTTAAAATGATTTTAAACACAGCTGTGTGGTAATTAAATGAATAAAAATAAAAACCAAGATTTTTGTTAAAAAACAAAATTTAAGTGTGTACTAATTTATATCCTAGGTTTTTTCTTTTCCTTTAAAACAAAAAAGTGGAAGTGGTCATTTTGAGTGCTCTCTTTAAATAAATGAAAACCACACTATTTTTTTCAAGATTACTTTTATGAACTAAGTTTTTAAGTTTGTAGGTATATAAATTAGCACTTAAATCATACTAAATTCCCTTTCGGCTCATGATTTATTTTTATGTTTGACGTTCATGAAAATACATTATGTACCTAATCTGTTATTAATAAAATACGATAATTAAAAGGGATTACGACTGTTAAAAGTTGAAGAAATGTAAAATAGTTTTCATTTCCGACTTTTCATGCCATTTTTACAAACATAGTTTTTTTTACCTAGTTTTAGCTAATTATTATCTTTACACGCAAATCTCTTTCTTTTTCCAAACATAAAAAAGCTTTGTATTAATGTTTTAATGCTAGAAGCTTTGTTGTGAATAAAAATGATATCAAACCTAACATGCAGGATTACTTAAAATATAATTAAGTTTAAGTCAAACTTAGTGTTAAAAAACTTACTACAGTATCTCAAATTAACTTTAAATCTAAATTTGCACAGATTTAAGATACATATACATATTTAAAAATATTTTAAAAAGTTTTTTATTTTCCTTAAAAATTATAACTTTATAATTGCAAAAAAAAGTTATATTTTGTTAAGACGATGATGGACTTTCAAATTGTCTAAAATTTCAAATTAACGAAAATTCCAATTTTCGATTTTAGTGAATAGGGAAAGAATATATCATTAGGAATACAGAGCAAAGAGAATTTTTCATTCCAATCATTTTATCATTACTTATGGGTATAATAAGCTTATCATTACTTGTGGGTACAGCAATAAAAACTTCAAATGCTGTTTATTAAAAAATAAAATTTTCATGTATTACAAATGTTTAAAGTACTCCAGGCACATTGAAAATAGATCATTGTCTCTGAAATTCCAGTATTATTGACGTTAGCGTTTATAAAATAAAGTTTAGATGAAACGGGTATGTTTTGTAGTATATAATATGTTAGTTATGCATTTTAATTAACCGCTATAGCTATTTATTCTGCAAAATATGGGTATCATCATCAGAATTATTTTTTTCTCTTTATATTTTCTATAAATGTTTATGGAAACAACTACATTTTTTTGTAAAGTCTATACGGTATACTTAAAATTTTTTTATAATATTTTACACAAAATTGATGCGCCTGGAGCAATTTCAATTAATCTAATTATGAAACAATTAATAATTAATAACTCCAAAACTAATAAATATTTTGCCTTCAATATTTTTAAACATTTATATATCAATAGTACTAGAAACATAGTCAATCTTCATTAGTTTTCTCTAAAGGTCCACTGTCGCCTTAAATATACAAAAAAAAAAAGATTCTATTGGATGAAAATTATGTTGTATATAACCTCTAAAATGTTTATGAAAAATATTAAAAACTTTTTCAGATAACAGGAAAAAAAACCAAATTTGACTAAAATCAAGTTAAAATTTTGTAACTTTAAATTTGTTTACAGTAAATAGCTGACATGTTTTAATTGATTACTCCTGTCAACATTGGAATTGCTTTACTCAGATTGTTTGAAAATGTTCAAAACTGAATTCCATTTTACATATACTTTTAATGAAAAATCAAAGTTTTTGAAGATTTAACAGTCGTGTGACAAGTTAAAAAATAACAGGAACTATAAAAGTAAATTTTTTAAAATTGCCAATATTTAAATCAATATTGTTTATGAGAATTACTTTAAAAATATATGTATTAAAAAAATTACAATATGAATTACAGAAATGTGCTTACTTTCTAAGACAATAGGATAGAATATAAAAGTTTTAAGTGTTTTAAAAGATTTTATATTTCTACTTCATAGTTTTTCTTAAATAGTATAATAATTTTAAAAGATAAAGAGATTTAATTTCTAAAGACTTTTATTTTGCTCACTTTCAACTTAGTTTCGAAATCAGAGCTCATACAGATATGACAAAGAGAACCATAAATTTAAAAAGCATCACATTAAAAGATATAAATTAATTAAGTATAGTAATATAATATGGCTAATAAAAAATTCATAGTTTTAATAAATTTTTAAATAATCTTCTAAAAATATGAATTTAATAGCTGTGCATTAGGATAACACCCTCTAGTCCTCTAGGTTGCTTCAATGTGACGAGGAGGTGTCACTGGGTGGAATTGATGAAGTACGTCTGGAGAGTATTCTCCTGGTAGGGTCACCTTAGGCGTGAAGGCCATTCCACTATACCCAGCTAATCACCTATAGGCAAACAAGCTGAGTCAGTCCTCCACCTAAGGTGCTCGGGTCTTTGGACTAACAGAGGCTGCCATTTTGTCTAACTTACCGTGAGCTGTATTCTGCTAGAAAACATATTGATAAAATGTCTTGGTTTGTACTTCAGATACATCCTTGATACCATGTCAATTCTTCTGGTGGATCCCTCGTTATAAACTGAATCAGATGAATACAGACAGATCTTTGCCGCTTTCTTAGTGGTCATCTAAGAGGTCTTGTCTTGTAGGATAGTCAAAAAAACCCACCTGATTTGTCCAAAATGTAACCAATAGCATGTTTCTCCGGCACATATTCTTAAGTGTCTAGGTTAACGACGGTCTATCTATTTTTCTATGCTAGTCTATGATTTTTTGAGGGTGAATAAATTTGTAGATCTCATCTAGCAGTGGCTGAACTCCAAATTAACAACAGCAACAACAACATTATATCCGAAATAAGTTTGTCGAAATAAATACCATAACCAAGGGAAAACCTGTAAAACCATATATTGAATACATGTATTTATAATTAAGCAAGAAAATGTTTCCTAGCAAACATTATGCCACGAAAGTTCCGTAGCACGAAAGTTTAATTTTCTTGTTATTTCTATTTTTTTTTTGACAGTTTGAATTTTATATATTGTCAATATATCATTAGTTAAAGTGGTTAAAATTGGTTTCTTTAGACAATTTATTGCTACAAAGTTTTAAGAAAAGAAATCAGTTTTCAAGAGTGAGCTTATAGCCATCGAAGAGGGTCTAAGTGTTGTTTTGTCCTTTACAGATCCTAGGGCTGTATGGGTTTTAACTGACAATCTTAGAATCATCCAATATCTTTCAAACTGGAGAAGAGTTGGTAATAGGGTCGGAATTGCTATTCTTGACAAACTTAAGCAGGTCTCGCCATTTTGTGAAGTGCGCCTTCAGTGGAATCCTTCGCATGTTGACATATGGGCAGGAGGAAAGAGATGGCAGACGTTCTGGCGAAGGAGGGTTCTGAAGAAGAACCATTACCGGTTACCAATTCACTGACATATCTTGAACTGTATTCCATTAGAAGAAATGCTGACAGGCAGATTTTTCTCTTTCCTGCCGAGTCATCCCTGGTATCAAGCAGATTGTTCTGGAGGATCCTTTGCTATTGACTGCGATAGATATGTTCAGGCAACACTTTCCTGATTCCCCAGTGGACACCTGAAGGACTTACCTTCAACAGAGGTCTGCAACCGAATTGTCATAAATGTCAAAATGAACTGGCATCACCAGCATATATCCTTGCATGCCTGGGGTTATCTCTTGAGGACCTATAAGGTCTCCTATGCTTATTTTCTATTTTATGAAAGAAAATGGAGTCGTGGACCTCGTCTAGTATTTTCTTAAACATGGAGATTAGAAAGTGAGAGAAAGAGAAAAATGTCTTAAATACTTATAGAAGTTTTAGTAATTATATTAATATTCCCGTTTCTTTCTTTTGAAGGTAATTTAAGAATAAACATCATAAATAACAAACAAAATATTTTTTTTTTTCAATTTTGAGTATATTTAAGATGTTATAAGTGTAGTCAAATTTAGTACAAAAAATCAATAACCACTTCAAAATTATGCTTAATAACAGTCTTTCATTTAGTAATTTATATCATTGTTAATTTAAAATGCAACAGAAAATCTTTAACTTAATGATAGGTATACATTGTGAACGCTAATTTTGTCATCATTATTTTTTTTACTCCTGATGGAATTTTGTTACTTCTAAAAGTACAAATTAAACTGAAATGTTATAATTAATGGGAAAATTACAGTTATAAATATTTTCAGTCATTTATAAAAAAGTTTGATGTGTATGAGAAAATAAAACTTGATTTTCACGCTATATATCGCTTTTAAATCACAAATCATAAAACATATAATTAAATTATATTATTCTGCATCTCTTTAGAAAGTAATGTTGTTTATTAGGTAGGTCTGCATAACTAAATTTGCGAAACAATTTTTAAATATATTTCACTAAAAAATAGTTTGGGGTTTTGGAAAATATAATTTTCAAAAAGAAGAAAACTATAAGCATTTTGAAGAACAGATATTTATTCGATAAATTTATCCCTCATTTTAATTATAGACTATATTCAATATTTGAATTTTTTAAAAGTACTATTCATAAAATATAATCAAATAGCAATCGATGATAAAATTCAATTTAATGACATAATATTTCTCTAAATACTCTGAGGTATAATTTGGAATTTACCCGTTTAAGAATTTACCCGATACGCTTTACAACTTAAGTTCTAATTATGACGTGTCTTGCCTATTTCACTCTTTTTCTAATAAAATTTGTTTATTTATTTTACTTTATTTTACAAAATAAATACTTATTTTGTTCACGAAGAAAGTCACTATAAGAATAATTGCAAATAATATTGACAACTGTTAAATCATTCACCATATTGAGAAGGAGGAAGTGGTCCCTTACTTAGTAAGCCCTTTTCTCGCCCCTAGTGGTCAGTATTTCAATTATTCGTACAATTCAGCGCTCACTGCTAGAGTTGGCTTTAAATGAGTGGAGGTATGGATAAAATATAATATCCTAGGAAGAATCCGTGCAACATTGTAAGCTAGAATGTAACAACTAGTAAAGTTTGAGGCAACTGAGTACAAAAAGAATTCCCAACCTGGCCTTCCGCCGTTCTCCATATAACGGAATTTTTCAGATTTCCTGACCCGGAAGGGCATATCTCCAGTTAGCAAGATATCACGTTGTGAGAGGGAGCGGTTCATTGAGATAATACAAATATCAATATGCCAGTTGAAAAAAGATAAAATAAAATAATACAGAATAAAACTATAATATGTAGATGAATTATATGATTTCAAAGTAATATTGTAGTAAATAATGGTTAAATGTGATTAAAATAACATTATAAGCGATTAAATGGGGATTACATGAGATAAAAATATGATTAAATGTGGTTATATGCGATTAAATAAGAGTAAATATATTGAATATAAGACTAGAACATAGAAAAGTCTGCACAGGAACGTAAATCGGATCCTGGCAAACGACCAATAAAATTTTTGCAGTATAGAGTAGGAGAAGCCTAAGCTACCTCATTAGTGAGACTAAATTAGACTGACTTTTTTTGTTCTACTAATTAGAATTGAAAAAAATTTATAGATTACCTGCAGAGTAATATTATGAGGGGGAGGGGCTTAATATTCAGTCTAGGTGTAGGAACTTTTATACATTTTCTGTGTCCCTAAGCCCTCTAGCGACCATCAAAAAATCCGAAAGAGCTTTATCTATTAGGTTGCATGGCAAACTGTGGGAAAGAATGTAGCAACTAGTAAAGTTGGAGCAACTGAGTAGGAAAAGTGTCCCTTCTAGGTACCGTAATTTTATACATTTTCTATGTCACTACGCAGTCTAGCGGCCATCATAAAACCCAAAACAGCTCCAACTTTAAGGTTGTATAGAAAACTATGGGAAAGTTGAGGCAACTGAGTAGAAAAAGAGTGTTTTGAGTTGAGTGATTAGATTGCAACGGAACTACTCACTTTAGCCGTAGCTAAGATAATTTTTTAAACTTTCAATTTTACTTCGGTACACATGTACAAGAAAACTTTAATTACTCACTTTGACCAACCCTCAGCGCATTTTGACTAGTTTCGTTAAAACATCTGTGAGTATATACAATTTCGCATAACACATATGTGATTGGTCGTAGAAGGTTTCAGCTTTTTATTTTTTTTTCAATTTAAGACTGTTAAAACACCTAGTTGTGGACCTTCTATTTTGCTTTCAATCTGCATTTATACTACAGTTATATATAATATTTCACATTGAGTCTTTTTTATTATTATTTATATAAAGCTAATATACAAATAACTACTTTAAAATACATATTTCTTAAGCTTGTAATAGATAGATATTTTGCAAAGAATGTTTATCAAATTAAATTTGCATATTTTTCCATTCTGTAGGTTATAAACATGCATGCTGTTTATCTATTTCCAGTTAAATGAATTTAATACATCTTACGGTTGACAAATTAAAATTTCATTTGTCAGAAGTTCCTGCCAACACTTCTTATAAAATGTCTTTTAAGTAGCCAGCCTTACAACATTAACAGAAGGTAAAATTCCTCTGATCAGTTTTAATTTATTATATTTTTAAAATCCTCTCCAAACATATTTTCGTCTGAAAGACTAAATTTAATATTTAACAAGAACTGTCACTTTTAATAAAGAAGCCTGATACTTTAGACAAATCTAGGGGGAAGTAAAAGGGAAAAATTCATATTAGGTATGAAAAATCTGTCACTTTGACAACAGTAAACTTGGCTTTTTAAGTGCAGAGAAAGTTGAATTCATAAACAATTTTTTACTTACATATTAAACAGATGTCTGACGGGTACATTAAAAAGAATATATAGCTGTTGCAGCAATTATCTTAAACGTTGATTTATTTTCATTAAATACCAACAATGGAAATAAGTTGAAATATGATGAAAATTATTTTTTAAGTTTAATTTAAATAATTAAAGGTTTTTATTTGTTATATCATTCCTTATTCATTGGACGATTTTCTAATATACGGATAAACAACCTAAATACTATTTACCACTTGTAGGTTATGCAGTAATTTTTTGTGTCTTTCCATCCGTTGTGTAAGTATTGTTCATGGTAAATATTCTTCGGTTTGATTAGCTTCCTATAAAGACATAAAATATAGAAAGGTAGTTCAGAAAGTAAATTCCCCACATCACCGAAGATGTCGCTGTTAAAGAATGGAAATGCGAAGGTATAAGCTTAGATTGTGGGTTTAGCAATATAATTCGGCAAATGTAATTCCAGATTACTCACATTAACGTCATAGTAATGTACTGAACCTCCGACTGTTTTGAACGTACAGAAAGTATCGAATATTACGTTAGTTGTGTTCAGTGTATGGACTGAATCTGTTGAGCAAGCAGATGGTCTGCCTTTGGTGTTGAAATAGGAAAATGTCCAGCCATGCCATCGATGACGGTTTCTCCCCCCTCCTACAGTTCCAATCTTTCCTTAGTCACTCCCACTTGTGTTTGTGCCTCAGTTTGTATTCCTCCTAGATCAACACAAACGAATACCTGTAACCAGTTTTGACTTACTAATTTCTATAACTTTAAATTAACTAAACAATAGTATGACAAGTATTACAATTTTGGTGATTATTATGTTGACAAGTAGCTTAAATCGGGCTGTATCTTTTTCAAAATATCTCTCGAGGAAATATCTTTTTGTTTCTAGTTACAGTACGTAGGTATAAAAATAAAGCAAAATTTTGAATCAACATATTATCCAATAGTATGACAAGTGTTACAAATTTGGTGACTACTATGTTGACAAACACCTTAAATAGGGCTGTATCTTTTTCAAAACATCTCTCGAGGAAATAATATATGTTTGTTTCCAGTTACAGTAAGTAGATATAAAAATTAAGCTAAATTTTTAATCAACATATCCAATAGTATGACAAGTGTTACAAATTTGGTGATTACTATGTTGACAAACACCTTAAATAGGGCTTTACTTTTTTCAAAATATCTCTCGAGGAAATAATATCTTTTTGTTTCTATTTACAGTACGTAGGTATAAAAATTAAGCGAAATTTTTAATCAGCATATAATACAAGAGTGTGACAAGTGTTACAATTTTGGTGATTATTATGTTGACAAAAACCTAAATAGGGCTCTATTTTTTTCAAAATATCTGTCTAGGAAATAATATCTTTTTGTTTCTATTTACAGTACGTAGGTATAAAAATTAAGCGAAATTTTTAATCAGCATATAATACAAGAGTGTGACAAGTGTTAAATTTTGGTGATTATTATGTTGACAAATACCTTAAATAGGGCTCTATTTTTTTTCAAAATATCTCTCTAGGAAATAATATCTTTTTGTTTCTATTTACAGTTGGTGGGTATAAAAATTGAGTGAAATTTTTAATCAACATTTTATCCAATAGTATGACAAGCGTTACAACTTTGATGATATTAAGTTGACAAGTAGCTTAAATAGGGCTTTATCTTTTGCAAAATATTTCTCGAGGTAATAATATCTTTTTGTTTCTAGTAGTATCTAGTAGTTTCTAGTAGTTTTGTTTCTAGTAGTTTGTTTCAGTACTTGGGTATAAAAATTAAGCTAAAATTTTAATCAACATATTATTTAATACACAGTTAAAAAAAGACATATTATAAAATACAGTTCTTTCACATGATTAGATGAAAGATAGGAAGAAAGGGAATTCCTAATAATGAAATAGACTACAAATTGCTTCTTATTTGACCAAAAAATACGATAAAAATATATAATTTGATGTGTATATTCTTTTAGAATAAACAAATGAAATTTTCTTTATGCACTTTTTTTAGTCAACTTTTAAAATAAATATTTGATATTAAATCAGTCATTTATCCTGTCTTACATTCTATGTATATAGTTTTATAAGGAAGTAAAAAAATAATTTCAATTCATTCAGATTTACTTTACGTTGAAATTAAACATATTTTGAAAACTCAATAATTCCGGTTAATCGTCTATGTGCCGATAATCAAAGTCACGTAACGAAAAACGGTTGCATACGTAATTTCTGTTATATTTTTATAAAAAATTGAAAATATTATGAGAATCTAATGTATAATGAAAATATATCTTGTACAATAAAAATCCACCTTATGTAAAAATTTCTTTCTGCAACTTTATGGAATTTTGAATTAAACTTGTTTCAGAAGTTTTACGTTTCAAATTTCTTACCTGATTACCCTCAGTTCATAAAATTCACTACTTACGTAGAAGTGAATGCTGGAAATAATAAATTTATGCACACATATTTATATTTCTTGGAATAAAATTAGGTAGAAAATAGTTTAATTTCATTTCAAATAAAATATTTATTAAGGAATTTTTAATAAATTGATATTCATTCAAGAAAACTTTAAAATGATTAATTAAGGCTGCATATTACTATATCAACTCCAGATTTCCAAATCCCAATCTTGACTTCAATTAAATATAACGATTTAATTAAAGCAACCAATTAATTAAAGAAAAACTGCATTGTATTTAAAACATAATCATTTATCTCAAACATTTGAGAATGAAAGAATATTTTTTAATAAAGTGAAACTGTTGAGAAGTAATTAAGAAATTTTAAATTTTTCTTAATTACCTGCCGATCAGAACAACTAAAAGAAACTAAAATAAGAAAAAAAATATCAAAAGTTTTTCTCTAATTTAAAAAAAAATCTTTCATTTGGTGCATGAGAATAAACAAATTTAATATAAGTTGAGAGAAGAGGAATGCATTCAAGGAAGATCAAGGAAGCATTCAAGAGGAATCATCAGAAATATATTTACTTAAAAATATTTTATGAGAAATAATTTATTATGTGTAGGGAATTTTAAATTTTAAATTAAAACTAACGACTACTTTCCTGTAAATCCTATGAGATTATGTGTAAGGTCCTAGATCCATTTATTTATAAAATCTATTATTAAATTGAAGCAATATGAATAAATTGTTTATTCTTCTTCAATGGCGAGCCAGCCCAGGGTGGGCCATGGCCTTTTGCAGAATCGAGTTCCAGGCGTCTCTTTGCTTGGATAGACTCTTCCAGTTTTTGGATTTTTAGGATCTTTAAGTCTATTTCATGGCAGTCAATTCACCGAATTCTTGGTCTTTCCCTTATACGAGCTCAAAATGGTTTGGCCTCGAAGATCTTCTTGGTGGTTCGGTCGCCATTCATTCTAATCACGTGTCCTGCCCATTTCAAACGTTGAATAGAAATGAATTTTATTTCCTTAAAAGTCTTATAGATTTCGGAACTTGTTCTTCTCCTCCAGGTGTCGTTGCATTTCAAACCTCCTAAAATGCTGCAGAGTACTTTTCTTTCGAAAACAGCCAGAGTCTCTTTGTTTCTTTCAGTTAATGCCCATGTTTCAGTAACGTATGAGAGGTTTGGTCGAATTAGTGTCTTATAAGGCAATAACTTTGTTCGTCTGTTTATGACATTAGATTTGAGGTATTTGTGGATACCAAAAAAAGAAAACATATGGTCACGGCAGAAACTCTGTTTCGAACCTCCGGATCACTATCATTGTTAACACTTAGTTTAGAACCTAAATAGGTAAAGATGTTAATAGTTTCGAATCTATATTCATTTATTTCAAAATGGAGTTCACTATAGATAGCATTTGTCATGTATTTGGCCTTTTTCTGGTTGATTAAAAGATGCATCTTCTTTGCTTCATTTCCTAAAGAAAAGAAGGCTTGATTGACAGTCTCTTTGGTCGTTGCTGCAATAAAGATGTCATCTGCAATTGCAAAAAATTGCACAGATTTATAAAATATATTTCCTGTAGTGTCTCTGTTAGATTTTTTTTATGATTTTCTTGAGAGCAAGATTAAACGATAAACCTGCAAGTGCATGTCCTTGTCTCAAACCATTTGAAAAAACGATATGTTTTGATAAATTTTTTTGCAGCTTGACTCTGAGTTTAGTGTCACTCAAGGTGATAGTGGCTAGGTTAATAAGCTCTTCAGGTATATTGAATTCTTTCATTGACTGTAGAAGCAGTTTTCTGTTCACCGAGTCATAGGCTGTCTTGAAGTCAATAAATAGGTAGTGGACTTTAATATCAATTTCTCTCGCCTTCTCAATGATTTGTCTCAGGTTAAATATCTGTCCAGTTGTTCATCTTCCTACCCTGAACCTACATTGGTAGTCACCAATAATATTAATTAAGTTGTTTACAATAAAAAATGGCAATGATTAAAGGTAATAAGATTGAAACTAATAGTTTTCTTTCTGTAAATCCTATCAGATTTTCCTATGACTGAATTTTTACCTACATTCATTTAAAAATACTATTCCTAAAATGCAGAACAGTAATAAAAACAAATTATTTACAATATTAAAGTGGAATTAAGTGAAATCAAAACAAAATTAATGGCTTGCTTTCTGTTATTTCTATGAGATTAACATCATAATTCTACCTACATTCATTTAAAATATGTTAAAATTAAGAACAGCAGTACAATCAAGCCGTATAATAAAATAGCATTAACTAAGGGGAATAGAATAAAAACGTAATCTTAACAAATGAATTGTTAAATTCTAAGTATAATCATTCGAAAAAAGTTGTTAAAATGAAGATAAAAAATATTATTATTACATTATTATTATTATCATAACATTGTTTGCAATAATAAATGAACAATGTTATAATAACATATTATTATTATAACATTGTTTGCAATAATAAATGAACAATGGTATAATAAAATATTATTATTATAACATTGTTTGCAATAATAAATGAACAATGTTATAATAACATATTATTATTATAACATTGTTTGAAATAATAAATGAACAATGTTATAATAATAACATATTATTATTATTATAACATTGTTTGCGATAATAAAATACCATTGATTAAGGGGAACGGAATTAAAACTATAGGGTTTTTCTTGTAAATCCTACCAAATTGTAAATAAAGTTTGACCTATATCATTTATATAGATTCTTTTAAAATTAATAATTAATAATTGTTTATAATTATTTTAAAATTAATAATTGTTTATATTACGCTTTCATAATAATTTAACTTCAAACAATTAAGTAAATTTAATCAAGTAGTTGTTTTGTTGATAGTTTTTTTTGGTAATTTTTTAATTTGAAACTTTAACTTTTTCCAATGAAATTTATTTTGTCTTGTTGAGGCATTAAAATTATGAAAGTGCATTCACAACTTTTACTTTACAGCTGCTTGATAAAAGATAGGCTTACATAGATAGTTACAATTAGATTGGAACTCACAATTCAGTAATTGGAAGTATGAAGTAAACTGCTATTTAGTAATCGGATGTAGCAGGTAATAAAATTTCTATTTAAGGCTATCAAAAGTAACCCAAAAATTAATATAAAATTACATTCTTGCAAAAAATGTACACATTCAAAATTTGGTTACTCTAACGTACTTAAATCAGAAAGTAGTTATTACTATATTAACACGTACAAATATAATTGCAAAAAAAGTAATTTCAGGTGCAGGACTGTTTAAAACGTAGAGATCAATCAAAATCTCGAGGGCGTATTTGTAGATTATTACAATGCTTTCCTTGTACTAAGCAAATAGAAAGTAAAATATTAAGTTTATATATAATGAATAGGTAGGGCATGAATACAAAAGGGAAAAATTGAAGTTTTATACAGGTAAAAGACTGGTGTTCTTCTTAAAAATATTTTCTGAAAGGTGGTTTGGAAGCTTAAAGTTCAGCTTAAGCTTCTTTGCTTCTTGGAAGTCCTTTAAGCTTCTTTGAAAGCTTCCTTAAACTTTCAAACCCTTAAGCTTCCAAAGAAGCTTAAAGGACAGTTAAAGAAGTAATAATAAGCCATGGTAGCTCAATCGGCAAAGACAACGATCTCCTAATGAAATGTTACGAGTTCGGGGCTCGAGTCGTCATAAGATCCAGCGTGTTCTTTGATGGTGACTGGGGCAATGAAAATTATGTTAGTGGTTTACACGTCGCAATGTCTATTTGGTATACGGTTTCCCCGTTTAATGTTGTGCCTCCCCCACCAATCTCCAGAAATTGGAAAGAGTCCAACTTAGCCCTTCCCGCATTATAGCTGGATTACGCAGCAGATGCCGGAATAATATTGTGTTGTATGAAACAGACTTTCAACCCCTTAGTCTAAGAAAAAAATGAAAGCCTTGTAAAGTATTATAATAACCTTTTCAGTTACGATTCCCAAAATAGAACTGCAAAATTTCTGCAGCACTCGAGTAATAACCAAAGATTAAAGGAAAATAGCCCACTTAGTCAAATTGAGTATGCTGGTTTGATTGACCGTAATGTTGAACAACATTTCTTGAAACAGTGTTTATATCCGTCTGAGGGACTCCGTAGAGTCGGGTTACATATGGAACTTTCGTCTCGAGTTTCCAAGAGAAATGATGTCCCGGCTCTGTTACGGCAATCTGCCTACCATAACATAACCATAAACAGGACAACCAGGACAACCATAACCAGGACACGTACCAACCATACCACAGACTTTCGTTCCGGTAGTGGTGTTGTCATTAAATGCACAAATGGAATTATCACGATAAAGATAAGAATTTCCAAGTCATCCCTGGTATCAAGCAGATTATCTTAGATGATCCCTTGCTATTGATTGTAACAGATATGTTCAGACAACACTTTCCCGATTTCTCAGTGAACACCTGAAAGGAGAGAGAGCTCAAGATGCACACGAATTGTCCTAAATGTCAAAATGAACCGGTGTCACCGGCACATATACTTGAGTGTCTGGGGTTGTATATTAAGGACCTATACAGGTATCCCATGCTAGTTTTCGGTTTTCTGAAGGTAAATGGACTCGTGGACCTATTTTAGTATATTCCTGGAAATGAAGATTAGAAAGATATATATATATATATATATATATATATATATATATATATATATATATATATATATATATATATATATATATATATATATATATATATATATGTCGCAATGCCCTCCAAATTCTCAAACGATACCGCTGGGGGTATCAGGGCAAGTCTGTGGATCCCTACTTTTAAATTTCAAGGACACACTGATCTAAGATGCTTTTTAACCCTTCCGTTGTTCGTTAAGTAAAAGACACATCCATTGCCCTAAATTACTATGGACTCTGGATCGTAGAAGTGGCATTGAAACAACCACAACAAAAAAAAGTTATAATTGCGAGCCACCATTCAGTGTGAATTACTTAAAAAGTGCCAAATTAAACTATTTGCGACTTAGATTAAGAAACTGGTGAAAGATAATGAGATACTTTTCTACGAAACACAAAGAAATCGAGTATTTGTACCACTGGGCTATAAAGTTTGTATTTTCCTTAAGGGAATTCGAACGTTTCCTACTGTACAGAATATAGTAATCTTTATTAAAATTTCAGTATTTTTTAACTATACGAAATATCTCAATTAAAAGGCTGCATTAATGCAAACTGACGCTTTTGTTCTTCTCTTATAAAACATCTCAAACATTTTCATTATTTTCCTTTTTATAGAGATGTAGAGAACACTATAATTACTTACCATAAACTAAAAAATAATACATAATTAGTAATTTTAAAAATTTTCATATGTTTTTAAAAATATAAAATATACTTTACTACTAAAATGCTTTTTTAATTTTAAGTGAAAGCATTTTTGTTTCATTAATTCAATTTAAAATTTTATAAAATTAATTGAGTTTAAAAAATTGAAAATTTAAAAAAAAACTACACGTTTTCTTCCAAATTTCATGAATAAAATATTGTATCATAGTTGTACGCAATTTCATATGTATTAGAAGAATACGTATTTTTACTGAAAATAATTAGAAAAGTCGATTAATTTTACAATTTTCAGTTCATAAGAGTAATCGTTAATATTGTTTTGACGATATTATCCTTAGTTAAGCCACTTGTCAGATTAATGCTAAGTGTTTTTTGAATAAAAAAAATCAGATTAAAGTTCTATAATTTCAAAATATGATTCAAAATAGTAGGTAAATTGATATTTAGTAATCGAATGTAGCAGGTAATAAAACTGCTATTTAAGGCTATCAAAAGTAACCCAAAAATTAATATAAAATTACATTCTTTAAAAAAATGTACATAATCAAAAATTTTTTTTACTCTAACGTGCTCGAGCCAAAACGTAATTGTTACTATATTAACACGACCAAATAACATTGCAAATAATAGGTAATTTCAAGTGCAGCACAGTTTAAAACGTACAAATCAATGAAAATTTTAAAATTTCTATATCTAGTGCTTTATTCACAACTTTTACACTTGTTAAACATTATCATGTAATAATGTAATATTCGGTATATTTTATTACCGGTTTCAATATTTATCCAAACTAAATGTAAACAAAGCAAGCTTGATAATAATTTGAACAAAGTCGTGAAAAATAATTAAGAAATAGAGGATAAATTTAGTGAAGTATTATTTAAGTATCTACATACTTTTTGAAGAGATAATATTTCTTAGATAATGAATTTCCATTAACGGTAGAAAAAAAATTATTGACTTTAATCCTCTTTTTCCAAAATTTGACTCTATTACATTAAAAACCTCTTACTGATTTGCTTTTTTCTCTAGATTTTTCCTTCTTTATCTCATTCATCTTTTGTGCCTTTTGAAAATCATTGCCCGTCACTCTGGAACACAATGAAACTGCTGTCCCGCTGTTACGTTCAATCTTGATTGTCACCCTTCCCCCTTTTTTTTACTATCAACGGCCAAAAAAGTATTGATTTCAGAATAGCAAATATAAAGAAAGAAAATGACGCAATATGCTTTTAACGTAAAAGAGATGGATTTAGTTATTTTGTCGTTATATGTAAAAAAATCCCTTACAAAATTAATATTAATCTATACTTTATATTAATACATACTTTATTACACAACAAAATAAAAAAAGGTTATATTAAAAATTAGCATTCATTCTTTGGTGTATTATTAAAATGACTTAAAAAACTATTCAGTTTTATTAACTATCTGAAACATAGTTAGATTGTATAGCAAGTTTAACCGGAAACATATTTCTACCTTATAAAATTTGTTCTCTTTATTATATCATTATTTATTTCTAAATAGAAGAATAGAATATGTTAATATGCGAACAGAATTTAGAAATTTTAACTAACCGAAATATCTTAAGTAAAATACTGCCTTACTGCAAACAGAAGCTTTTTCTCTTCTCTTATAAAAGAACGCATTTTCATTATTTTCATTTTTATATAAATGTAGGGAACACTATAATTATTTACTATAAAATAACTTTAAAAAAATACAGCATTCGTAAGCTTAAAAATTTTCATTTCCTTTTAAAACTACAAAATATACTTTACTACTAAATGAAAGTATTTTTGTTATATTAAGTAGATTTTAAAATTTTATAAAATTAATTGAGTTTAAAAAACTGAAATTTTAAAAAACTGCACATTTTCTTCCAAGTTTCATGAATAAAATATTATATTATTTATAAAAGAAAAAAGTCATATCCACTGATTAAACGGATATCATAGTTGAACATAATTTCATGTCTATTAGAAGAATACATATTTTTACTGTAAAAAATGAGAAAAAGTCGATTCATTTTACAATTTGCAATTCATAAAAGTAACCGTTAATATTGTTTTGACGATATTTTCCTTAGTTTAAGACACCTGGCCGATAAATGCTAAATATTTTTGGAATCAGCCGAAGACAGATTAAAGTTATATAACTTCAAAATAGGATTCAATATAGTAGGTAAACTACTATTTAGTAATCGGATGTAGCAGTTAATAAAATTGCTATTTAAGACTATTCAAAAGTAACCCAAAAATTAATCTAAAATTACATTCTTGCAAAAAATGTACATTTTCAAAATTTGTTTACTCTAACATCCTCGAGTCAAAACGTAGATGTTACTATAACACGGCCACATAAAATTGCAAAAAAAAATGGTAATTTCAGGTGAAGGACAGTTTAAAATGTAGAGATCAATCAAAATCTTAAAACTTCTTTATCTAGTGCTTTATTCAGAACTTCTACTGTTGTTAAACATTATCATGTAATATTTTAATATTTGTTATATTTTCTTACCGGTTTCAATATTTATCCAAACTAAATGGAAACAAACCAAGCTCAGTAAATGATTTGAACAAAGTCATGAAAAATAATTAAAAAAAGAAGGGTAAATTTATTTAAGTATTATTTAAGTATCTACATACTTTTTGAAGAGATAATATTCCTTAGATAATGAATTTCCATTAACGGTAGATAAAAATATTTGACTTTAATCCTCTTTTTTCCAAAATTTGACTCTATTACATAAAAATATCTTACTGATTTGCTTCTTTCTCTAGATTTTCCCTTCTTTATCTCATTCATCTTTTGTGTCTTTTGAAAATCATTGCCCGTCACTCTGGAATACAATGAAACTGCTGTCCCGCTGTTACGTTCAATCTTGATTGTCACCCTTCCCCTTTTTTTACTGTCAACGGCCAAAAAAGTATTGATTTCAGAATAGCAAATATAAAGAAAGAAAATGACGCAATATGCATTTAACGTAAAAGAGATGGATTTAATTATTTTGTCGTTGTATGCAAAAAATCCCTTACAAAATTAATATTAATCTATACTTTATATTAATCCATACTTTATTACACAACAAAATAAAAAAAAGGTTCTATTGAAAATTAGCATTCATTGTTTGGAGTATTATTAAAATCACTTAAAAACTATTCAGTTTTATTAACTATCTGAAACATAGTTAGATTGTAGAACAAGTTTAACCGGAAACATATTTATACCTTATAAAATTTGTTCTTTTTATTATATCATTATTTATTTCTAAATAGAAGAATAGAATATGTTAATATGCGAACAGAATTTAGAAATTTTAACTAATCGAAATATCTCAAGTAAAATACTGCATTAGTGCAAACAGAAGCTTTTTCTCTTCTCTTATAAAACAACTCATTTTCATTATTTTCATTTTTATATAAATGTAGAGAACACTATAATTATTTACTATAAAATAACTTTAAAATAATACAGCATTCGTAAGCTTAAAAATTTTCATTTCCTTTTTAAACTACAAAATATACTTTACTACTAAAATGTCTTTTTTTTAATTTTTAAATGAAAGTATTTTTGTTCCATTAAGTAGATTTTAAAATTTTATAAAATTAATTGAGTTTAAAAAATTGAAATTTTAAAAAACTTCACATTTTTTTCCAAGTTTCATGAATAAAATATTATATTATTTATAAAAGAAAAAAATCATATTAACTGATTAAACGGATATCATAGTTGTACATAATTTCATGTCTATTAGAAGAATACGTATTTTACTGAAAAAATGAGAAAAAGTAGATTCATTTTACAATTTGCAATTCATAAGAGTAACCGTTAATATTGTTTTGACTATATTTTTCTTAGTTTAAGACACCTTGCCGATTAATGCTAAGTATTTTTGGAATCAGCCGAAGTCAGATGAAAGTTATATAATTTCAAAATAGGATTCAATATAGTAGGTAAACTGCTATTTAGTAATCCGATGTAGCAGGTAATA
>CM063511.1:84210939-84218439 GCA_032207245.1 Pardosa pseudoannulata
TCTTTTTGCTATCTAGCTGCTCTGTGAATTCATCTTCCTATTCAACTTTTAATGCCAGGCATTAAACCCACCGAAATTTTCTATGACGGTTTAGTTATCAAACTTCCTTATCAGTGGCACTTTAATGACCGAAGTCAATGGAGATCGTTAATGGATTAGTAATGACCTTAACACCTGCCCATATTTTGATGTCATGGTGACCTGTTTTCCAGGTCAGCGCTTTTGTTTGTCTCCAGTTTCTTTTAACATATGTTTTATTTTATTTATTTTTTTATCGGCGCATAACACTTTATTTAACTGGCACACTTGAACCTTCAAGGCACTATATATGCGATTTTAAAACACTTTGGTGGGAAAGTGTCAAATATGGATTCTTCGTTAATCTTATGAACTTTATTTCCAGATTTTGGTGTTCTTTCATAGACTAACGACTGTACAGCATGAATAATCTTCTAAGACTATAGGAGGTGCTGTAAATTATTGTATATTTACCCACTAAATCTTTTATGGAATTTTGGATGCATATTTGCTTAACCTCTAAGATTTATGCGGAAATACTTACCCCTGCATGACTGAGGGGGGGGGATATTGTGGTATATGTTCTTAGCTGGAGAGAGGCTAAACATCTGGGGTTTGGTTCAAATATTTTTTGACCGAGGCAGTTGTTTTCGAACAGTCTAGTAGACCCCGTGTAGAAGTATAGTATTCGAGTGATTTGTTGGAATATGTTTGTTTCTGTACTAATTGTTTGATATATGCTTAACCTAGTAATGCTCTATGTTAGTATTTTCAAAATCTTGTATTGATGTGTATATAACTATGAGCACATATATACTTTGCTTGGATAGAGCATTTCTGTGTACATAATTTGAAATTAGAAATACTAATTTCAAAATACTTTGCTTGGATTATTTACTACGCAACATTATAAACAGAAACTTTACATACACACTCACATTTAAATATATAAATATTGTGTGTGTGTGTGCCTGACTGTTTAAACAAGTAGATATACATGCAGTTACAGATTCAGAAATATAACACCAACGAAGCAAAGGTTGGCGAGAAGGTTAAAAATATTATTTAGTTTGCATTCAATAGAAAATGCAAATTGTATCATTTACATTTTCATTTAATTGATTTTTAAAATTGTCTTTCTGTTTTAATTAATAAAACTATCTATTCATTTATACCTGTAATATACATTTAGCTACAGATTCAGCAATATAACACCAACGAAGCAAAGGTTGGCGAGAAGGTTAAAAATATTATTTAGTTTGCATTCAATAGAAAATGCAAATTGTATCATTTACATTTTCATTTAATTGATTTTTAAAATTGTCTTTCTGTTTTAATTAATAAAACTATCTATTCATTTATACCTGTAATATACATGTAGTTACAGATTCAGGAATATAACACAAACTAAGCAAAATTTGGCTAAGAGATTAAAAATATTATTTAGTTTGTATTCAATAGGAAATGCAAATTGTATTATTACATTTTCATTGAATTGATATTTAAAATATTTTCCTTTTTAATTAAGAAAACTACCGAAGCATTTAATATTCCTTCATTTTTTATAAGTATAACAACATTATAGTCATGTGCGTCATACCGATTTATTAAGCCGTGCACTTAAATAGCAATGACGTTTAAGTGCCCACGCATTGGAATATTTTGGTTTCATTTTTAAAATCCTTGTAAAGCGAATTAAATCATACATTTTTAAAACGTTCTTTTCTAAGAAAATGCTTCTATTTTTAGATTATTATTTTTAGCTCTAATTACGATTCCCTCGTGACAAAATATCCATTCTCAACATTCGTGCTTCAATTCTTTTAGAAGTGTTTACTTTATGAATCTGCCCTTCAAACTTTTGTTAGAAAAAGATGAATATTAATTATTGGAAATTCATTTTACTCTTTTACAAAAATTTAATTGTCCCTAAGTATTGTTGGTTTTGCAAAAGATGATGAAAGGTTCTATTTTTAAATTTTGTAAGGCTCTTAAAATGTAAAACGAAATACATAATTGACTTATTACTAATTCTATTTTTCTAATGAATGTAACTCTACAGTTCCATCTCTTTTAAGAAGAGATGTTTGTTTTGCATTTGTTAGATGTATATAATAACTATAAAGACATAAAATTAGGCTTTTAGTTAACACTACGAAAAGAATATTTTACGAAATATTTTTGTATTATGAAATCGGGAAGGACATTTTATCACGTGATACTATATTATTAATAATACAAATTTGGTGCTTAAAAGTATTTTAATTACTGGAACTTCCTTAGGCTTACTTTTTCCAAGACTTTCCTATCACATCTTGCGAAATTGGCAAATATTTACTGGTTGTTGGTGTACCTTGAAATTTATTTTTATCGCTAAATAGTTCACCAATGCTGTAAAATTTGTGACGGTGTAGGCACATTTTAAAATTTGGCAAATTCTAGATTCATCCCCTGGTTGTTAGTATGCTCTTTTCTGGATTGGTGAGGAAAATTGGGTATTTTTTGTATGTACTAGATAGTTTCATGCCCTATACTAAGAATAGGAGAAAGGTTCAGTTGTATACAGAGAGTTGTTCAAAGAAGGTTTGTGTTAATGATCTCTATAGATCATTAACCAGGGGTGTAATAGTATGCCACTTGTCTGGCATCGTAATATACTGTGTTCCTACGAGGCACATCTAGAAAGAAAGTTTTCCTATTTAACAGAAAAAAGAACTCACGCTTTCACTGACATATTTATTGGCAACAAGTACAGCAATGTTTCAGCTATTTTTCAACATAGCCACCACCAGAATTGAGACACTTGTATTGTGGGATCAACTTTTGTATACATCTGTCCTGGAACTCTGCCGCCGGTGCATGGAACCAGCCTTCCTGTCTCAGAACACCGTGCACATCAATTTCAGTGCCGACAGCGTCTGTTTGAATTTGGTCCTGACCGAAGATCCACTAGGATGCCAATGCATTTACGCTGCTTGGTTTCCGGGTTAAAGTGCGAAATCCAAATCTCATTGCCCGTAACGATCCTGTCGAGGAACACTTCGCCGTCATCGTGATGCCGTAACAGAAATGTCAGTGCTGCTACTAAGCTTTAAATTTTGTGTTCGTGTATCAGTTTCGGATCATTAACCTAACATAGCTGACGATGAATTTCAATTAGAGCAATGGTTTGTGCATTCAAGATCACCGACCGAACTTTGCAGGCGGCGGGAGAAGGAATTTCAGTTTTCATTTCTGATCACTGCTACCGTGCTACTGGCACGAATCTTGACTTGTCCTATTGGTATATGATTAATACGTCACAGATCTGTTACGTACGCACAACTGACACGGCTAATTACGTTTACTTTAAAGGGGAAGTCATCGGGAAACTTACTTTCTGGATGTGCCTCGAATTTTGAATGAAGTTTGCATCCTAATTAATAAAATTTATATGTATTAGTGTACATATATGTATGTCAATATATTTCCTTTAACTTTTGAATGCCAAAATGAACCCTTTAACAACTCCTCGATATATTGTGTAGATTACTTATCACCTACTGTTTGGAAACTGGTTTATTTTAGTCAGTTTTAAAATTAGAGTGGTAGAAAGATTATTTTTATACCTTTGTCACACATTAAACGTGCCGGGGTTTACATATTCTGTTCTAGAACTATGTTGAAGTGCAGAATAAAGAGATCCTTATTATTTAACAGAAAAACTTAACATTCATTTAAAACAAAATAATAAAAATAAACAATGAGTCATAAGAAGAGAATTTTCTTGATACGCGATACAAACTTCATTAGTCAGGTTATCAAGAAAGTGGACGTCATCCTTGGTGGAGTATAAAATCATTCCCCAGTTTCCCGAGGTGTTCTTTCATTGAGAAACCTCTGACCTAGGGTTCGCATCCTCCTCTCGTTTTAAAATATAGTCGTTTCGATCAGTGAATGATGCAAAACTTGACGGCTGGCTAGTGAGGGAAAAACAATCATTTTATAGAATGTTTTCCCCACGTCTGTGATTGTGACCCCACGTTACCCGTAACAATCCCCATGCCCGTTTGAGTCAAAAGTTCGAAAGTCACAGATAAACATTAACGAGAATTTTATGACTTTTCCTTAGAGGACTATGTTGAGGAAAGGTCAATTTATTTATTGTCCAACAAAAACACACACTTGCTTTCAGTCCCTTTTTGTCGGTGCGTATCATTACATACACTAAGCTCGTAATACTGCACAATTCAATACAACAGGCATGGCTTACATATCACACTAATGATTAGACACATCGAACTATAACGACAAATGTTACAAAAATTACTTTCCATTAAAAAAAATATGTTAAGACAATGATCTGCTTAAACTTAACTTTTACAAAATAAATGGGCTAGTCGATCATAATGGGGTACATTTGAATCAGCTGACTGTACCTTGTATTAGGAGGTCTTGCAGTCTTTCGCTGGTCTTTTATGAGGTTTATGATGGTTGTACCTCTGCACAAAGCTATACCTATGAAATTAAGTTCAAAAACCAAATATTGTTTACAACGAAATATTCATGTCCTATAACTCTGGAGGTTCTGCATCTTTTCTGTAGCGATTGTGATTTTTGGACAACTTCAAACATTTTTTTATCCCTTAAGGACTTATAAATACCTCCACAAAGGTACATTATTTTTTACTGTCATGAAGGAAGACATGCTTCTAATCTAGGGATTGGATTCTGGGATCAGAATCCAGCCCGAGAATCCCGCACAAGACGGATGAATTCAATATTTCTAGGTCCTCTCTCCTTTACAAAAGATGTGATGAGGTCAGATGTAGATCCCAAGCATTTCAACTTCCCGTTTTATTTATATTATTTATATTACTTAGAAGGATCTAAATCACCTTACCACATTTATATCAATGTCTTATACGACGATGAACATGCACTGAAGAGCCAAAACATCATGACCACCTGTCAATAACGAGTTGGCCCACCTTTGGCACGCAACGCAGCTTCCATCAGCCTTGGCATGGATGCCATAAGTCCTTGGTAGATGGGCGGAGACAGATGTTTAAGCAACGGGTACTCAAATCCGAGATATTGCGAATTGGTGGTCTTTCAACTCTGAGCTGCCTTCATATAACATCCCAAATTTGTTCTATCTGATTGAGATCCGGTGAGTTAGGCGGGCAGGACATCAACTGCAATTCAGCATCGTGTTCCTGGAACCACTCCAACACAAATTTAGCCTTGTGATACGGGGTGGTTGTCCTGTTGGAACATTCCATTTCCAGATGGAAAAACAAAGGCTATGTAAGGTGGCAACTGGTCTGCAATGATGTTCAGATACCCTGTAGCATTCACGGTCTACTCTACCACAACCACGGGCCAAAGAGACGACGAAGAGAACGTCCCCCGAAGCATAATACCGCCACCACCGGCTTGTGTATGACCTACTGGACATCGAGGGAGCAACTGTTCGTCAGGAAGACCACGTATCCTGACACGGCCATCGGCGTAATGAATGATAAACCGGGATTTATCTGACCAGGAAACTCTCTCCCACTGATCCATGGAACAGTCGCGATGTTCTTGGGCCCAGTGTAGGCTCAGTTGGCAATGATGCTTGGTCAGCAAAGGAACACAAGGGGGACGTTTGCTGCGTAGCCCCATATCCAACAGTGCCGCTGAACAGTGTGCTCTGATACTATTCTACTTGGCCCTGCATTGTATTGGGTTGTCAGCTGAGTCACAATCTCACTCTGGTTTTGTTTCCCATACCAGACAATCTCCGACGACCTTTTTATTTGATAGCGTGTGGACGTCCAACACCATATCGTCTACTGCTGGTTTCACCGTCATTCATCCACTTTTCCTAAGTACTAACAACTGTAGACAGCCAACAACCCACGAGTCGTACAGTTTCGGAAATACTTGTTCCGAGCCTTCGAGCCATTACATCTGCGTTCTATCAAAATCGCTTCGTCCGAAGCCTTTCCCATCACTCTACTTCAGTCTCTCCAGCAACAGTTAAATACCACTTCCACCTGATCACGTGCCTTCTACGTCATCCACGCGAGTTCATTGCAAAATGTAGGGGTGGTCATAATGTTTTGGCTCTTGATTGTAAATATTGTAGAATTTGTAATTACATATTGTAAATTCAAAGTAATACAATGTTTATAATTTAATAAGTGTATTAGGAGATCATATGGTGTTGATATAACAATTTACAAACGTGTTTAATAGAATAAAAAATCTATTTTTATAGCATTACTCTTAATTGCAACTCCTACATGACAAAATAATCATTCGTATTTCTTTTCCTTGTACATTAAAAGAAAGCTTCTACTTTATCCATCCGCCTTTCACACTTTCTTAGAAATGACTGTTAATCAACAGAAATTCATTATTTGTCCCTCTTACAAAAAAATGTAATTATGTCTAACTATAGCTTCTCTCGAAAAAAGGACGAAAGACTATTTTTAAAACGTCATTAGAACTCTAAAAATAGAAAACAAGAATAGTAATTGAGTTTTTACTAATCTTTGCTTTCGAATAAGGATTAGAAATATTTCTATGCTTAATATTTATCTTCTATATTTGGAAACTCTTCTGTTTTGTGAAGAAATAATAAAATGTAAATATTTAAATAAAATTAAATTCTTAGAAAATAGCTACGTATAAAATAAACTCCGATATATTTTGATTTATTATTAGAGATGGAGTATGTTGGATATTTGACTTACTATGTTAAAATATTGTTTTAATAATGTAAATTGACATTCAAAGATTACAACAGAAATTTAAGCGTGCTTTTTTCTATATATGGCAGTGAAACTATATTTGTTCAAATTGGAGTATAACATTTTGTTTTAATTTAAATTATAATAATTCTTTAAACTCAATATAAAAATATTTAATCATATAGACTTAATAAAATATTTATATATTATTTTAATAATATATATTTATAAGGCACGTGATATAATATATTTAATTATTTATGCATATGAATATAAAATATATATATATTGTTTTTATGTAACATTGATAATTATATATAATAAAATATACAATATAAAATCTATATATTAGAATTTATTTGTTAGAACTAATTAATAAATATTAAAAGTATAGTACATAAATATAATATTGGTATTATAAGTATATAGATAAATTAACTGCTTCTGGAGAGTCTGAAGAATCATTCTTTCACTTACTTCTGTGTGTGATGGGAAAGGCTTCGGAAATAAATGATTTTCATAGAGGGCAGATTGTAATGGCTCGAAAGCTCGGAACCAGTATTTCCGAAACTGCACGATTCGTGGGTTGTCCACGATCTACAGTAATCAGTTCTATCTACTACAGTTCTGCAGATTTCTTACTAGAGTTCGTGTACTACAGTTCGTGATTGTACTTATACAAAGTGGATGAATGACGGTGAAACCAGCAGTAGACGACATGGTGTTGGACGTCCACAAGCTATCGAAGATAAAGGTCATC
>CM063511.1:84223439-84243439 GCA_032207245.1 Pardosa pseudoannulata
GTGCTTCAGAGACCCAGTGTTCGAGCAAACACTTTTATATTTTTATTAAGAATGAATTAACTTCGGAGTAGTGCGGTAAACTTCATAATGCTAAGATTAATACTAATTTTTATTATTTCTTTATTTAGTGTTTGCTGTCAAAGGACACATACTGTGGAAAATACATTGTTATTTGTTTGAAATATTGAAACACAAAATGTGATTTGAGTTTTTAACTTGTGAGTGTCTTATACTTTTGGAATATTTATAAAAAAGATCTACATTTCAAAATACTTTTAAAAATTAAAAATTTAAATAAGCCGAAATATATTTTGATATTTTAATAAGTAAGTTTGGTAATATATAAATTTTCTGCTCATCATCAAAAGCAATTTTGTTGGTAATTGGCTGAGAAAACTTCCACCGGGCTTCAAAGGATACACACACACACACACACACACACATAACATATATATATATATATATATATATATATATATATATATATATATATATATATATATATATATGTATATATATATATATATATATATATATATATATATATATATGTATATATATACATATATATATACATACATAATATAATATATATATATATATATAATATATATACATATATATTATATATATATATATATATATATATATATATATATATATATATATATATATTATATATATTTATATATAATATATATTATATATATACATATATATATATATTTTAAATATATATATATATATATATAATATATATATATATATTATATAATAAATATATATATATATATATATATAATATATATATATTTATATATATTATATATATATATATATATATATATATATATATATATATATATATATAATATATATATATATATATATATATATATAAATATATA
The DNA here is from genome assembly GCA_032207245.1 of Pardosa pseudoannulata. Classification (NCBI taxonomy): domain Eukaryota; kingdom Metazoa; phylum Arthropoda; class Arachnida; order Araneae; family Lycosidae; genus Pardosa; species Pardosa pseudoannulata. The sequence goes on from CM063511.1 coordinate 84,224,348, forward strand.
TATATATATATATAATATATATATATAGATAGATAGATAGATAGATAGATACATAGATAGATAGATAGATAGAGAGAGAGAGACGTATAAATTAGTGATTCTAGTGGTACTTCTGTGTGCAACTTTTAAAAATGTATACTTTCGATATTTGTTTTACACTTGAAATTTTCGACCAGTGAGGAAAATTTTTATTTCGACGAATCGCTTAGTAGTTTATCAATATCATAAGCAGAGAAACTTGAATTATTCTTATTTTGTAATCAAAAAAGTTGTAGCGCACTTTAAGTAAAACACAAAAATTATATAAATATCAAAATGAGTACCTAAATACAAATATATAAAACTAAAGCCAAAACGGCTTTAGAAACAATACAAAAACAGAAACTATAATAGAAACAAAACAGAAATAATTTTAGGAAAAATGCAAAAAATATTTACAATGAATAAATTATGAATATCATCAAATATTAAAGGTATAAAATGAAGCAACCAGCTATAAAAAAAAAACAGGAAACAGTTCAACCGTAAGAATCATAAACATAAATTCAGAGTAAATACAATACGCAACAAAAACCTTTATAAGTGAGCCAATAATAGATACAAGAGATATAATGCATAAAGGCTATTACAAATGGTTAACAACCTCTTGGTATTTGCCCTCTAATGAATTTAGAAAAAAAAACTCTAGACATTTTGAATTTGTTTTTCTAAACTAATTCATGCTAAATAACGAGATATTTAATTTCAACCTGGAGTTTTTTAGTTTATTCATCTAACATTGACTAAAATCTTCTAATTATTGTCGTCCTAAAATCATTATTAAGGCTAATTATCCCATACGCTGACAGTTATTTTAGAAAATTCCCTACAGTTTAATATGATAATTATGTATTTTTCATTAATCTTTTCTTTGAAAAGGAGAACGTCTAGTTAATCCTACATCAGACAGATTATTTGCTGCCTCAAATTTTTCCCCCGGCGCGTGGAAGAAATTTCAAAAATGCCATCGTGGTGCGTGACATTCCAGATTACCTTGACACGTCACTGCTGAAAGATCTGTCGAGGAAGGGGGGAGCATATAATCAGCATCCTTGTTACGTTATTTTGGGCAAGATTTCATGTTTGATGCTTTCACGCAATTCGTTTAACTTTTGATCTTTCGTTCTGTATGTAGAGAGTTTTATTATGTTTTACGGAAAACTTAGGAGTACACTGATTATTCATATCTATAAAGAAACGTTTCTGCAGAAATGAATTGATTAATAACAAAGTCAAAGGTAATGTTTGACTGCACTGTTTCGAAGAGTTCATTAAATACTTTTGACAGTTTAGTTAATTTTCATTATGTCATTATTTAACCCTTTAATGTGCAAATTAACAAATTTTTGAATTTTTCCTTGAAATTGATAAATATGGGTAGAAACACATAAATTAATAGTATTTTAAAAGCATTTTGAATTTTTTTAACTGCAACGATGTTTTTTAAGCCGTCCTCATTTGATGACGCTAGGCGTTTGTATGTAAAAATGTAAACATTTTAAAAAGGATTTTTTTACATAAAATTATACAGTTTTAATGTATAAATCAAGTAATAGGCAAAATAACGTTAAAAATTGAAATTTATTTTTATACATACAAGAAAGCTTTCTATTTAACATCTTTAATGTTAAATTTTTTATGAAAAAAAGGAAAACATTGGATACATAATGTTGCATTGCATTTCATACAATATGTTCTAGGTTTTGAAGAACAGTTATCATATTGGCCACGTCTTTGTTTCTATCTTTTGCCAACAACATGTTGAATGTTGTCGAATTTTATGTCAGGAAGCACATGACATAAAATTCGACATCTGGATGTTACTGCCTTTGTTGTTGGTATTCCTGGCATTGATTTTGAATCGGCTCTCTTTTTCAAATAGGTTACTGCAATATATCTTCTAAAATCTTAGATTGGCATCGACTTAGAACCATGAATCTTTTTATAAATGACATAGCCATTTACAACAGGCCAATTACAACAATTGATCATCCTGGTAATAAGGCAAAAGTTTCATTCGTCCATACAACTGACTCTTCTTTTTTACGTTTACCGGAATTGTTTTCTTTTATTTTATCCAAAATAATATTATTATGATGTATTCTGGTATTATCTGGGCCATAATTATTATCTGGTATTGTAATTTCTAATGTACCTGCAACGTCTGATACAACAGGAGTACCCAAACTATCATCAAATTGTTCTTCATCTGTTAGGTTATCGACATCAGGAGACATTGCTATAATGTCTCCCTCTTTTCTAAAAAAAAAAGAAAAAAAAAAGGCAGCTGCATCTTCTAAGATTTTAAATATTTTATTTCTGCTCATTTTTTAGTTTTTCTACATAGATTATCTGCAAAATAAATGTAAAAAACACTTGACAAAAAATTCTGAGTATTGAATACGAATTATAGCCAAACGTCCAACGTCCTCAAACGTTAACGAACAGCTTTTCCTGATCACTACGGATACATTAACAACTCTAAATAATAATAAACATTCTAATGACAACAAATGAACTGATTAGATTACATTTATACCAAATTGAAAGAACTTACCTCATAAATTATTTCCCAAACCGCACTATACAAAATGTGTGGTGTGATTATCAAACAAATGTGAAATTCTACTGCATCTTTCCAGCACTTTTTTTTTACTTAATTCCAAAGAAATATCATATCTGATAATATATAGTACTTCCAGCTATCAGAACTATTGATAAATAGAAGAATATTTTTCATTTAATATAGGGAAATGCGGTTTTTTACAACGTCATCATATGATGACACTGGGCTCTAAGGGGTTAATATTATATTATTTTTAAAAACTGGCTATACTATTTTAGTTGAGTGAGCGTTTAACCCTCGAAGACGTGTGAGCGTTATAAAACATTGCACTTAAAATCACCAGATAGAAATAAACTCCCAGATTTTCAGTAGATGACTGACAGGTCTTCTAGACCCCAATGCCATGCATATCTGGAATTTTCTCTGAATATGTGTCCCAGGAAAAGATACTTTTAATTTATTCGAGCTTCAGAGACCCAGTGCTCGAGCAAGCACTTTTATATTTTTATGATGAATGGATCTAAGATTGATACTAATTTTTATTATTTCTTGTTTTAGTGTTTGTTGTCAAAGGACACATACTGTGGAAAATACATTATTATTTGTTTGAAATATTGAAATACAAAATGTGATTTGAGTTTTTAACTTGTGAGTGTCTTATGCTTTTGGAATGCTTATAAAAAATATATACAGTTCAAAATACTTTTGAAAATTAAAAGTTTAAAAATGCCGAAATATATTTTAAACTTTTAATAAGTAAGTTTGGTAATATAAATTTTCTGTTCATCATCAAAAGCAATTTTGTTGATACTTGGCTGAGAAAAATTTCACCGGGCTTGAAAGGACTGGCTTTTTAATGTAACTGCGGGTAGCACGTGTCCTTGTGGGTTAAGTCGACTTTCTAAGTCACTATGGTGTTGAACGTTGAAATAAAGATTAACTGAAAAAATCAACATATTAGAATTTCAAATGTCCTCCGGTTTCTAGCCCAATATCCTCCTCCCTAGTCTTTTTTTTTCACCTGCCAATCTAAATAAACAAGTTCAAAACTAAACAGAGTTGGAATAAAATGTTTAAGAAACACTACTTGTTGTCCAACAAAAAGTAGTGTTTCTTAACGTCTTGTAAAATCTCGAGAAAACACCTGCCAGTATCAGATGTTTACAATGAGTTTTATGCTCACCGCTATTATCATTTTTCACGGCTGTTATCAGCTTCGGCTATTCTAGGACTCAGATGTCTTGGCTATCAAGGGCTATTGCGGGGATGAAAGGGTTAAGGTACTGGCATATTGGTGTACCTTGGGGTGTAGAATACTTGACTTCCGTAGAAATTCAACAAAAAGGAGAAAACGGTACTGTAGAGCAACTATGCATGTCTCCTGCTTTCTTTCTCATAAGAAAATCAGGAGACCGTACTGCTCCAAACCAAACCAAACTGAAGTTCCTGCAGACAAAAATTTGCCTTATAGCCCTGCCTTTTCCGGCTGCGAGAAGTGTGTTTTACTTCACAGATAAAAGTCTATACATTCGTAGTGGTTTAAAGAAAATGAATATTAAGTCAAATTATAAGGATATAAGAGCCACAGTAGCTCAAGGCAAGGATATCGTAACTGAAAGGTTGCGTGTTTGAAACCCGAGACGGCCTAAGATCCGCCGTTATCGTTAAAAGTGACTGGGGCACGTAAACTATGTTAGTGGTCGCAACGTCCTTTAAGTTCTCAATCAATATCTCTGGGGATGGCAGGCCAAGTCTGTGGGTGTTGTTCTTGGTTCCTGCATCACAACTACGAGGACTTACTTGAGCGAAGTCATTCTTTAATCTTAATGATGCTCATTAAAACGAAAGGCGTACCCCTTGGCCTTAATACGATAGCCTTCTCGCTCAATGGTGCTTGGTTTGTCCAACTGGCATGAGAAACAACAACAACAACGACATAAGGAAATAAAAGATAAATAGTTTTAAAAATATGTAGTAATTAGATTTCTTTAATAGTATTAATTATATAATTAGATTTGTTTAATAGTATTTCTTTAATAGTATTAATTATTTAATTAGATTTCTTTAGTATTATTTCTTTAATGGTATTAATTATATAATTAGTTTTCTTTAATAGTCTTTAACAGTAATTTTAACACATTACATTTCTACATGAAATTGCACAGTATGATAAAATCTAAAACAGGGCTTAATACATACTGTTATATTACATTATTTGGTATAATGTTGGATGTCGAAACATAGAACGTGTTTTTTTTCTGTCATCTAATTGGCCAACATGTTAAAGAACATGACTTAATGCGGTTTTCACTGGAGAACTTTTCGCTCAAAACTTTGACTGGCAAGGAAAATAAGTGAAGGAAAGTAAGTCAGGGAGCATCAATGAATAGAAAAAGGTAGTGGAAATTTCTAAAAATGCGCATTTATTTTCATTGGATAATGGAAATGTATATCCATTATCCAAAATTTAAAATGACTAAAACTTTAAAAAAGTCTATAATAAAATAAATTTGTCTTCGGAGTTCTTTCCATTGTGCTAGTACAATTACTATCTTCAACCGAGGACAAAAAGAAAAAAAAGAAATGTCTGTCATAATTGAATAAGCCTTCTGTATAGCTTTAAGAATGAAGTGATATCGGTTATAATATCTTCATATTAGTAAAATATTCCGATAGTTTAAGTTCTTTTCTCCCATTAAATATTAGAAATATGCTATGCTCAATAGCACTATATCTTCCGATGATAACACAAAAAATAAAAATTATTAACAAAGAAAGCTAAACGAAATTAAATTTATAATGGATTTCTTCTTTTAAAGAAATTAGATAAGATGTCATGCCAGACGTTTATAAAATGTTTAATATTATAGGTTTATGTAATTGCACAAATCAGTACTGGTAGTTTTATTTCAATTGCAAATATAATGACTGTACATACTATCTTTACAGATTTAGAGGTGAAATCATTGACATATTTTTAGGGGACACCTTATTACAGTAGGTTCCACATAATTTGATCACGAATAATGTTTTTATTCGTTTACTGTTATCAGATGTAAAAATCCCGAACGCTTATATACTAACGCAAGTTAAAAAAAATCAGAATTTATAACTTGCCTTCACGTACCTTCGTTTATTGTTATCACTTTGCGTATTATTATTGAAATTTTATATTTTAAATTTAGTTAATGAAATTCTAAACTATGAAAGCAAGGGTTTTGTGAATGTCACATTAAAGCATATCAAAATCATTTACTTAGTGCAAACTCATTTCACTAAGGAAGTTAGGAATTCTCTAAAAGTCATTCTTCCATTGGCAGTATCATGGGATCGAGTGTCCGAGAAAACAAATATAACTGCCTATGGAACGGTGGGTCGTCGTAATAGAGGAAATATATTCGATGTAACAGTACTCATTCGCATTCTGTATAAGTACTTTTGTTGTTGTAGTTGTCTTATGCCACTTGGTCAAACCAAGAACGATTCAGCCATACGCCACTCATATTAAGGCAAAGAGGTGCGCCTTTCGTTTTGAAGAGCCCTTCAAGGGTGAAATTAAGACTTCTTGCTCAAATGTGTCCTCGTAATTTAGAAGCAGGAACTAAGAACAAGACCCATTGGCTTGACCTTCCACTCTTAGAGGTGTTGATTGAGAAAGTGGAAGACATTGTTACCACGAACATATTTTACATGCTCCAGTCACCTTTAACGAACAAGGTGGATCTTAGGTCAGTTGGACTCCGGAATAGCAACCCTCCAATTACTTGAGCGTTGCCTTTGCCGACGGAACTACTGCAGCTCCATTAGTACTGTTACATCAAATCATTACATCCAACGTTTAAAATATTATTCATGACTGAAAATGACTTTGCATATTGAATGTCTGAAAATGAGAAGTCTCAAGAGGCTAAAATGACTGATGAAGATGTATGACGATTACGAGGGTTGCTATTTATATTTCTGGCCTAATAATGAAAAAACAAATATGTAGGATCGAAATTGGTTTTATTGTTTTTCAAAATATTCTCCATGATGATCAATACACTTTTGCATGCGTTTGAACCAATTTTCAAAGCACTTTTTCCAGTCCGATTGAGGTAACTCCCAAACATGCGTTTTGAATGCATCAACCGCTTCTTCGGGGGTCGAAAATTGTTGTCCACGTAATTTATTTTTGATGTGTGGGAATAAGAAGAAGTCATTGGGTGCCAAATCAGGGCTGTATGGCGGATGACCCATCAGTTCGATCTTTCGCTCCGTCAGAAATGCCTTTGTTTGAGTCGATGTGTGAGAGCTCGCATTGTCATGATGAAGAATGATTCGCCTGTTCTTCTGCTTTTTTCAAATTTCTCCGATGACTTCTGGCAAACAAATGGTCACGTACCATTCAGAATTGACCGTCCTGCGTTGCTCTAACACCACTGTTGCCACATGACCGTTAATGCCGAATAAAAAAGTCAATCATTTGTTTCGATGTGCTTCTTCCTCGAACAACTTTTGTTGGTTTCGCCTCATCTTGGAAGACCCATACAGTTGATTACTGTTTTGTTTCCGGCTCATATGCATAGATCCATGATTCGTCATCTGTGTAGATGTTATACACATCCTTTGATGTACCTCGAACGTATTTTTCCGTCATTTCCTTGCATCAATCGACACGAGCCTTTTTTTTAAGCGTTTGTCCGATTATGCGGGATACAACGCGAACAATTTTTTTACGCTCTAATGTTCATGCAATATTTTATTGATGCTAGTCATACTAATGTCCAAAGACGCTTCTATCTCACGGTATGTCACATGACGATCTTACTTTATCAGTTCACGCACAGCATCGATCTTTTCTGGTACAACAACGGATTTTGGAAGACCTGCACGGGATTCGTCCCGGATCGAACACCGACCACGATTAAATTCGTTATACCAATTTTTTACAGTGCTATAGAATGGCGCTTTATCGCTGTATAAATAATTAAGTTCATCGAAGCACTCTTGTCTTGACAATCCACGTCTAAAATTATGAAAAATAATAGCACGAAAATGTTTACAATTCAATTCCATCTTTTGAAAGAGAAGAACTTTTCAATTTACTGTCAACAACACAAATAAAGCTATAATGGTAAATCGTCTGCTGAATTTATGTTTAAAAATATCAAACTTTCGATTAAAATCGTCTAAAATCACCTAGAAACACTTACTGTTGCCAAGGCCAGAAATATAAATAGCAACCCTTGTAGTATCTTGTTCTATCGAAGAAAACGATGATAAATGATTAGATTAATATGAAGCCTAAGCTTAAAACATTGTTAAAAACCTTGCAAATGGTACTGCTATTAGAGAGGTACTTCCTGTCTTGGGACTCGAGATGCAACACAAAGGTACTACTAGGAAGTTTTGTGAATATTAAGGATATGATAGATTTATTAATATGTTACTGAGATAAAAAGCAAGGCTGATAACTTTAAAAGACTTGGTCTATTTTAGGGATTTCATTAACCCCTTGCATGTTTTACGCGCACACCGTACTGGCGTGGTTACCGTGCCTTTAATGCCTTGCACGTATGGCTGAAGGCCAATTACTGTTTTGGTAGTATCTTTTGTATTTTTAGCATCAAATTAGTCTTATAGAAGTCCACAAGATATTAGTTTTTAATTTGTATTCTGTTTGGTTTAAAGGCTTGAGCTTTCTGATAGGATTTGCATTACTCCGCAAGTTTTTGAGTTTTACGCTTGATTTTGGCTTGAGTGTTTGAGAGACTAACCGAGAGAGAAATTTTAGAGGCAATTACAGCTACAGACAAGTCTTCTAAACCAGTACTATGCGTGTTCACTGAAGAAGAATGACAGAGGCAAAATAATTAGAAAAGAGATTTAGTACTTTTGTCCGGAATGTGACATTAGACTATGCTTTTTGCCGTCTTTCGAGAATTATCGCACTAAATCCGATCTTTGAAAATATATGTTAAGTAAATGTACTTGTACTATTTGCATTCGAAACTAATTGAATAGTAACTGTACTCGATAATATGTGTTTTTTTATATGCACAACTGTAAATGTAATTTATCTCTCTGGAGTGCATGAGAAAAAGAAAACTTCAAGTGAATACATTATTTTATTTCCTGTAAAAAAGGTTGTTCTACATGGTTAAAATAATTTAAAATATTCCTTTTAATAGCATTTTCCTGCTTTCAAATATAAAATGAACAAAAATATGCAATAAATTTCAATTTACTGTCAACAACACAAATAAAGCTATAATGGTAAATCGTCTGCTGAATTTATGTTTAAAAATATCAAACTTTCGATTAAAATCGTCTAAAATCACCCTAGAAACACTTACTGTTGCCAAGGCCAGAAATATAAATAGCAACCCTAGTAGTATCTTGTTCTATCGAAGAAAACGATGATAAATCATTAGATTAATATGAAGCCTAAGCTTAAAACATTATTAAAAAGCCCGCAAATGGTACTGCTATGGGAGAGGTACTTCCTGTCTTGGGACTCGAGATGCAACACAAAGGTACTAATAGGAAGTTTTGCGAATATTAAGAATATGATAGATTTATTAATATGTTACTGAGATAAAAAGCAAGGCTGATAACTTTAAAAGACTTGGTCTATTTTAGGGATTTCATTAACCCCTTGCATGTTTTACGCGCACACCGTACTGGCGTGGTTATCGTGCCTTTAATGCTTTGCCCGTATGGCTGAAGGACAATCACTGATTTGTTAGTATCTTTTGTATTTTTAGCATCGAATTAGTCTTATAGAAGTCCACAAAATATTAGTTTTCAATTTGTATTCTGTTTGGTTTAAAGGCTTGGGCTTTCTGATAGGATTTGCATTACTTCGCAAGTTTTTGAGTTTTTCGCTTGAATTTGGCTTGAGTGTTTGAGAGACTAACCGAGAGAGAAATTTTAGAGGCAATTACAGCTACAGACAAGTCTTCTAAATCAGTACTATGCGTGTTCACTGAAGACGAATGACAGAGGCAAAATAATTAGAAAAGAGACTTAGTACTTTTGTCCAGAATGTACATTAGACTATGCTTTTTGCCGTCTTTCGAGAATTATCGCACTAAATCCGATCTTTGAAAAAATATGTTAAGTAAATGTACTTGTAGTATTTGCATTCGAAAATAATAATGTAGTAACTGTATTCGATAATATGTGTTTTTTTATATGCACAACTGTAAATGTAATTTATCTGTCTGGAGTACATGAGAAAAAGAAAACTTCAAGTGAATGCATTATTTTATTTCCTGTAAAAAAGGTTGTTCTACATGGTTAAAATAATTTAAAATATTCCTTTTAATAGCATTTTCCTGATTACAAATATAAAATGAACAAAAATATATAAAATGAATAAAAAATGTGACAATTCTGGATCAAATGCGTGAAAAAAATGAAAGTGTAAAAGGGTTAAATTTCTTTATAAATAAATTATTGTTTTTCAAATTTGCAGATGTAAATGTTGAATGAATGAAATCACCTTTAGGGCAGCCCCTGGGGGATTCCCCAAGAGCAGGGCACCGTGACCAGAGGTCTATTGTACCCAAACCCAAGAAGAACAAAACACGACCCAAGTGCGCCTAAGAGAAAAGACCACAAGCTGAGGCAAATCTCAGCAAACAGCTAACAGGGATGTCCTGTAGTTCCCAAGGCTCAAGGAGGTGGCGACCAAGGTGCTCAAACCTAAGAGCCGAGAAATACTCACAATCACACAAAATGTGGCAAGCAGTCTCCTCCTCAAGACGGCAGCCACGGCACAAGGGATCAGACCTAATACCCATTATGCTGAGGTGCCTATTGAGGGCACAATGACCAGTAAGAAGACCAATTGCTTTCCTCAGACCATTTCTATGAAGCGACAAGAGCTCCTTACTACGCAGACTGGGGCAGTCACGATTGAGCTCTTTAGCTTGCCTATGACCATCCTCAATAAGCCACTTGGAATATTGAAGGCACCTAAAATGCCTAAAGACAGAATTCCTAATAGACCCCAGCAATACCCCCAGAAAGACTGGACTCAGGTCAGCAAGCAATCATTACCTTGAATTCCCATATGACCGGGAACCCAGTAGATTAACCTTGTTGCCAGAAGGAAGAGAGAGAGGACGTGAGTTGACACTCCTGACTAGTGCAGAGTAACTGCAAACCCTGCCAAGGCCTGAGATTGCGAGGGACCAGCGGAAAGAAAAGATTGCGGCACCCGTCCCGCAGCACACACAGCACCCACCATGAAAAAATTCAGAAAAACAGTACCAAACCCTGCAGGCCCAAGCCACTAGTTCTTAACATTGTGCGAGAATGAACACTCATATAAAAAGAATCACGGAAGAGTAAAATAGAGAGTAAAAAAAGACTTACCAAGACAGATATATCCTAAAATGAAGAGTAAAAAAGAAGATAAACGTAGTTTTCAAACAGAAGATTCCATACGACCAAGAATGAAGATTAAATTATCTAGCAAATCATCTTAAAATTCTTAGACTAGAGAGCATTAGCCTGCAGAAATCCTATGACAACAGCAGTACTTAACACACCAGAAGACAATAACTCATAGGAGTATTCTTAGAAGATAATAATCCTAAGATTTATACTTCGGAGAGAAAGCGTACATTTTGAATAGAAATTACCTAAGATAAGAAATCTTTGAGCATCACAGACAAACACAACACTCCCAAACCTAAACAAAATCCAGAAACTTAATCAAATAGATTAGTAAATAGGAGAAGGATAATATTATAGAAGATTTCTTCCTAGACAAAGAAATCAAAGTGAGATATTTTCTTAGCCAAGAAAATAACACAAGAAAATGCTTTACCATAGATAATATATGGTTTGTAAGAAACAGGGCCTAAAATACAAAACCAGTCAAAAAAAATACTGAGCATCTTATATCAGAATGGAGTAAAAGAATAAAAGAAATAAGATACTAAGATCCATGATAGAATAAATCCCCCATAGAGAATAAGAAGAATAGAATGAAATCAACAATTGCTAAAAATATTAACACAAATATACCTAGTCCAGAATCTTAATCCAAGGAATAAAATGATTAGTACCCTTTAGCACAAGGGCCTTAACAATAGTAAACCCTATCAAAGGTCAATATCTAAAAAACTGAAAGTGCAATTTCCTTATCGTAAATGCTTTTAAAAGGAAAGAAAGCTCATACAAAGCAGTACTCGTTGATCTGCCAGGCTGATACGCATGCTGCCGGGGCGACAAGGGATCAGCAACAAGAACAGAATCCCTAAGGTACCTGTCAACAAGCTTTTCTAAAGTTTTTAAAAGAAAAGAAGTGAGACTGATAGGTCTAAAAGACTTAGCCTCATAGTAGTTATCTTTCCCAGGTTTAGGAATAAAGACAACCTTCGTATACCTCCAAGACTGAGGAACATGACCATAAGCAATACAGGATTTAAAAATCCTACAAAGAATGGGAACAAGAAGGGTACTACCCTTCTTAAGAAGGATGGGAATAATCCCATCCAAACCAGGGGATTTGAAGGGCTTAAAAGTACTTAAAGCCCAAACAAACCTATCATGGGATACCACTGCCTTAGCAGCATCCCAATTCTCCTTGCCAACCACTTGAGAAGGAGCAATAATACTGCTTCTATTGGGAATATCAAGAGAGCCCGGGAAGTGCACCCTTAGCATTTCAGCCAAAACCTCCTCCCCAGTTTCACTGAAACTCCCACAAGGAAGCCTAATATCATTTATGTTACAAACTTTGTTCTTAGACATTACCTTAACAACTTTGGCAGTTGCAGGAATGCCATTGATACCCTCACAGAAAAGCTGCCAAGAAAGCCATTTGGCTTTACGGATAGCCTTACTGTAGGCAGTCAAAGCACAACGATAGGCCTCCCAGTCACCAGACTTTTTGGCCCTATTAAAGTGCTTCCTACATTTCTTACGCAAGTCACTAAGCTCAACAGACCACCAAGGCACACGCCTTGGGGAGCTAGTGGACGTAGCTTTACAATTGCGCTGATAAGCATAGAGAATGGCATGTTGCACGGAGTCAACGGCCGACTCTAAATCAGCAATGGAATTAAACTCACCAGGAACTGCATTGAGTCCACACTCTAAGTCATTATAGTAGGAACACCAGTTAGTATTACGTGGATTCCTACTCTCAATTCTAGAACATTCTAGACCCCTTAAAGAAAACAATTAGCTGATGGTCTGAGGCAGTAACTGCATCAGACACCCTCCAATCACTAATGTAATTAACACAGTTAGAATTACAGATAGTGAGATCAATGACCTCCCTTCTGTTCTTAGTGACAAAGGTAGGAGCATTGCCACTATTAAGGATATACAGATTGGCAGACAAAATGTAATCCAGAAGCTCATCCCCACGCTTGTTGCAATTACTGCTACCCCACACAGTATGGTGTGCGTTAGCATCACAGCCAAAGATGAGCCTTTTACCAGTATTACAAGACTGAATAACTGCTTTACACCTATTATCCAGAGGATCCCTCTCCTTAAAAGGAAGATAGGCAGAAACTAAAATGAAATCACCCAAGGATCTATTATCAGAGATCTTAATAGCCACCAAGTCTCCACATAAGTAGCTGGCAAGATTTAAGGCATTGAGCCTAGAGCTCACAATAATGCAAGCCCTAGGTCTATTGCTAAGAAGGTCATAAAAAATATTGAACCCACTAGAATTAAGACCCATAACCTTACCGTTACGAATCCAGGGCTCTTGAATAAGAGCAATATCAAGTTCTCCACCTACCAGTTTTTTAACAAGGAGAGCAGAAGCTTCCTTGCTGTGGTGGAGATTTAATTGTCCTATTTTAATTCCTGGCATGAAGGCTAAAACAAAAATAGGGAAAAGAAAAGGCAGAATGGGAACTTGCCCTTACTGCTTTAAGACAGGGAGCACTTTCAACTCCGCCCTCCTCCTTTAGTTGCTCCAAAGCCTTGTCGATTTCAGAGGTGGAGCATTCCGACATCCCACAGACAGTACCCGATTCTGAGGTGACCTCAAGGTTCTCAAGGTCAGGTATGTCTGAGGATTCCATTCCAGATGCAGCTTCCGAGGTAGCAGCCTCTGGTTTGTCCTCTGGAGGTTTGCTCACAGAGGGACCCCCTTCAGCGCTGTTCACCTTGCTTCTTGGGTCGAACAGGATCTTAAAAACACCCTGATCCAACCCAGAGTAGGCTCTTAGATTAAGCAATTTTATGGAATCCACATCTGCTTCATCCGCCTCAAAGCAGAGACATGTAGGGTTCACCAGTGATCGGTGCAAAGGCCTTCATTGAACCTTTGAAGGCGCTTTAGAATGATTGCAGAATCCGTAGTATATACGTTTCTGGCTCTGAATGCAATTTTACAGGGTTTGGGTAGCTCATTAGCACTCAATACCTTGAGTGCCTCCCCATCCAAAACCTGTCTGTCACCATCTAGGGAGTTCCTAATCCAGTCAGCTGTTATACAATCCCCACATTTGACTATCAGGGCCCCTCTCCAAAACACTGTGCTAGCAACTTTGAGCTAACTTAATGGTCTTCACTGCACCCGCATAAGGGCTAGGTTGGAGATGCTTCCTAGCCTTCTTAAGGGGCGCCTTCAGACCGGGTGATCGGGTGGAACTGGATGGCAAAGGTCTTTTTGAACCAGCACCACTCCCAGAAGAAACAATGGGCACGGAGGTATTGCCCGCAGACTTCAGCTTCCGCCTCAGATTTCGCTTCTGAGTCTTGGTTAGACCAGAGGATCCAGCGCCTCCGCGGGCAAGTTGCTTGCCACTAGGGCCCGCACACTAGCCCAGCGGTGGACCTTGGACCTCAGTCCTTCCTTGACTTGAAGCTGAGGGTGTGATACAGCTCGACTCCGCCCTGAGCTGCCTGGTTGACAAGTGTCACCACAGGCAACATCAGAGGGAGGACCGGCCTTCTCACTGGATGTTGCTTTCTCTAACAGAGAAAGCTTAGAGTTGTCAGCGGCTCGCGAAGAACCAGCTGACTCTGGAGACTGTAACAAACTTTTCGAACAGGATCCTCTACCTAAATCCTGAATGCGTCCCTTTTTTAACTGTGCGACGGACGATGCAGCATCCTTCCATCATGTTTGGGCCTTCCATCATGTTTTGTAAGTTGTGTGTTGTAGTTCGTCAGGTACCTCACTGACAGCCTGTTCGACATGGGTGACCCTACCAGTAGTAAAACTACCGTCGACATAGCCCATCAGGTCATTGGCACACGCAAGCCCACTCACCACGACAAGGTCACAACACATGAGGGGAGATGTAAATGTTACTTAGTAGTAGTCAAATGATAATTTTAGTTTAATATTATGAATCAGTTATTTTTGTCAATTACCATCTGTTCCAATATGTTGATATTAAGTGGAATCTACTGTGTAAAGTTTTGATAGTTTAAATCTCCTTCTATCATTTCTTCTTTGAAATTAGTTTAAATTAATACTCGTATTTCGATTTAATTAACTCTGATGTAGTAAAAATATTAAAGCGTTATAAAATAAATGACAATTAGCAGATTAAGGATTTAGAAATTAGCTATTATGTTCACCCAGACATTCGATTTCTTTTTTATATTCTATGTTTCTTTAATTGCCAAAATCAATAAGATAGCTTTACCTTGTTTTGAAATTCAGCTTTCAAAATAAATCCTGAAGTTTATATTACAAAGTACCTAAATAACTTTTATAACATTAAGTCGAATAATCTCGAATACAGAATATATAAGGAAGTATTCTAATTAGTAGCAATTAGTGATTTCTATTTCAATTTGACTAATAAATACTATTTACACATTAAGTCTATCTAAATAAATCGGCAGTTAATTTTATTCAATGGTAGACAGAGAGAGTTTTGTTCTAGAGGACTGCTGCTAAGTGCTCTTAACAGAACAAAATAAATTAGAACTAAATATTTCCTTAGAGTCTCCAACTGTTGCTACACATACTCCAGGGTTCTTTTGAAACATAATAAAGTACACGAATCACAGAACATAGTTTGGTTCAAAGAATTTGCTATCCTCCAAAGCAGCTTATTGTGTTCCGAATGAAATGTTTATTTAATAGAATTCTATTTTAGTTCGGAGGGTAAATCTCACGAGAGTGCTTTGATTCTTGTCACTTTGTTCAATGTAAAGGAAGAAGATTTTCTTGCTCTACTTCAATACAAGGATTTATAATATTTTAAACGTTTTAAGCTTAAAAACGTGGATCTATATAGCATATAGCAGAAATTTAGAAAGTATAAGGAATATATCTTGCTTTAATCCATGATTGATAAAAAACTATAATAAATAACTGATTTTTGCTATGTACTTTTCAGAACAATGTTTACAAACGTTTATACTTCATGTAAAATCATAAATGATGATCATAGTTCTTATCTAGATCAAATCACAAACTGGTGTGTTAAAAATAAGTAGATAGAAAATAAATATGCGTTTATTTAATGCAACTTTGTAGTTTAAAAATTTATTTATTTTGTTCTTAATGAATATGATTAAAAATGCAGTAAATATTTAGTAATATATTTATGTGAAAGTGGTTAAAATTAGAGGTAAAATACTAGTAAAAAGCGCATTAACCCATTCCGGTATGATTTAATAAGGAAAAACTGTGCATGAAATAACCATTTAATTTTTATTTAAAAAAACTTGTTTCATTTTACAATTCTTACATATTCTTAATTAAAATCCACTTTTTACATAGTGTTAAATAATATCAGAAACAGTAAAAATAAGAAAATATCAAAGCAAAACATTAATAAGGTATACAGATAATAATCTTCAAGCTAGTGGTACTTTTCAAAACAAAGTGCAAGGGAATTCTTAATTGTTTACACCGCCAAGTAGTCTCACTTTTAATTTGATTCTTGTAACACACACGGCATTTCTTAGTAGGTTTTCTTTTATTCTGACTCATTAATTTGGCAATGACTTGTACCTAGAAATTCTAAGTAAACAATATGCAATAGTGACTTGTGATTTTCACAAGTGATAAAAGTGTTGCCAAATTCCGTACACTAGAAATTTTAAACTAAATTAATTATCATATTTAACAGTAACTTTAATCGCATGACGAGTGTAGCTCGTCATTGTGCTGTATGGAATGAAAAACTAATGACGAGCTAGACTCGTCATTTTACCGGAAGGGGTTAATAAGTGATTAAAACAGATTTTTTCAAAAACACAACATGCTTAAACTGTTTATACATAATAGAACATTTTAGATATATAATACCTTTTACACTCAACAATATATCTTAGTTGATTTTAGATACTTTGAGGGAAAATACTGAGAGAAAAATAATAGTTTAAAAAAATAGTAATGCAAAAATATCCGATTATTGTTTATTTCCTACGTAGCATAAACTTGCAATGTGTCTCGAATAATTTTAATTTCTAATAAGTCTCTTATATTATTTCTTATAAGGCAAATAACGAGTATATTTCCAAGTAATATAACATCATACATGCTTTTACAATATTTCAAATATTTGTAAATCTAAAAAAAATAATTTGAAAAAGTGTTTACTGTTACTTAGAATAATTGTCATCTCTATTTCGGCGTTACTAACTAATTTTAATTTTAAATACGTGCTAAAATTATTAAAACTTTTAATTGAGTTAACATATTTGGTAAAGTGTAAAAATAATAAATAATATAAAGTTTCCTAAAATAAGTACCTTTTAGTGATATTTGACTATATTTATTAAATGAATTATTTAATACAACTATTTTTGTTTAGCATAATTCTCTCACTAACATTAATTACACCAGTGGTTGTTTGCAAAATTAAATGTATTTTATAATTTTGATATGTGTCATGCGTTTTGGACCAGTTAACTTATACTGATGAGTGACGCGTTTATGACCAGCCAATCGCTGATTAGACTAACTGTTAGACATGCTGTCCCACCAAGTCAAATAGATAGTCTAATCAGAAATTATCTACTTTATACATTCAAGCAAATTTACGATTATCTGTAAGGGAATGGTAGGATTATAAAAGTGTTCTCTTATAAATTATGTATTTAGAATTTCGAAAATTTAAACATATAATAAGTATGAGTAAACTAATATCACCAATTTTGTTTTCTCAAAAGAAGTTTACATTTTTGTAACGGGTGATCAAGAATTCCGTATAAAGTTTAAAAATTCATAATAACCGGAAAATAACCAAAATAAAAAAAGTCTTGCAGGGTTAGTATCGCTAAACCATGGAATTGTTTTAAACAGAAAAAAATTACTCAAAAAGAGTCGATAGAAGGCGCTGATGTACACAAGTCAAAGAAAAAGAAACACAAATAACAAACAGAATACCTATAAATCGTTTATTACAACAGTATGTGTTCCAGATGACCACGCTACAGGAAATAAAACACAGCAGGCGAGTCACAAATCCAGAAACGACAGAGTGCAGCAGGTCCTGGTGCATGTAAGACACCTCTCGGCAGATCGTATCTTTCAGTTCAGAGATATTGGATTGGCTCGAGATTTCAAATATCCCCACAACCAAAAGTCTTCCGGGGTCAAATATGGAGACCGAAGAGGCCATGGGAACCTGAAATGCCTGCTAATGATTTTGTCTTCCCCGAATGACTGGATCAGGATAGCCTTGACCGAATTAGTAATGTGATTAGTTGCTCCATCTTGTATAAACGTGGCGGGAGATAGCGCATTATTTTCACGCAAAGCTTGCACGACATTATCACGCAGAAGTGTTAAATAATGCTGCGCATTCAACTTATCCGTTTTCCACTCATTTACTGGGCACTCTGTTTCGAACAAGAAGGGTCCTATGATGAACGAACCTGTGAATCTACACCACACTATCACGTTTGGGGAATGGAATTGTTTCTGCGTGTATGGACGTAGATAACACGTTGCTCAGATGCATCAGTTATGGGTGTTGCCGCGCCATGAAGCGGAAAATGAACTTCATCTGTCCACAGGATGTTAAAGACCCAGGTGACATTCTGTTCCATTTTGGAGACAATACACCTCGCAAATGCTTCCCTCTGTACGATATCCGCTGGTAAAATTTGACGGCATGGCTGCAGTCTGTATGGATATAGTTAAAGGATTCCATGAAGAATATTGACTACCGATGATGGTGGCAAGCCCAGCCGTCTGGCAGCAGCACGAGCATTGCTCGTTCCTGTAGCTGATTCGGAAGCTAATGCTTCAATTTCGGCTGCAACACGTGGCGAAAGTGACTCTTTTAAACATGGTCGTCCGGTTCTTACACCATCCTCCAACGTTCCAGTTTCCTCAAACCGCTGAACAAGCGTTATGAGGCCTGTCATTGTTAAAGGCTCTTTTCAACTAATGACTTTTCAACTTCTGAATTCGGAACTTACGCAAGGCAGAGGTCGCTGATTCCTGGTTGACGTAAAACAACTTCAACAGCAAATCTTTATCTTACGCACTCAGCATCGTTGTTCGCATACATGGTTTACAACGGTGCACTAGTTGTGTA
>CM063511.1:84248439-84285939 GCA_032207245.1 Pardosa pseudoannulata
AAGAAATATTGCTGTGTTTTTTTAATATTATCGGACCTAATTTGAACTCTGTGTTACAAAACTATTTTTTGTTTTAGAATAATTCTTTTTACAATGTATACTTATAAAAATCTTAATGTGCCAATCAATTAAGTTCCTTGAATTCTTATAAAGTTGCTAAATTTTGCTAAAAATAAGCATTTTCGTTTAGGAACTCTATAAGAATAGAACTGTATGCACTTTGACAGGCAGCGCGAGAGGCAGAAGTATCCTTCCACCATGGTCTGCAATTTTATGTTGCTGGGAATGTCAACGCGGAGGACAAATGGAAGGAGCTGCAGAATGAAATTGATTGAGATGAAATGGATTGATATGAAATGAAACTGAATTCTTGACCTAAATGCTGATTCTTTGTTATTTTTTGTGTTATTTTTTGTAATTGTTAATAAAGGTGTAGTAATGTTAAAAGGAGAATCGTTAATTACTCAAACATGGACCCCTTCGCCAACCACAGTGGGTCACGAATCTAAACTTTACTAACTCAAAATTTATTTTTAGTTCAAAAATTGAAATTAATATGGTTTTTTAAAATTTTTACCCCTCAATTAGGGTAAAATGAATTTCACTAGTTTGGCCACAAGTTGTGGAAGAATAATCACAATATATCTCATGCTTGTCGTAGAACGTGACTAAAATAGATGTACTAGTGTTTGATTTTTATTTGTCAGGTGAGTGGTATTTCACTTTAGGACTTAGATGATCAGCTAACTACTCATCACTGTAAAAATATCTATAGTTCAAAAGTCCCAAAAAGTAAAAAGCTGAAGGGGTCTACCCAGGCACATTGTTATGATTAATTATCAATTCAATCCGAATAAGGTACATTGGATACTTATTTAAATTCACATATTAGAGTAATAGCCCTATTAACTGTTAAATCTCAACAAATTTGAAGGCACTAGGAAACGGGACAAAATCTTGAATAAGATCCAGATAATTTTGAGAAAGCTTTCAAAATATTAAAGGTTATTAACTGTAAACACATCTGACAGATTCTGACGACAAATACTGGACTGTTCTAGCTTCTATTGAAAAGAAAGATAAGAATATTAAATATATATATATGCTTATATTAAACTCTTTACCAAATTACGTACCCTGTTTACTGAACATGGGCCTCGTTTCAGCTTATGATTTCGACGATAAAATCGCACTTATTCATCAGCATTTTCTCCACTCAGATAAAACAGCTTTCAGATATAAAACAATTCCCCTCTTTGTTTCTTTGAAAATGTCATCTTATTCTCATGAAACGAGACGGATTAGCGACAACATGAAGAAACAATCTTACCATATTGCTTATATCACAAGCAGTGCTTTGCAAGAGTGTTCTGTGATTGGTGCTTCTAATCCTTATCCCAGCGAATAATGCAAAGTACATCAATACATCTTCCGTTATTTGTGATTGGTTCTTTACAATGCTCTTCTTTGCAAATGTTTTAGCCACAAATTTGCTTCATACGTGTCTCGCTCTAACGCCATTTAAGGTTTTTCCATGATCTGATGAATTTGACCATAAAAAAAGTGGGTGTTGCCATTCGAAACTGCAACCGTAACTGTGAGAAGGTCATTGTTTTAAATTATTAAAATCTAGACCTCCATACATTCAAATAACTATAAAACCAAACTTTCATTTTAAGTGGTCTAACGATTCGGTTACTAGGGACTCATATATAGGGGAAGATTCTTTTAGACCAAGCGGCATATATATACACACACATGTATATATATATATATATATATATATATATATATATATATATATATATATATATATATATATATATATATATATATATATATATATATATATATATATATATATATATATATATATATATATATATATATATATATATATGTATATATATATGTATATATATATATATATATATATATATATATATATATATATATATATATATATATATATATATATATATATATATATATATATATATATATATATATATATATATATATATATATATATATATATATATATATATATATATATATATATATATATATATATATATATATATATATATATATATATATATATATATATATATATATATATATATATATATATATATATATATATATATATATATATATATATATATATATATATATATATATATATATATATATATATATATATATATATATATATATATATATATATATATATATATATATATATGTATGTATGTATATATATATGTATATACTACTGCATTTATCCTAAAGGAAGTTCAAAAGCATGGTTAAACAAATACGGCATAAAAATACTTTTTTATAGTTTTATTATTTTTTAAAGTTACAATATTTGTTTTACCTTTAAAATAAATTAATGGAAAAATACAAGCACAAATATTTTTAGTAATTTTATACTGAAAATCTTACATATAAAAAAAACTATCCAGAAAAATCTGTGTGTTAAAAACACAATTTCAATGATTATATTTCTACATTTTGTAAAACTGGTTTGTTTTACACGGTTTACTACTACAAATAATTCGCTTGCTATGTTATGTATATATATTCTTTCCTGCAAGTTCCGTTTTCTGGTATTTGCTTTCGATGTAGAAGACCATTAGTTGAATTTGACGTTACGTCTAAAAATAGACAATTTAAATATATTTCCATTCAATCATAACTATCAATTTACTAGCTCTATCACTTTCAGAATATATGTAGAATACGAGTTTTAGAGAAATGAGATGCTTATTTTAAATACATTCTTCCATTAAAACTACATAATGTACGATCAATATTCTTTTTAAAATTTTTAGTGTTGTTTGAAGTAGAAGTTATGTTTTCGTGATAGATTTACATTTTAAATATTATGATAAATCTTCCATGTAACGCAATTTTTAATCTTGATCTAATCCGTCTGTTATAAAACAGCTATTTTAACCTTTTAAATCTAACATTAAATCCCAACAAATCTACATGTTTTCTGTACAATACATGGTCAATATATTTCTTAAAAATTTTATTGTTAGGTAAAGTATAAGTTATTTGTGTCTAAAATATTTATATTTTAAATATTGTAAAGAATGATAAAACTTCCATGATCTAATTCAGTTTTTAAATTTAATCTAATCAATATGCTATTAAAAATTATTATAAAATTTTCAATTTATTATTATTACAGCCCAACAAATATATAGGATTTCCGTTTAATATATGATTAATATTCTTCTTAAAATTTTTAGCGTTCAGAAAGTAATATTTAAGATTCCCTGAGATATACACTTACATTTTAAATATAGTGAAAAATGATTAAACTTCCTCTGTCTAAGGCAGCCTTTAAGCTTGATCTAATCAGTATATTAATAAAAAAAACAATCTTAAACTTTTAAACACTTTATCAGGATCGAAGTTCAAAAGGTAAATGTTTATTCGTTAAATTTCACTGTAGATGCAATTATAAAGACTGTAATAATGGAAAAATCTGAAAAGAAACAAGTGCTTGTAGTTAACATTGGAGTGTTAAGTTGAAAGAATAATATATGCAGTTTTATACAGTAAAACACACCGATGCTTCGTTTTCAAAAAATGCGGATTTATTTGCTTAAACTTTCTTTCTATTTGCATATCTAAATTTATATAATTACAGTGAAAGTTTATAGTATATGTATATTTTATTTTAAAAATATCACTTTATTTGGGAATGTTTAAGTAATGCTATGTGAAAAGTGCTACATAGAGCTGTTTCTTATGACATCCTAAAAGCTACAGAATTCATTTCTAGAGCGCACCTATTGCATAAGAAAATCCAGTACATCTTTATAATTAAAATCGTTTACAACGTATTTTTAACGAAATTGGTTATCCTTTTTAACTGAATATTTTAATTGTATATTTCCATATAGGAACACTGGCGAGTTGAATGTTAAATCTGTGAATAAAACTTTGGTAGTTTAATGTTTGTTTAAAATTAAGAAAGTTAAACATTTTGTTGAAAGTTAGGCATTTTGTTTTTAACCCAGCACGAGGCGTACTATAAATAACTCTTAATTTCATTATCTAAAAATACAGTAAAAGAAATTTAATTTTTTCTCATAATGAAATTAAATTTTTTTTTAATTTTTATAATACTCACTCATACTTTAATACTGTTAATATTGTGAACTAAAACGTGCCATTTTTTTCTTTTCTGAATTTTATTTTTTTGTATAGGATAAATATATTTCTCAGTGGAAAACTATTCTTACAGTTGTGTACAAGAGAAAAGAACCCATTGAATAAAAAGAAAATTAAAGCATAAAGGTTATTGATTAAACAAACATTTTAAAGGTGATTAGGATTTACGCCGCTTCTCTATTTTGCAAAAGATTAAATCATAAGTATCAAACCTAATTATATGTAAAATGGAAAAGAAGATACATACAAAACAAATCCGTATTAATACAAGTATGAGATTGTTATATTTGTCTTTAATATTAAAATAAGCACAATTAATATTCTGAAGAAAAAACAACATAAAGGTGGAAGTATACAATTGTCTTTCTGTTGCTTCAAACCTCTGTTTCAGCTTTTCATGAAAAGATACATTGTTCTTATTTTCAGTGAGAGCAAATAAAATCTTATTGAAGGAGGAAAAATACAATTACATTTAGGTCACTTTGAGATTGGTCTTCAGCTTTTCAGAGAAAGATGCACTGCAGTTATTTTCAATGAAAATTATCAAAGTAAATATCTCAGAAGAGATGAATAAAAAATACACAAAAATTAAAAGGTACATTTTATCGATGCCACTTTGATATTCTTGCTCCGTTTTTTATTAATAGGTATACTGTTAATACTGTAAGTTTGTAATGATTGTATCAAAATAAATATTGTACCAACGAAGAAGAATGGACAAAAGAGATAAATAGAATTGTTACAATGCCACTTCTAGATTCTTCATTGGCTTTTAATTCAAAGATACACTGTTAGCATTTTTAAAGAAGGTTTTTCAGTAATAGGTATACTCTTAGTACTGTTAACGTTTGTAATGATAGTATCAAAAAATATATTTTACAAACAAAGAACATTGGACAAAAGAGAAAAATACAATTATTACAATTCCACTTCGAGATTCTTCTATGGCTTTTCATTCGAAGATGCACTATTAACATTTATAAAGAAGGTTTTTCATTAATATGGATACTGATAATACTATTAAAGTTTGTAATGGTAGTATCAAAATAAGTATTGTACAAACGAAGAAGAATGGACAAAAGAGAAAGATACAATTATTACAATGGCCCTTCGAGATTCTTCTTTGGCTTTCCATTCAAAGATACACTGTTAGCATTTATAAAGAAGGTTTTTCATTAATATGTATACTGATAATACTATTAAAGTTTGTAATGATAGTATCAAAATAAGTATTGTACAAACGAAGAAGAATGGACAAAAGAGAAAAATACAATTGTTACAATGCCCCTTCGAGATTCTTCTTTGGCTTTTCATTCAAAGATACACTGTTAGCATTTATAAAGAAGGTTTTCCATTAATAGGTATACTGATAATACTATTAAAGTTTGTAATGATAGTATAAAAATAAATATTGTACAAACGAAGAAGAATTTACAAAAGAGAAAAATACAATTGTTACAATGCCACTTCGAGATTCTTCTTTGGCTTTTCATTCAAAGATACACTGTTAGCATTTATAAAGAAAGTTTAAAAACCCTACACAAGCTATGAAGAATAGTCAAAGAATAAATAATACAGTTGTGCAGATGCCACTTTGAGTTTCTCCTTCGGCGTTTCATAGAATGATGCATTGTTAGCATTTACAATGAGAGTGTTAAAATAAACCTCGCATAAAGGAAAAGAAGGAAAATAAAAATCCGTCTGTGATAGTTTACTATGAGTACTTTTGTGAATACTTGAGGACTAATTTTTCAAGTACATAATATGAAATTCGAAACGAGGCAGGTATAATTAACAACTTTAGGATTCAAGCCCATACAATCTTGTACAAAAATCTTCTCCATGTTTATTATAAACATTGTGATTAAGAAGGCTATCAATGAAAACATTGACGAACTATATTGCAAGACCTGAATATAGTCACATCATTAGAATGAAGATACAAATATTGAACAGAAAGTATTTTTTTTCTCTATAAAGAATAGAATGCAATATGCAGTTTAAGACACAAATTGTCCTTTTATTTTTTATATATTTTAAATAATGTCAAAAGAATCATGACTGATTGTAGGAATAACTATTTTTCTGTGATTGCTATAGAAAGCTATATTTCTACAAAATATAAGTTTACATAAAAATTCTTGATCTAAAGCAGCCTGTTACTATTGATGTTTATATATTCCGCATGAATATGCTTTTTATATACTTATTTCAAAGTATAATTAGTATTAAATTAATATTAATTATTATTGTGCTCTTTAACCTGTTGTATCTTTCATTTTTTTATTAAAAGAATTTTTTCTTTGTTGTGTAGGGATAACTATTTTTCTGTGATTGCTATAGAAACCTATATTTCTACAAAATATATGTTTACATAAAAATTCTTGATCTAAAGCAGCCTGTTACTATTGATGTTTATATATTCCGCATGAATATGCTTTTTATATACTTATTTCAAAGTATAATTAGTATTAAATTAATATTAATTATTATTGTGCTCATTTAATCTTTTGTATCTATCATTTTTGATTAAAATAATTTTTTCTGTGTTGTGTAGGGATAACTATTTTTCTGTGATTGCTATAGAAAGCTATATTTCTACAAAATATAAGTTTACATAAAAATTCTTGATCTAAAGCAGCCTGTTACTATTGATGTTTATATATTCCGCATGAATATGCTTTTTATATACTTATTTCAAAGTATAATTAGTATTAAATTAATATTAATTATTATTGTGCTCTTTAACCTGTTGTATCTTTCATTTTTTTATTAAAAGAATTTTTTCTTTGTTGTGTAGGGATAGCTATTTTTCTGTGATTGCTATAGAAACCTATATTTCTACAAAATATATGTTTACATAAAAATTCTTGATCTAAAGCAGCATGTTACTATTGATGTTTATATATTCCGCCTGAATATACGTTCTATATACTTATTTCAAAGTATAATTAGTATTAATTTAATATTTATTATTATTGTGCTTGTTAATCTTTTGTATCTTTCATTATTTAATTAAACTAATTTTTATCTTCTATTTTTGCTTGTTAGCAAGAAAAATATTTATAATTATGATACATTAGATATTTCTTTTCTACACTATATTCTGCATATTCATCTTTCGGTGAGCACTATAAAGTTATAACTAATGATTTCAATTCAAAATATAATTTAGAAATTGGTGTTGGAAAGATAATATGATTCCATTGTTCTGTTGGTTCTACTCAAAAGGAATTGTGTATAGTGTATTATGTTTATCCCACTCACATATTATATGCGAACAGTTTGGTTAGAGTTTGATATCTGTTTCCGTTACTTTACTGAGACTTTACAGAATTAAACATGTAAAACATAAAGTTTTTTATCTAATAATAATATAAAAGAAGTCATTGTATCACAGTACGTGAATGCGTTTGAGAAAACATTAAATTTGGTAATTTAATACTCGTTTTGTAATATAGAGAAATGTTGACATCGTGAAAAATTTCAGAGTTCATATTTCAATGGAAATATTTAGTTTTACAATACCTGTATCAATTTTGATGTTTGAGTACTACGTCTGTATACACTTACAAGGAATATTAAATTTTTCATTTTTGATCATCCTTGAATGTATTTTGTCTTGTTTCATCGTGTCTTGTTTCATCGTGAAAAGCTAACTACTGATAGAGTGTTCAAATCTTGTATTTAAAACTGTTATAACTTAAAAAAATTATTTTAACGCACTCCACACTCTGTATAAATGTAATTTCAATAAAATAAGTGAATTCTAACAGGAATAACTAAAAAAACAATTGGACGAAAATTGCTAATTGCTGAACGTTTGTATTTCAAATGTTTTATCACCTAGATATGAATCTCACTCTTCACGTCGATAATTCTCTCTAACATTAGTACTACTAGAATCAGCAAAGTAGCATTTGATCTGCTTTAAGTAATACATACTGCTCAGCTATCAGAATTCTTAGTTTTAGTTTTAGTTCCGTTGCTCTGCCATTGCTTTACTATGCGAGTGTGCCTTAAAATTAGCTTCACAAAGCCTCCTGTGAATATTCTAGAATTATCAATGAGAGGATTCGACTATCAATTTTCTTGGAAGTGTAGCAAACTTTGTCAAATTAATTATGAGATAGAATAGGAATAATTATAATTATAGGATAATAAGTACAATTGCAGGAAAAATGTCTTAAAGTAATTCCAGAACGAATTGAGTGCCGCAGGAAACAAAAATTAAAGTTTGCTACCATAAAATACCATAGGAAGTAATGTAAAACCTGGTAAAATCTTAATTTCTAACTGTAACTGGTGTAATCGAAGCCAGAGTTGGCCAAACAACATAATAAATGATTTTCGAATAATTTCTACTTTTCTGCTCAGAAATCTTTGAAAATAATTCTTCTTTTTCTATTATTCCAAGGAACCCCAATATATTATGATTTATGATAACTTGTAGATTTTTATTCTAATCTTTGTATTAAACTAATTAATTATTTTTTCTTAAACATTCCTTGCTATTATGTTAAATTATTATATTGACAATAGTAAGCAGGGGTGAAATTTAAAAAATATTCCATTTTCGGGCTTTCTCTGAGAAAATGTTAGAATTTTCAAATTTTCTATACATTTAGCCACTAGTGTTACAGGAATATTAAAGTTCAAAAATATCATAGGATAGAACAAAGCCTTTGAAGATATACTATAATATTCAACTCTATCCTGTATAATATTCTCTAAAAACAGAAGAAAATATACAGAAGAAGAGTTTCTGTCAATAAACAAAACTGCATTTTTATTTCAAAGAACGTATATACATATATACATACACACATGAATATATATATATATATATATATATATATATATATATATATATATATATATATATATATATATATATATATATATATATATATATATATATATATATATATATGTATATCTATATCTATATTCTGTTCTGATATCTTTGTAAAAACGTGGTTTTTTGCTTGTTCTTTAAAACTCAAATATCTTGATGTTAAAATTTAATAATACTATTTTCTGCTAACCTGGTCTCTTCAAAGTATTCGAAATTCCTTTACTACTACAAATTTTCTCCTGTTACATTACAAATCGATTCTTTCCTCAACATTCCGTTTCCAGCTATTTGCTTTTCTTTGGAAGCCCATTAGCTGAAATCGACCTTGCGTCTAAAAATAGACATTTTAAATTTATTTCCACGCGTCGAATCATAACCATCAATTTAATAGGTCTGTCATTTTCAGAATAAATGCAGCATATGAATTTTAGAGAAATGAGAAGCCTATTTTAAACACTTTCACCCTCAAAATTGCATGGGTTCCGTAAAAAGATTGGTCAGTGTTCATCTTGTTACTTTTTAAAGTTTAGTTAAATATAATTTTCGCTGACGCTAGACATTCATATATGAAGTATTGTCAAGAAATATAAAATCTATATAGAACCATCGATTAATGCTTTTTGGAATTTAATAATTTCTGCTGAGCAGAAGGGTAATATGGCGTCTTCAATTAATTTGAAATAACTAACAGAAAAGAATAAATTAAATTCTCAACTTACAAGTAAAAATCATAACCATCAATTTAATAGGTCTGTCACTTTCAGAATAAACGCAGCATGTGAATTTTAGAGAAATTAGAAGCCTATTTTAAACACTTTCACCCACAAAATTGCATGGGTTCCGTAAAAAGAATGGTCAGCGTTCATCTTGATACTTTTTAAAGTTTAGTTAAATATAATTTTCGGTGACGCTAGACATTCATCTATGATGTATTGTCAAGAAATACAAAATCTATATAGATCCATCGATTAATGCTTTTTTGAGTTTAATAATGTCTGCTGAGCATGAATGGTAATATGGCGTCTTCAATTAATTTGAAATAACTAACAGAAAAGAATAAATTAAATTCTCAATTTACAAGTAAAAATAATTTTCCAAGGTTTTTATCTTATTTTCATTTACTACCCATATAAAGGTTGATATGAATATTTTTTTATATCATAGAATGTAAGACTTATGAGGAAGACTAAAATCATAATGAAAAATCTGTAACAGAAGAAAATTTTCTCACATTTTTAAAATCAAATAAAAGAGCTTCAGAATCAATAAGTCTTCTAGTGAAAAAATCCGAACTTAAAGTATCACTCTGTTGGTTTTCTAGCTCTACTTTAACATTTTCATACTCTTTTCGTAATGACATTAAAATATAAAAAATAACATCAAAGTCACTAACCTCTGCTCCAGAAATACGTAGATCGCCAACCAAATACATTATGTTGTCGATGTGCTGTCTCATTGGCACATCTTTCACTTTTCTCATGGTCGCCAAACGTTTTCACATCAATATCTGGCTAACTGCTCCTTTATTTTTATATGTAGTTTGCAATTTCTTCCATATTTTACATGCTGTATCTTCACTTTGAAGAGAACCGATAATATTATCATTCAAAAACGAAAGTATTTAAGCATACGTTTTCTTTGACTGTAAAACATTATCTGCACTCGCTTCCACTTCTAAAAACGTATCCAATCCTTTCGCAGAAAAAGCGGATTGCACTCTTCTACACCATACAGTAAAATTAGTTCCGTCAAATGGAGATATACCGAAAGCTTCTTTTTCTACTTTACTACCGATATTTGAAAAGGCCATATTTCGCGAAAGCGAAAGGAAAAACACGTAAAGAACTGGCACTGCCGATCTGCTTATGAAGAGAGTGAAAGTATAAGCTAAATTTCAGAAACTACGCTCTGCTGTTGAAGCATAATTAAAAGCCGCAGATCACAAACACCTTTTATTGAAAACACCAAAATAATCCAGAAATACGAGGTACATTGGGCTTTTATAGTTTTAAGATCCGGCGTCCAGCCAATCAAATTACAGGCAAAAACTAATTAAAAACAGCCAATCAAAACACAAAAGGATCAACTAAAGAAAACCTCGCACATCAAAGAAATTTATATACAATAATAATCGGCCAAGTCGTCAAGTATGAGTGCGATTATATATTTCAACAATAAATGTAACTGCATTATTAAAAATTATGCGTACTGTGTGGCGTTGTATATTTACACTACTACAAAGCGAACTCGAGAGACTGATCAAAAGGCGAAAGTGGTGTCAGTAATCCTCGCATTTGACCCGATTGGACAAGAGGGATTGCTAACCACGGGGTAGCCATTTTCGGCCCACTCAACGCTGTCCAACACACGTTTTCTGGAGATCATTGGGGCTCCTGAGAGAAAGGAAGAAAAAGAAGTGCGCAGCTAAAAATCTTCTGCGGAAGTTTTATCACCATTTTGTTTTGTAAGAACAACACGCCATGGTCGGATCATTACTTAAGCATGGTCCCTTTGTGATGATTGCATAATTGGCATTGTTATTGATCAATCTGACCTTTTTTAATGTTTAAAATAATAAAGATTCGGCAGGAGAAATTAGTTTCGATGAAGATGGAGTGTGCAGCTAAAAATCTTCTGCGGCAGTTTTATCACCATTTTCTTTTTGTAAGACCAATACGTCATGGTCGGGTCATTACTTAAGCATGCTCTCTTTAGGATGATCACATAATTAGCATTGTTATTGTTCATTTTCACCTTATTTTAATGTTTAAAATAATGAAGATTCAATAGGAGAAATTATTTTTTATAAAAATTTGTAATTCACCTACAACACATGGTCGGATCTTACTTAAGCATGCGGTGGCTGCTGGTCTTACTTTTTAATGTTTAAATATCGGCTGACTACTGTGTACTAAAAACATTGAGTTAACATTTTCTAAGAAATACTTATATTACTTGCATGCTAAAATAATAATTATTGTTATTGTTCATTTTACATATTTTTATTATATTATTTTTATATTTTTATAACTAAGTGTGATTATAGTGTAAACATATATTGATATAAAGATGTATAATAACATGACTATAAATAATGATATTTATTAATCCATAACTAAATCAGTATAGTAAGGCAGCACCAAAATCTAATAGGAAAAGTGGTCATATAAGTAGACTCAAGTTAAGAGATGGGCCACAGTGAAGAACCTGGGGCTCAAATCTAAAGGAAGGAAGTGGTCATATGTAAAAGGACGTTTAAGGCGTCAGTTGAGGCTCTAATCTCGGGGACTTTCAACAGGGCAACTGGGGCGTTACGTTTAGAATACCCGGAGTCAAGAAGGGAGCTCGGTTTGGTTTGGAGCGCTACGGTCTACTGTTTTGCTAATGAGACCGGGACCTACTGCTTATAGCCGATTCCGAACGGCTACGAACATCCATGCCATAGTGGGATTCGAACCCACGAACTCCGGTGCCGACGATTAACGCCCTATCCAATCGGCCAGCTTTCGGCAGAAGGGAGCTCGGTCGTCACATCTAAGAATCTCCTCCAGTCTCACCGTCTCTCATCATCTGTCTCTTTTTTTATTCGAAGATAATATCACACTCTCACAAGCCCAATCACTATCAAAATCCAATTTGATTTGGCCATAGTAATAAATATTGTGTGTTACTCTTTTGCCATTTGCTTATGATCATTCAGCTCTAAATGTTATATGCCACTTTCAATTAATTGATATGAACGTGTACGAAAAAAAAAAGAAATTCAATTCTCAGCAAACAAATAAAATTGATTTTCGCGAGACTTTTATTTGGTTTTCGCTTCCTACACATATAACTAAATATTAAACGTTGATATGAAGAATTTTTGTTTAATCATAGAATGTAACAGTTATAAGGAAGACAAAAATCTGGATGAAAACTCTAAAGTACTTTGACAGAAGAAAATTCTCTCTCCAATAAATGTAACTGCATTATGTTTACAACATGGCAAAATAAAATGCTAAATCCTTTGGAACGAAATGAAGGAACTTAATCTTATTTAAAATTGCATCGATAGGAAAATGCCTTCCCATAAAATCAAGTGAAAAACTGATAGGATGAAACAGTCCCTTTTATTTTGCTTCATGTTTCTTTCCTGGAATGCCCAATATTGATTTACAATCGACAATTTGATATGAAGAAATTTGATGTGAATATGTGACTTTCTTGTACGCCTGTTAAATTATATAAATATTTTATTTTGATCGTACGATGAGTTATAAAAATTATAATATACACATTTACTAAAGATTTCAAATTTGTTTTGCTTTTCTTGATATATGTGTAGTCTGAGAAAAACTTAATTACTTTTATTAAGCGATAATCAGTAGCGTTAACATTCAATAGATTTTAATTCAAATACGGGAGGGCCAAGATTGCTCTTTGGGCACTCGGCTGTAGAAATTATTTGATTCTTTAAAAATATCGGTGTTTTGGATTCGATAGTTTCAAACTCAATAATGTATGATGCCATCGTAAAGTAAAGAGAGCTGAATAAGTTCAACTCGAGTCCACAGAACTCATAGATGCAAAATTTGTTGCTGGGCAATGTTGATATGTTGTGGTTGAAATATTACTAGATTCCAAACAGCTGACGTTTGAATCCATTAGACTTCCATCTATAGAGAGTAGCTGTAAAGATCACGAACAAGTCCAGATATCTATACATCGCATCTCCCAAATACCCAGAAAAATCCAGAAATTCAAAGGTGTCAGATCGGGAAATCGCGGAAGTCACAGAAAAAGATAATATTGTGAGAGGATACAATCACCAAATTTGCTGTTTCAGGATCTTTTTAACAAACCTCGCTATATGTGAACGTGAACTATCTTGCATCCAAATGATGACATTCCACCTACACTATTACGGTAGTACATGCTTTCACAGCATGACTGTATACTATTAATGTATACTAATTACCTTTTTTATGTAGTAAGTGAGAGTTGAAGACACACAAAAACTTTTAATAAAATACCAAAGATTCCTAATTCTAACGATATCTTCAAACTTAGTATCCATTATATTCCCTTTTCTCTATTGTTATATACATATATGTGACGAACGTAGCCGTCACAACATCAACACCAACGTAATGTAGTCGTGTCCATTGGGAGTGGCAAGCAGAGACACGAACAGCTTCGACTAACTTCGTTTATTCCAATTTCACATGATTTCAATGAAAGCACATATCGAAGAACAACTCGAACCACCAGAATCACAACGATGAGCAACGAAACGTCTCTCGAACCTTGGTGCTCGCCTATTTAAAAACATTTCAAAACCGGAATTGAATTCATGATTGAAGTCAAGAGACAGCCAATCATGCCGCATAGAGAGTTCTTGCGAATTATAAAAATCCATCCCACTGACAGAGTGTCGTATGCAAATCCCAAAACCAGAAATACGTCGCCATTTTAAAAGAATTGACATATAGAATTTTGAAACCAAAACCTAAATATTTTAAGCAACGCTCCCCATTATTACATATAAACTTATGTGTACATATATACGTATCTCAATACACTAAATGTTCACTAAATATAAAAAAATATTAAAACTATTTTAGACATCATGCGTTTCGAATAAATATTAGGGAATCTGAGTAAAAATGATAGAATTTAAATCACGTATGAATGTGGTACACGATGTGAGAAATATAATGTGCCATACATACCGTTCGATTTTAAAATTATTAAACGTAATAGTAAAAGAATATGACAAAATTTTCAACTCATAATAATTCAATTAAAAAAAATAGAAGCTCGAAAATTTTAACGATAATTTTCTCTAGACAGGTCCCCTGAATAGTACGTATAAATAGAATTTTTCTAATATTATTTTAGTTTCATCCGAATAAAAATCTTGGGATGATTATTCTTAGTTTAATTTGTAACAACTTTCATTTGTTTTGTTTTATAACTTCAATGATAACTAATTCACTGATAACTAAATAAATTATCATGTTAATTATTAAACATTAAATTTTTATTTTAAATATATCAAAAGAAAATTGCATTCTAAAGAAACAAAAGGTTTTTGAAAGCCTCTAAAGACGTAATAAACTTTCACGATAAATTTTGTCAGTTTCAGTTTTAATATTAAGAACTTTCCCCTTCCAGTTTCATTAAAAATAAATTTAAAGCATAATTATTTTCTTTTAGTGTCGCATTAAAATAGATGTAAATACTAAAAAAAAGCCTAATATCCAAGAATCCCCAAAATAACTTTACAAAATAAGTTACAAATTTTCGAGAAGAAATTAGAAAGTTAAACAATTTACCTCAATTTATAATTAATCTTGGTATGGTTTTTAAGCATTTATAATTTCTAGATTTATTGTTTCATAGATAACTAATTCACTAATAACTAATTTATTACATTATTTATTAAATCTATTACTGTAATATTTAATAAAACAAAAAGTATTTATCTTCTAAAAGGACGAAATTTTTCCGGAAGGCGGTAGACGTAATAAAATTTCATAATAAATTTCGTCGGTGAAGTTTTCATGCTGAGAATTCTTCTTTTCCATTTCATTAAATATTAATTTAAAGTGTAATTGTTTTCTTGTCAAGTTAAAGTGAATATGAATACTTTATAAGAGTATAAATTTCAGGCATGTACAAACTAATTTTTAAAATATAAAATACATTTTCTAGACAAGAGAATTAGTAAGTTAAATACTTCACTTTCCTAATTTTTACGTTATTGAGCTTATAGACATTTCCTGTGAAACATTAATCACAAAGGAGGTAAAGTATGATGTATTTTGTCTTACATTAATTTGTTGTGAATAGGTTATTAAACAATTTGAGTCATGGTTGAAATTTATAATCATATTAATAAACTAGCCGCAGTGAACCCGATTGTGGGTCTGGGAAATTAAGGTTTCTAAATGATAGT
Organism: Pardosa pseudoannulata; assembly: GCA_032207245.1. NCBI lineage: Eukaryota > Metazoa > Arthropoda > Arachnida > Araneae > Lycosidae > Pardosa > Pardosa pseudoannulata. The sequence continues at coordinate 84,264,438 of CM063511.1, forward strand.
TATATATTTAAATATGACACTGATAGTATCAGCAATTTCCAAATGTAGCAACTTATTATCATAAAACGAATACCATATTCAATTGTGATTAGTTTTCACAGTGAAATTAAGAAATATAAAAAAGTGAAAGAATTATATAAAGCAACATTTAATTAGTTATCCGTGTACGGACTACGTGAAATAGCCCCTAGGCTGCCAGGGCCTACAGTGCCAATCTCCGTTTACGTGACCGCCCTGGTGTCTGAAGCATATGTCCCTGTTAGGTGGTTAATTTTACGCGGAACCCCCAGTGTTTAGTTCCCAAGCACACTTGGTCCTCACTTCATCTACCCACTGAAGGTATGAAAGTCTGAGTCAACCTTGCCCAGCCCGGGGATCGAACCTCGGACCTGTGTCGTGGGAGAGCAAAGCGCTACCTCAACGCCACTGGGTTAAGGTTTCTAAATGATAGATATACATTTGAATACGATTTAGAGATTATATCACACTGATAGTATCATCGATTTTGAAAATGAAGCGATTTATTATCATAAAACGAATAACATATTCAATTTTGATTAGTTTTCACAGCGACATTAAGAAATATAAAAAAAGTGAAAGAATTATATAAAGCAACCTTTAACTATTTATCTGTGTAAGGACTAAGTGCACGGTATATAGGAATAATAAGTACATAGAGGAATACAGCAGAATATAGAGGAATATTAAGTGCATAAAGAAAACTTTTCTTACTTTTTTTCTGCAAAGTGTTAATGAAAAATTAATAAAAATGATAACCAAGGGTTATTAAAAATAGGAATATTAAGGGATAAATAAGAATATAAATTTCATATTGTAAAATTTCCTACATTTTTGCGACATGATTTAAAGATTACAAAGGTACTTAATATGAATAGTAAGAGCAAAACATATAGGAATAATAAGTAAACAATGTTCATTTTCCTATTTCTTTCCTTTTGCAATAGTAAAAATATAACATATAGAAAGGGTAAATAAACAATGTAATTTTTCCTTACTTCTTTCTCTTCTTCTGCACAATTTAAAGAAATCCAAGCTTCTTAAAACATAGGAATATTAATGGCATGGTATGTAGTAATATCAATTAAATATTATAAAATGTCCTACGTTTTTGCGACATGATTTAAAGTTTACAAAAGTACTTAATATGAAGAGTAAGAGCATAATATATAGGAATAGAAAGTAAACAATGTAATTTTTTCCTTACTTCTTTCTCTTTTTCTGCACAATTTAAAGAAATCCAAGCTTCTTAAAACATAGGAATATTAATGGCATGATATATAGGAATATTAATTAAATAATATAAAATTTCCTACTTTTTTTGCGACATGATTTAAAGATTACAAAGGTACTTAATATGAATAGTAAAAATATAACATATAGGAAGGGTAAATAAACAATGTAATTTTTCCTTACTTCTTAAAACATAGGAAAGATACATGAAGATATATGAAGAAAAATATATGAAGAATATATAAGAATCCAAGCTTCTTAAAACATTGGAATATTAATGGCATGATATATAGGAATATTAATTAAATAATGTAAAATTTCCTACTTTTTTGCAACTTGATTTAAAGATTACAAAGATTCTTAAAAATATGAATTAAAAGAGAAGAATATATATGAATATGAAGTATAAGAAGGAAAATTTCTTATGTTTTATGCTGCATGATATGAAAATAACCAAAATTCTTAAAAAAAGGGATTTTTAAGAGCAGGACATATAGAAATTTAAAGTGCATAATAGAAAACACCCTGCGTATTTTCAGCATTTTTTAAACATAACCATGTTTTTTAAAATATATTGATATGAATAATAGTAACAGAGTAAGTATAAAGTAAGTATAAAGTAATAGTAAGAGAAGAACATTTAGGAATATTAAGTGCATAAAATAATATTTTCTACTCTTTTTGTGGCAATATTTAAAGAGAGCAAAGAGTCTTAAGAATAGGAATGTTAAGTACAGAACATATAGGAATATTAAGTGCATTATAGAAATTTTCCTACTTTTTTGCTATGATACGTTTTTTACATTGATAATTAATACAATGGATTAAAAGAATCAATAATACAATTGAACCCCTCATAAGAAATATTTCTTAAGACTTTCCATTTCTGAGCTGTCATTATTATTTATATTTTTGTAATACTTTATTTCACACTTTAAGAAGTCTCGCCTTTAAACATTTTCCTTCTTAAGAAGTTTTATTTACTCCAAACTTTTCCTTTCAAATGCATGTTTAGTCTTGATTAATATTTTAATGAATAAGAATACAAAAGATATATTTGGGAAATAATTAAATGATAAAAGAGAATAGTAATATCGTTTCAGCAATCCCAACTATAACAGTTCTTAGAAATTAGTATGTTTTGATCCTCAACTTGTAAGAAATGGCAAGTGAAAGCTTTTATATGGGAAGTTAATTCGGTCATTTTCAAGAAACATGCCAAACGCGGATTAAAGTTATGGATTATAACAGTAAATCTCTTATAATCATTTTATTTTTTATTTTTTGCTATTGGCAGACTTACTAAAACACCTTTCATATTAATTGGAAGCAAACAAATCTAAAAAGTGAAGCGAAATCTTATTTATGTTCTAGCTCCATTTAGTTACTCGCAATAAGATAAGATACTATCCAAATGTTTAAAATCTTCATTTAATGACCATTCATTTAAATCAAGAATATTTTTACATGAGGATTATTTACTAAAATACTTCGTAAAGAAAGTGTTAAGAAATTTTTCTTCCCATTTCATTGCAGGTAATTTACGAATAATTATTTTCTTATGACAATCTAAAGTGAGTATAATTACTTCTAAAAATATACGATTCAAAGTCTCACGAAATTCTTTTAAAATATAAAATTCATTTTCTCGGGTAAAGAAAAAACTAAGACGTTAAACAATTTACTTTTTAACTTTTTCTACGATCGTGAGCAGAAAAGTATTTCTTGCGAAAAATTAATTATGAAAATTTTTATCACAACAGAGATAAAAATAAAATGCACCGTGTTTGCAACTTTGTTTTATAAAAACAGATGAATTTTTACCCTTTAAATAAAATTTGTAATGATATTCATGAACGTCTGTTTCTTGCGGTTTTTTATTTGAGAGTTTACTAAAAGTACTTAAAAAAACAAGTCATTCAATAAATTAAACAGAATTATTTATAAACAATAATTTTAACATTAATTTTAATTTAAATATAAGTTAGCCAATGAATTGCTGTTAACTTCTATATCTAACATTTTTAAAATTAACTGAAGTATTATAATTATTGTATATATAATATGCTGTTTTTTTTATTTGTATATTTTATATTCAATTTTTAAGCAAAATTGATGCTTATTTAAAGTATATGTGCTTTAGAAGACTGATTTATTTTTTAAAGTTATTTAAATTTGTTTGTGTATTGGAATGAAAAATATTATAAAATGATTTAACATGTATTTCAAATTGTATAAAATAAGAAGTCATATTTTATTGTATAGTTAAAATTTATATATTAAATTTTTTTGTTTGCTTTGTGTCTGTTTTTCCAACCAATATTTACGATAACCAATGAGTTTTATTATATGGCCTAATTAGTACCCTCTATGTATAATACTGTCTTTCATGTATAATACAAATATAGTTAAATATATATTTGTGTACATATTATATTGTGAATATATATATCCATATATGCAATGAACTTCACATGAAATACATCAAAAGGCATTCATAATATGCTTCAATATACACTTTATATATTTAAATACACCTACACAAAATATTAGGTACTATTTTATACAACTGCATGCCTACTTTTATGTATAAATGACAGTATTATTCATAAAAGGGATAGGTATAAAGCCTCTTAAATAATGCTCCTTCGAAAACAGTTCATAATTTTAAAAAATTTAAATTATTAAGATCTCACTTTGAAATTGTAAACATATTCACATAAATATATTGTTGATATATTGAGAAGATTTTGGGTGATTCATTAGTCTAGTGTAAAAGAAATGTGTTGCATTAAAAAATATTGAAATAATTTAATTTGTTAAAAAATTAGATCTTATGAAAAAACCTATTTTTTTATTAAATTTTCTTCATTTATTATAAATTTTAGAAAATTTTCTCCAGGAATAAATTTTTAAGTGCAATTCTCTATGATAATATAAAAAATAAATCTAAAAATGTAAAAATATGAACTAGTTTCTACATTTAAAGAGAAAAGTTCTTTGAACGTAGACGAATATCTTAATTTCTGAAAAGTGTAAGCTATTCGTCTAGTCATTTTTATTTGAAAAAAAAATGGGAAATAATATTCTTCTTTTGCAAAGTTTTCTTATGGATTATAGCTTTATTAACACTGTTATATTACTTGTATTGTTTTAAATATTCACATAAATAACCATTGTGTGTAACTTTTGGATCATGGCTGAGCACAAAGCGAATAGAAAAAACAGGATATCAGTACTAAAACACAAATATCTAGTTAAATTAAAGGCAATAAATAACACAAAATTAAGATAAAACAGGGTAAATAAGATAAATAAAGTGTTTAAATGTAGACAATGTAAAGAAATTGTGTATCAATATTACATAAGCCAATAAACTACAATTTTATTTTGTGTTGAATATTTATAGCAAAATAAGGCAGATTTTATTTTGGAAAAATGATGAAAATACACCAACTTATACATGGCAAAATACCTACATGTCTTGAATTTCCCCTTTTGATAAACATGATATATAAAGACAAGATAAAAGTAAAAAGAGGTTAAGCATGATAAATAATGTAATAAAATATGCATAAAATAAAACTATTGAAGGTAAACAGCATAAATAAATATTTGTAAGAGAATAAAATACATTTTTATTCCGTTTTAAAATTTTTATATCTAAAGAATTCAAATTTTCCTCCTTCAAATGATCAAATTACGTTAACTTACATAACAAATATGGTGTTTTAAATTTCACATTCTTGTAATACTGTTTTCTTCAATGCATTAATGGTAATTTCAGAACAAAAATATTATTTGATACTTAAATTATGAAAAATAAAGGTATGTTATTTTCTATGTATCATATTTATGTAAACAAGCTGGTTGTCCTACCTTATGAAATTTCCTTGAATTAATGATGCACAAAGATAAAATGCAATATCTACCTAACAAAGCAAGCAATGAAAATTACGTTATGTTGATTTGACTTTGAAACAAGAAAAAACCGATGATGCAGGAAATTTAATGAAAGTTTCTTGATAAATATAAATATATTCGAAGTATATTTCATATCTCAAAGTGATAATCAGCTAAAATAATAACAGTTCTGTCGCCTTTAAAAAGAATCAATTTAAAAAATTTTCTTGTAGTGATTAACGAATGGAATTAAATTTTGTGATATGAAAATCCATTGGCATAAAATTCTAACCAAACAATTTACAGAAGAATCTTCTCATAAACATAAAAGGGTGAACATAAAAACATAAACATAAATGCGTTCTAAAAAATGTTGGATTTATCTATGGCTGTTAAAATTTAATAACCTAACTTAGTGTTCCACAAAATGTATGATAATTCATCTTTGTAAGTAACATAAATATTGTAGGTGATTGGAAGTATTTCTACATAAAAACGACATAAATTTCTAAAAACAAAATTAATGTTTTTTTTTTAAAACATAGCCTGTTGAAAAATGAAAACATATGTACACAAGAACATTAAGTAAACGCTGAAAAGTGACATTGAATATTTAATCTGGTAGAAATAAGTAAGAATTTTCTATAATGAAATTTCTGTTTTGTGTGCACTTCGAAAAGCCTGGAATGATAGAATAGAATTTTATGAAAACATACAGGCCAAATTAATTTTGAATGAAAACGAAAGTAACATTGTTCAATGCTCTTAAACGCAAACAGGTTATAGAAAAGAAATCATCCCATTAGCTTATATTTTCGTATAAATTAAGTAAATAAATTACGTTACCTAAAGTACACAATAAATCCCAACGGTCAAAGTGGAATTGACAGCAAATTTCAAAAGAGCTATTAAATCTTGTTGACTATTCAGTAAAGTGACTTAAAATCGTTAAAGCTAATTCAAAACAAAAATACAATTTCCGATAAATATTAGAGAAATATATTTACTTGTATTTTAAGTAGGGAAAGCCTTTTGGCTAAATCTTTAATAATATTTCACCCAGCATTACTATTTAACTATATTCTGCTTCGGAGCATAGCTATAATTTACTTGAATATGCTAAAAGTTTTACCTGATTTGGTACTTTGATTTCTAGTATGGTACTTAATCTGCATATTAGGTTGGGGAAAAAATTCATTATTTTTTTCGGTAGATGGCTGTAGTGATTGATATCTCGTAAAGAATCAATCAAACAATTTCAAATTTATGCTCCTTGTCAAGGTGACATTTCACACTAAAAAGTTTTGTTTACTGTTTTTGTTTGGTCCATTCAGTTGTGAATTACAGGGTGTTAAAAATGGAAGTCGACAAAGAGAAAATTCGGTACATTTTACAGTTTTCCTTTGATAAAAGCGAAAATGCAAGCCAGGCGGCTGAAATTGTGAATGGTGTTTATGGTGCTGAAACAGTAACAGGTAATTACGTGCAATTTAGGATTCGTCGATTGCGTTCAGGCATTTTTCATGTTAAAGGTGCACTTCGAACAAGCAGGCCCGTCGTCGAAAATGACGATAAAAGCACATAAATAATCGAAGTTGACCGGCATGTTAGTAGTCGTAGCATCGCTCAGGAGCTAAAGATAGACCATAAAACAGTTTTAAGCCATTTGTGCAAAGATGGATTCCAAAAGAAGTTCGATGTTTGTGTGCCACTCCAATTAACACAAAAAATCATGATGGATTAAATTTACGTCTGCGAAGCCTTGGCCAAACGGAATGAAATCGACCCATTTCTTAAACGGATGGTGACTGGTGAAAATGGGTCAAATACGAGAATATTGTGCGAAAATGATCGTGGTCAAAGCGCGGTGAAGGATCTCAAACGGTGGCCAAACCAGGGCTAACAGTCAGGAAGGTTCTACTGTGTATTTGGTGGGACTGGAAGTAAATCATTTATTTTGAGCTGCTTCCGTATGGCCAAAAACTAAATTCAGATCTCTACTGTCAACAGCTGGACCGTTGAAAGCTTGCGATTGACCAGAAACGGCCAGAATTGACGAAGAGGTGTTGTGTTCCATCAGGACAACGCACGGCCACACACGTCTGTAATGACTCGCCAGAAACTTAGGGAGCTTGGTTGGGAAATTTTAATGCTTCCACCATATAGTCCGGACTTGGCACCAAGCGATTACCACCTTCTTCTCCCATTGCAAAATATCTGGAGTGATAAGAATTTGGGATCAAGAGAAGATTGTGAAAATCGATTACTAGAGTTTTGCCTCCAATAAGAACCAAGACTTCTATGAGAAACGTATGTTAAATAGAAAAAATGATGAACATATAAAACGAACGAAATTAAGAGAAATATATAGTCATTACAGTTATTTTTCAAATATAATTTAAAGTTAATTTTATATGATGGAAAGGTTGTAACAATCTTAATACAAACTATCTACCTAATAACAAATTTATACGATTAAACAGACATAATGTATATGGAATGATATTCTAACATAAAACTAACCACTTTAAATATAATTGTATTTTAAAATACATTTTCGATTATTCTATCATTAAATTGCAAATTTTCACGAAACTCTTTTGTTCTCCCTTTGTCATTTTTGAAAATTGGTGACTTCGCCTACAACAAAATTCATTCCTGCTTGCCTCAGCAATCTTTATATAAATTTGTCTTGCTTCCTATCTAGGCCTCTCATGACTAACTATTAACATACTGATTATCTGAATCAGAAACCTGTATAACAACATGTAAGTGTATTTTGCAGCGAACAGCCTTCAAAACGAGAGGTTAAAATCTTTACCACCGTTACATCTTTATCACCATATTTTCTATTTTCTATTTTTTAACCATCTGATTATAATCCAGTCAATAAGGATATATTTTTCTCATTCATAGTATATATATATATATATATATATATATATATATATATATATATATATATATATATATATATATATTGATGCATATATATATATATATATATAAGTAAACCGAATAAATCATCCTCTCCCCCCCTTTTTTTTAAGTTTTTATCTTTATATATATATATATATATATATATATATATATATATTATATATATATATATATATATATATATATATATATATATAGCGAGTAAAATTTGTAGCCATATTTATAAATTCGTTTCCAATATGGTGACATTATTTGTGCTTATTCCAGATCACGTGGCTTTAATTTCCTTTGCATATTATTTCGATATAGAGCATTCTTAATGTGAATTAATCATAAAATGATATAATCATTAATATATAGATCTTTTCCTAGATATCGGAATGGAATCCACACTCATAAGAAATTTATAGTGTCCTTATACTAGGAAACATGTTTTAGAATAATCAGATTTAATATTGTTAATCAGTAAAAGCAAGACAAATCAAATATACATTTTTATCAATTGAAATTACAATGCAGAGGCTTTAACTATGTGAAGAATTATCTTATATACCTTTATATTAATTAACCATAAGTAATTTTATTTAAAAGAGTACATACATTTTTAAATTAAGCTCTTAAAGGTTATCCGAAACAGCTTACGGTTTCTTTTTTACAAAGTGGAGACCAAAAGTCTAGACGGCGTAACAAATGTACGGATTCATTTTATTCAACGAGGAATTAAAGGAAAGCTGACGTCTAACCCGATGGTTAATTGAATTTTCAGGGAAGTAAATGAACCAGCACTCCCGCAGTTAGTAGTTCAACGGTTTGTAGATAAAACGTGGAAAACAAGTTTTTCTTCTCAAATAAAGTATTCTACATACTGCATATAAAAGATGCATAGTTTAGTCTCCAAAGGTCTGTAGCTCTAATTGTTAGTCATAGATAATAAAAAATTGTTTAAAAAATTGCATTCATTTTATGGAATTTTTCTTTCTTAATTTCAATTATCCGAAAGATATAAAATTTAAATTAGTATACGTTATTCAGTTTCCTATGATTATATTTAGTAAAATTTAAAAACTTTTCTTAACCGTAAAGAAAAAAGTTTCCGTTCTCTATATTCAGATTTCATAAATTCGAAGTTTTCAAAAATTGGAGTATTTTTCTGATTTTGAGAGATTAGTTAAAACATTATTTAGAAAATTTCTGGGTATAAATCAAGTTGCAACATTCCTATTAGGTCAAAAGTAGGGAATTCATTAAATATAAACGATAAGTGAATCCTTATTATAGTAAGCACTCACAGTGTTTTCCATTAAAATAATTCTTAATCATTCCGTTGGCCGTGTGGTTAGGATGTTAATTTTCGGAACCAGAGTTCGTGGGTTCGAATCCCACTGTAACTTGAATGTTCGTAAACAGTCGGAATCGGCTTCAAGCAGTAGAACCCGGTCTCATTAGCCCCATATTGCAAAAATGTAGATTGTACCTCTCCAAACCTACCAAAAGTTTATTAAAATTACAGTTTGAAATATGAAAATTGTAATATTATAAATTAAAAATGTAGTAATAGATAAATCATATGATATATAAATCTTTATCCATATGCATTTGTCAGAAAATGAATGTTTTTGAATATCCATACTATTATAAATAGTTTAAGACATTATGACAAGTTAGATATTACATACGATTTTACTATGAACTAAGTATGAACTTTTTAATATGTATGAACAGTGCTAATAATACAGAAAATTATATTTCTTGTATTATTATCAAATTTATAGTTCCAATAGATAAGTTTTAATGTTACATTGCAATAAAATACTGTCGTTTCAAAGATTTTTAAAGTTTTTTGACAATTGTCATCGATCTATCCTATAACATTTTAGTTCATTAGTAGTGTCATTATTTTCATTCTTACAAATAATAAAATAATAAATAAAAGAGTAAAAAATATTAAAATAATAGAATTATAAATTAAAGATTACCAGTATAAGGATAGGCAAATCATTTGATATATAAATCTTAATACATGGGAGTAATCAGAACATGATCATATATAAATATACATATTATTATGAATAGTTTAAGATATGTGCAGAAAGTATAGGATATGACAACCTAGACATTACATACGAATTTAATATGAATTTAGCATGAATTACATATGTTTTTTTTTACTAAAACATATTATAAAGCTCACGCTGTGATAAATAATTCTTTTTGAAATTACCCTCAGTCTCTCCAATAACATTTTATTCCATTAATAGTGGCAGTGTTTACATCCTTTTAGAATACCTGATTATACGTAATATACCCTGATAAAACATAGGACAATAGGTACACTAGAATTTGGAGGTCAGACGTCTCTACCACAAGAATATTTATGATTTCATTTTATTCAGTAAAGCGGATGAAACTAGGAAGTATTCTGCTAAACCCTCTAGCTAATTGAATTCTCTAGAAAATTAACGAGACAGTAATCTTGGTTTAAGCAGTTTTGTGGCTTCACTCCCTCAGAATTAAAATGTCAAATTGAAGGAAATCTTACGAAATGGAATTAATGTCTGTACTGCGTTAAAAATCACTCCTAGGAACAAGTTACTGCCAAAAATAGAAAGATATAAAATAATACTGTGAGGAAAATTTAAAAATTGATCTTTAAGGAATTTCAGGAATATATATGAGTCGAATTGGGAACAATATATATCTTTTTAAACAATGTTTTTACTAGCAATTACAAATTACAAACTACAAATTACAAAATTTTATTCTTGCGACATTTCAAAGGCTAGTTTAATATTTCTATTACGATACCTAGTTTTTCTAAGAGAACATATAATCCTTCGAGATTACACTACAGTATGCATGAATTTATTACATTTATTTTATTTTTTACATCTTTATTCGATTCTGCATTAAAAAATGCACTCCTCCTTTACAAAATATTTTTATAGTTTTTTGATAATGTTTCATCTTTATAGAATTTTATTTTACGGTACAGTATGCATAAATTTTCATTATACTGTAACGATAAAATAGCCTTGTATGGAGTTATTTAGGTATATTTTGCCTCAGCAAATTTTATAAGATAAGTGGAGTTCATATTTAATTACAGTTTTTTCTAAGACTTATTTACACCTTTGATGCTAGTGGTCAGCGTCTCTTCTGTTTTGTCTTTTCAATTCCAGCGATTCTCTATGCAGTTTAGTTCAGGAAATACTTGATTGTTTTAAAATCTTAATATTGTCTTTATTGAGTTTTATCAAGACTTTAGCCTTAAGCAAAGGGAACCATCATGTGTAAATTAGTCCCACTGATGGAGTTCCTTCAAATTAAGAAAATTTCCAAAATATTGTTTGTTTTAATAGTAAATAAACTTTGTAAATACAAACTTCACCCCCTTTGCTTCTACTAAATACATACCTACTAGAACAATATGGTATGTGTTTTGTTATTGCCATCTTCAGTTGTTTTGGCCTGCACTCAGCAAATTTTACAAGATAAATGGATTTTATAGTTACTCACAGTTTTTTGAAGACTTATTTTCACCGTTGACGCTAGTGGAACGCGTTTCTTCTATTTTGTCTTTTCAATTCTAGCGATTCTCTATGGAATTTAGGTCTAAAAATACCTGATTGCTTTAAATTCTTAATTTTGTCTTTAATCAGAAATTTTATCAAGACCTTAGCCTTTAGCAAAGGGAACCATCATGTGTATATTAGTCAGACTGATGACGGGCCTTCAAATTAAGAAAAGTATTTTTCAAAACATTATTTGTTTTCATAATAATCAAACTTAGTAAATGCAAACTTCAACTCGCTTTGCTTCTACTAAATCCTCCCCAATAGTATAACATGGTAAGAGTTTTGTTATTACCATCTGCAGTTGTTTTGGACTGTACTCAGCAAATTTTGCCCGGTAAGCGTAGTTCATAGTTACAGTTTTTCTAAAGGCGCCTCCACACTATAGTCCACCACAAGTCATCACCACCGTCTGGAGGGGGTTTGGCTTATCGTGGCCGATGGCGGCAGACGATAAAATAGCCTTGGCAGATGATGGCTTCCGAGGCGGTTTTTCTCCAAAGATCAAAGGCAGCCAGATGCGCAACTAAAGTGCGCGGTAGACCCTATGGACGAATCCACGTGTTTGGCTCATTTAGTGGCCCAGCTTGTGGACGCGACCCGTGAACCATCGTTCGAGGTCACCATCAGGAAGTGATGAACAACTGGCCATAGTGTGGAGGCTACATAAGATTTATTTACACCGTTGATACTAGTGGACAGCGTGTCTTCTACTTTGTTTTTCAATTATAGCGATTCTCTATGGAGTTTAGTTAGGGAAATACCTGCCTGCTTTAAAATCTTAATATTGTCTTTATTGAAGAATTTTATTCAGACCTTAGTCTTAAGTGAAGGGAACCATCATGTGGTAAGTAATCACACTAATGGAGTGCCTTCAAATTAAGAAAAGGATTTTCCAAAATATTATTTGTTTTCATAGTCAACAAACTTATTAATTACAAACTTCAACTTATTTTGCTTCTACTAAATCCATACCCACTAGTGTAATATGGATTTTAAAAAGGAATTTTGGATCGTTGTTTGAAGCAACACGCGGATGAAGCACTGTTTTCCCCCTCCCCACCACATGACTAGACTAAAAGTGCTCTCCTCATTAAGGATGACTTTTACAACTTACTACATCTACAATCTTTATAGATACTGTAGACGTCAATCCTTTTATTTTTCCTTTATTCATGCAGTCTGTGTAGGCTTTTTCGCTGCAGAGCAGACTGGAAAACATATGACTTTTTGTAGATGGTGACGAAATGTTCTAGTTGAGACATTTTGAAGGATCTAAATATATATGTTTTTTTTTTATTTCAACGGCGTTACGGAAATCTTTAACATTTCTTTATTTTAAAAAGCTTTAAAAGTGCATAGCGCAGACATCTTAGCTTGTTAGAACCTGTCTTCTTCTAGGGTATCCTTCAAAAAGGTAGTGACATTGGATACCACTTCAGTTGATAAATTGTCTCTTTAGACTCGTAGATACTATGAAAATATCAAACTTATCATTAACCTAGTCAACAGAAAATTTTCTTCTAATGTATACATAATCTGTTCTGAATGACATGTTAACTCTCAGTCTTTTAAGAATTGTAAATGACACTCTCCGTTTGAAGTACAATCAAACTGACTTCACTTTCAAAGCTCACTGAACAAAATAAAGATTGTATATGTGTTTCAGGAGTCATACGATTTAAAAGTCGAAAAAATGAAAAATTGTTATCATTTTCGACTTTTCATACCTTGAAAACTACTAGTCTTTCAAAAATATTTTTTAACAGAGTTAGGGCAAATTATTATATTTACATACATATTTCATTTATTTTTGAGACATAAAAAACATTTTTGGTAGAAAGTTTTAAATAAGAGACATTTTGTTGTTAATAAAAACGATATCAAGGATGTTATGATTACTTGGACAGCCATTCAGTAATAGTTTGTTAATTATATCCAATTTTAGATGTTTTGAAATTGTAAACAGTCTTTAATTGAACTAGTCATCATTTTTAATGACCTAATCTTTATTTAGTTAATGTGTGCATTTTGGTTTTTTTTTCATTTATTTCGTTTTCAAATCTATGCACATTTACTCGTATTTACTTGTATTTGGTCAGATCAGGACTATATGAACAGTAATTGTAGTTACTGAGTGGTTTGGTTTGGTTTGGAGTGCTATGGTCTACTTTTTGCAACACGAGGGCTAATGAGACCGGGACCTACAGCTTAAACACCCGATTCCGAATATATAAATTATTTTATAAATAAGCCTTAATAGATTTTTATATATATCATTACATAAATATATATGTTACTATGAAGAGTTCGTAAGATAGTGCACAAAGTGTTGGATATGGTAACTTCAAAATTACATGCAAATTTAATATTAACTAGGTATTTTATATTTTAATTACATAAAACAGGGAGTGTTAATGAAAAAAATATTCGATATTCGGAAAAGATAAAAAATTGAGAAATGATTACATATAACAGTAATAAAAGATAAGAAATTAAATTTTTTAAAGATGTAATATAAGCCTTTTGACATGAAACATGAAGTTCTCTTCTTTACATTTTCTATTCAGATAATTTTGATATTTTTCACTTTTCAAACCCTTCTTAAAATATCAGGTTATAACTTATTTTAAACCAAGATTTTATAATAATAATGTATTTAATATTTGAATTTATTTACTCTTTTGAAAATGTAATATAAAATAACAAATATTATTCATATAAAATTAATAGTAAAGAGAAATATTCAGATTATGTAATTTATATAATAAACATATTGTTAAAATATATCTTTTGTTTTCACTGACCACTATATTTGATTTTTTTCTTTTATAATAAAAGTTGTTAACGAAAGTATTATTTAAAGTTTATAGTATAAAATAACACTCACTTTCCATTAATTATAAGTTTACAAGAAAATTATGTATGCTTAGCATTTATTGTATGCTTAGCATTGTCCTTTTATCTAGAGAAACAGGCAAGAAAATAATACAAAAGCATAATTATTCGGTTATACATAAGTTCTTTCTAAAAAAAAAGGTATGATATCAATTTAATTTCATGGTTTGATGTGCTATGGTCTACTTTTTGCAACACGAGGGCTAATGAGACCGGGATCTACAGCTTAAAGCCGATTCCGAACGGGTACGAAAATCCACACCACAATGGGATTCGAACCCACGAACTGCGGTTCCGACAGCTAGCACCCTAAACAATCGGCCATCGTTCCGCAATTTAATTCTAAATATAAACGTGAAAGAATATTTACGTTACGAGAAGGCATTTACTGCACAATTAGAAAGGTAATCATAATTTGTATGAATCGTAGATAATGAAATTGATAATATCTTCTTCCAAACCGAGCTACATAATTATGTTAATTAATGTTGTTACTTCATACATTCTCCATAAATAAGCTTACATTTACTTAGCATACATTACTAAATAAAATAGTTTAATTATGTGTATTAACTATCTTAATATGATCAGATTTTAGCAATAATAGTAACGTCATATAAATGCTAAATCAATATCCTTCAGCTATTTCTTCTTGATTCCGGTGAAATATTTCTTTAAAGTACTATTTTCTCTGAATATAAAAAGTATTCAAAACAATAAATTTAAGAAAAGCAGATTAAGTTTATTTTACAAAACATTAATCCTTAAATGACGGTTCAGCACTTTATCCGCCTTTCTTCAGATTACAGAATGTTTATCCTTCCAACTGGAACTAAAAAGTGCTGTATAGTAGAACTAAGGTCAGTAATAAAAATATTGTAATCCATAGATTACTTTTAAGATTTTCCATACTCATTTTTTTCTATTCCAGTAGATTTCCTTCGATGGTACGTGTTTGTTTTATATGTGACAACATAATAAATTTATTGGTATTTCTACATCAAAACTTCCTGACTAACCTAAAGTTGATGGAAGATTTTTTTTCTGCATACATGGATATAATCTATATATATATATAAATGAATTTGTGTTTGTCTGTCTGTGTGTACTCGATAGACTCAAAAACCATGCATTCAATCGCCATGAAAATTTGGGAAATTCTTAGGTATATTCCTGGGAAGGTTTTGGTAAATTTTTAACGTTCGAAATCCATTCCTTCCCACTTTTTCGAGCATTTCATGTCATTATTTCAAGCATTATTTTCCCCGGTTAAAAGCAAACGATTAAATTTTTAATTTATCGCATCATAACTAAGTGAAAGAAGCAATATTTCTAGCAATGTGACGTCATCCCATGTAATTGTTTTAACCGCAGTTTTCCTCGGTTAAAAGCAGGAGATTAAAATTTTTAATTTATTACATAATACATAGGTGAAAATATTTTTCTATCAGTATGACATCATTCCTTTAAACTCTCATTTATTCATTTCTTATTCTATATTATTTAAACATCGTCTGCTTAGTATCCATTCGATTTGACCTGGAAATTTAGATATAAATTGATTCACTTTCATTTCTAAGTGACGCAAATTAAAGCATTTTTATATAAGAATTAATTTTAAATTTAATCCTTAGTTACTTTTTACGTTACAATGAAATGCTTATCAACAATATTTCAACAAAAACGAGTACAAATTTCAGTGACTTTCATGGGAAAATAAAAACCTATCATTTTGTATAGTTATCTTTATATTTATATATGGTTGTGTTTCTGTTTCATACAAAACGACGTAGTTTGTCATAAATTTAGTTAGTTTTGGACAACATTTATTAATACCACCAAAATTAGCACTGTTGTTGTCAAACTCTCTGCTTCCTATTTTACCACTTAATATGCCAATATCTATCCTAAAACTGAATATTGTTATAATACCCTTATAATAAAATTATATAAATATGCCACTGACTCGAACTGCACTGTGACGAATTTAGAGAGTTATG
Organism: Pardosa pseudoannulata; assembly: GCA_032207245.1. Taxonomy (NCBI): domain Eukaryota; kingdom Metazoa; phylum Arthropoda; class Arachnida; order Araneae; family Lycosidae; genus Pardosa; species Pardosa pseudoannulata. The sequence continues at coordinate 84,281,002 of CM063511.1, forward strand.
CAAGAAAAGAAATCTTTGTTTAAAAGTAATACATAAGTTCACCGTAGAAAAGCACGGGCACACTTGCTAGTTAGGTATAAAAACAGCTCAGTATAACCATCAATAATTAGGGAAAACCTTTGAAGCGTTTTGACTAGAGTGCCTGGAAAACAATTTTTATATGTAAAGTCCACGCCATATTTTTGCTTTCAGTTCTCCACAGGAATGCAAAATGAAATCTGATGATAATATTGCCACGAAATGAAAGATTCAAAGGTTTTGGCGCAGTTTGTCCAAAGAGGAAAGCGCGCCACTAAATTTCAAACAATGAACCAACCAAGGAACATTTTGGCTCAGTTGGCAAAGTAATTGGACCCGTAAACGAGAGGTTGCGGGTTCAAACGCAAGCGAGGCAAGACGCCTTAAAAAAATTCACTTCCGTTAAATCGTTCTTTATGTTTATTCCATTGCAAATTTATGTAAATTTCAGTTTCCATTTTCTGCGAGTCTTCCAAGTTTGGAAGGTTTCACGAGTCTATAAAAGTAGCGACTCATTCAGTTGCATGAAAAATAAAAATTCTGGAGTGCTTTCGTTTCCATTACTACTTTTACCTCATCAGCTCATCCACGCGACAATATACCGCAATATCGTTCTCTAGGTTGGTGTTGTCTTATGCCACTTGGTCAAACCAAGCACGATTGAGCCGAAGGTTACTTCGTATAAAGGCAAGGGGGTGGCCTATCGTTTTGACGAACACCACAAGGGTTAAAGTACGGCTTTATGCTCAAATGGGTCCTCCTAAGTTTTGTAATTTTGGAACAGGCCAAGCAGAAGACCAATAGACTTGGCCTGCCACCCCCAAATGTATTAATTGAGTACTTGGGACATTGTGACCACGAACATATTTTACGTGCCCCAGTTACCTTTAACGAACACGGCGGATCTTAGACTGGATCGGGGTCCCAACCCGAAACCCTTTAGTTACGAGATTGCCTTTGCCGACTGAGCTACCGCGGAACTCATTCTCTGGGTGACTACAGGGGTTATACAACTGTTAAATTCATAAAAAAAATAGATTTTTCAGGAAAATATGTATGTGAAAAGGAATTTAGTTCTGAACATTTTAAAACAATCCGCGTAAAAAATTCCAATATTGAGAGGGGTAATGAATAAAAAGGAATCAGCTATTTACTGTAAACAAATTCATGATTTCATAATTTAACTTAATTTTTTTTCATGAAATTTTTACAGGTTGTATACAATACAATTTTCATCCGAATGAACTAAATTTTCTTGTATATTTCCCCAAATATCCATTGTTTTCAATATCTTTTTAAAACTGTATGTGTGTTATAAATATATACAAATTAAGGTTCAAAGTTATTAAGATATTGTAAAATGTTTTAAAACAATAAGTTTGAAGTTAATTAAATTAATAGTAAACACGTACGTTATCCTATATCAGTCTCGAATGACATTTAAAGTTAAGTGGCAAGTATGGTGATGGAAGAAGTAAACATTTTTAAAAAACACGCCGTTTATTTAACATGCATTACATTTAAAAAAATTACATTATAAGCTTGCTTCAATAAAATAATAAGGTGCTATCATAATACCCTCTCAGGGAATCAAAACAACCGGAGTCATCACTCAGTAACTACAATTACTGTTCATATAGTACTGAGCTGACCAAATACAAGAGTAAATTTGCATAGATTTGAAAACAAAATAAATGAAAAAAAAAACCAAAATACACATATGAACTAAATAAAGAATAGGTCATTACAAATGATGACTAGTTCAATTAAAGACTGTTTACAATTTCAAAACATCTAAAATTGGATATAATTAACAAACTATTACTGAATGGCTGTCCAAATAATCATAACATCCTTCATATCATTTTTATTAACAACAAAGTGTTTCTTATTTAAAACTTTCTAACAAAAATGTTTTTTTATGTCTCAAAAATAAATGAAATATGTATGTAAAGATAATAGTTAGCCAAACTATGTTAAAATAATATTTTTGTAAAACTGGTAGTTTTCAAGGTATTAAGTTTAAAATGATAACAATTTTTCATTTTTTCGACTTTTAAGTCTTATGTCCCTTGAAACACCTATACAATCTTTATTTCGTTTCGTGAGCTTTGACAGTGAAGTCAGTTTTACTTAACTTGAAACGGAGAGAGCAGTTTACAATTATTAAAAGATTCAGAGTAAGCATCTCATCCAGCACAGAATACGTGTATAATGGAAGAAAATTTCTGTTGACTAGGTTAATGATAAGTTTGATATTTTCTATTTAGGGAGTGTGTAAGAGTCTAAAGAGGCAATTTATCAACTGAAGTGGCATGCAATGTCACTACTTCTTGAAAAGAAACCCTAGAAGAAGACAGGGTCTAACTAAGGCGTCTTCGATATGTACTTGTAAAGTTTTTTTTAAAAAACAAAGATATGTTAACGATTTCTGTAACGCCGTTGAACTAAAAATATATATTTAGCTTCTCCAAAATATCTCAACTAGATTTGTTCTTCACTATCTACAAAAAGTTCTATGTTTACCAGTCTGCCATGCATCGGAAAAGCTTAGACTGACTACATCAATAAATGAAAATTAAAACAATTGACGTCTACAATAACCATAAAGACAGAAGATCTAGTAACTTGTAACAGTCATCCTTAGTAAGAAGAGCACTTTTAGTCTAGTCATGGTGTAGGGAGGAGAAAATTGTGCTTCATCCTCATGTTGCTTCAAACTACAATCCAAAATTCCATTATGCAAGTGGAAATGAATTTAGTAGAAGCAAAGAGAGGTGAAGTTTGTAATTACTAAGTTTGTTTACTATGAAAATAAACAATATTTTGGAAAATCCTTTTCTTTATTTGAAGGCACGTCATCAGTGTGATTTATTTACACATGATGGTCTCTTTCGCTTAAGGCTAAAGTCTGGATGAAATTCCTGAATTATGACAATATTAAGATTTTAAAGCAATCAGGTATTTCCCGAACTAATCATTATAGTTAATCGCTAGAACTGAAAAGTCAGATAGAAGAGACGCTGTCCACTAGTAAAAACGGTGTAAATAAGTCTTAAACTCTGTAATTAAATATGAACTCCACTTCTCTTACAATAATTGCTGAGTGCAGGTCAAATCAACTGCAGATTGTAATAACAAAACACTTACGATACTATAATATTCAAAGTGAGTATATTTCATAATAAGGTTTTGTAGTTCCATTGGCTTTCTAAAGGGATTTTTTGTCTACACAATAATATTTACCTTTTTCAATGAGCTGTGTTGCACTGTAAAGATTATCAAATAAACTTAAATTGGTATCAAAAAGACGATATTTGGTAAAGTAAATAAATAATTAGTAATTAAATAGTAAACATTATGTACTAAAAAGTAAATAAACACATACAAATATATTATAGTTGTTGACTCTAATAATGCTTGGACGAGCCAATCTCGTACTCCAGATATTTCCTAATTTAAGCCGAAAGTTTCTGTTTTTCGTTTTATCCACGCTTGAATCGAAGAACAACTTTTAGGTTAATGTAGGTTCTCATAAGTTGGAACCATGAACCAAGCAGAAAACCCCGTAGGTTTTGCCTGATACCCACTGAGTCATCGACTGAAATTAGAATGCACAGTAAACAAGAATTTGTTTTACGGACCCTATTTTACGGGATAATTTACAAGATGGTTTTTGTTTGGTTCGTTCCTCAAACTCAAAATCTATCGGCTATGAGTTGACGCTTTTGTCGACTGCTTTCGTGACTCGCATAAATGTTTTGTTAATACTCATAGTAATCACTTACGTTATCCTTTATCAGTCTCAAATGACATTTAAAGGTAAGTGGCAAGTATGGTGAAGAAATAAGTAAATATTAAAAAAAACACGCCGTTTATTTAACATGCATTACAATTAAAAAAAACAATGACATTATAAGCTTGCTCCACTAACAATAAAATAATAAGGTGCTATCATAATACCCACTCAGGGAATCAAAACAACCGAAGTCATCACTCAATAACTACAATTTCATATAGTACTGAGCTGACCAAATACAAGAGTAAATTTGAATAGATTTGAAAACAAAATAAATGAAAAAAAAACCCATAACATAAAAAATACTCATAACATAGTTTAATGCTAAAATAAGTCAATAATTAGTTCGTGCTTTTAACCTCAGATAATTTACATTGAGGTCTGCGGAAAGCTCTATACGCTAATAAAATCCCATCATTATATTTCCCGTGAATGCATGAAGCCTCAAACTAATTAAATTCAACATTCCGTGAAATTAATAAGAGATTTAGGAAGGTGTTTAAGAAAACACTATTTCATAATATCTTGAAGCAAAGTTAAATTTTTACACCAATGTACTTTAACTCGGGGATAGAGTAGAGGAGGATATCCTCATCACAGCACTTTCTTTCACATTTCTTCATAATTTTCCACAGAGACATCGACTGAAATTAGAAAGCGCAGCAAACAAGAATCTATTTTACGTACCTCAGTCGCTGATAATTTACAAGATGGTCTTTATCTGGTTCGTGGCTCAAACTCAAAATCTTCCGGCAATGACTTGACGTTTTTGTGGACTGAGCTTTCGGGACTTACATAAGTGTTGTATTAATACTCATAACATAATTTAATCCTGAAATATAAGTCAATAATTAATTCTTGCTTCCAGCCACAGACAATTTACATAGAGGGTAGCGGAAATCTGTATACGCTAATAAAGTCTTAATATAAATCATAATATTTCCCAGAATTGTATGAAGCCTCAAAATAATTAGACTCAACATTTCGTGAAATTAATAAGATATTTAATAAGGTTTTTAAGAAAGACTATTTTACAATATCTTGAAGCAAAGTTAAATTTTTACACCAGAGTACTTTAACCTGGGAATAGAGTAGGGGAGGATATACTCATCACAACACTT
>CM063511.1:84290939-84295939 GCA_032207245.1 Pardosa pseudoannulata
TCATAGTGACTATCTATGATCCTTATAATCTAATATATTTTTAAGAGAAATAAATGAAGATTTAGGTGGTACATAAAGTCATTAATTTGTTATTCATATGATGTTAGAGAGTAAACAAATCAATAAAAGGATTCATTAACTTTATAAAGCCTTATCATATATATTCTTTAAAACTCATTGAAAATTGCTCAACTTTAATCATTTATACTTTATATTTTATACTTTATGTTTTCTATTTACTATTTACTATTTTCTATTTTCTATTTTATGTTTTAAGATTTATGATTTTTGTTTTATGTTTTGTGTACTATGTTTTATGTTTTATATTTTATATTATATAGTTAATATTTAATATTTAATATTTTATATTTTATATTTTATATTTTATATTTTATATTTTATATTTTATATTTTATATTTTATATTTTACACTTAATATTTATATTTTATATTTTATAATTTACATTCTATATTTTATATTTTATATTTTATATTTTTATACTTTATATTTTATATTTTATATTTTATATTTTATACTTTATATTTTATATTTTATATTTTATATTTTTTATTTTATATTTCTTGTAAGAAATTTCTCTTACAGATAGCTTTTTTTAAATCTTGTACGGATTTATTAACAATAAGACTTTTTACTAATTTTTACAAGACTCATCTACAATATCTTTATATGTTATAAATACAATACTACATTCCTTAATGTAAGATATTACGTTATAATATTGGTGAACCCGTTTGACTTTCGAATTCTTATAAATGCGTAATCGCAAATCATCAATTTTGCTGATAAAAGTTGTGTTTGTGAATTCTAATACTTATATATTTTTCAGTTTAAATCTTTCTTTCCTCATGCTCAGTTTAGTACCCGAAAGAGGTGAGTGTAATTAGTATTATATAAAAAAAATAACTCATACTCATCATCTAAGTCCTTCTCTCTCAGAGGGTTAATCATGCATTTTTCTTAGAGAAACCACCGTAGATTTAGGCACGTGCATTAAGAAATGAATCTATTATTCAGATGGTGCTAGGTGAACTTATATTTTATATTTTATATTTTGTATTTTATATTTTATATTTTGTATTTTGTATTTTATATTTTATATTTTATATTTTATATTTTATATTTTATATTTTATATTTTATATTTTATATTTTATATTTTATATTTTATATTTTATATTTTATATTTTATATTTTATATTTTATATTTTGTATTTTATATTTTATATTTTATACTTTATATTTTATATTTTATATTTTATATTTTATATTTTATATTTTACATTTTATATTTTTATACTTTATATTTTACATTTGATATTTTACATTTGATATTTTACATTTGATATTTTATATTTTATATTTTATACTTTATATTTTATACTTTATATTTTATATTTTATGTTTTATATTTTTATATTTTATACTTTATATTTTTATATTTTACATTTTATATTTTATATTTTATATTTTATATTTTATATTTTATATTTTATATTTTATATTTTATATTTTATATTTTATATTTTATATTTTATATTTTAAATTTTATATTTTATATTTTATATTTTATACTTCATATTTTATACTTTATATTTTATATTTTATATTTCTTGTAAGAAATTTCTCTTACAGATATTTTTTTTAAATCTTGTATGGATTTATTAACAATAAGACTTTTTACTAATTTTTACAAGACTCATCTACAATATCTTTATATGTTATAATTACAATACTACATTTCCTTAATGTAAGATATAATATTAGTAAACCCGTTTGACTTTCGAATTCTTATAAATGCGTAATCGCAAATCATCAATTTTGCTGATAAAAGTTGTGTTTGTGAATTCTAATACTTATATATTTTTCAGTTTAAGTCTTTCTTTCCTCATGCTCAGTTTAATACCCGAAAGAGGTGAGTGTAATAAGTATGATATAAAAAAAATAACTCATACTCATCATCTAAGTCCTTCTCTCTCAGAGGGTTAATCATGCATTTTTCTTAGAGAAACCACCGTAGATTTAGGCACGTGCATTAAGAAATGAATCTATTATTCAGATGGTGCTAGCTGAACTTATATTTTATATTTTATATTTTTTATATTTTATATTTTATATTTTGTATTTTATATTTTATATTTTATATTTTATATTTTATATTTTATATTTTATATTTTATATTTTATATTTTATATTTTATATTTTATATTTTATATTTTATATTTATATTTTATAATTTTTATATTTTATATTTTATATTTTATATTTCATATTTTGTATTTTACATTTTATATTTTATACTTTATATTTTATATTTTATGTTTTATATTTTATATTTCATATTTTACATTTTATATTTATACTTTATATTTTACATTTGATATTTTATATTTTATATTTTATATTTCATATTTCATATTTCATATTTTATATTTTATATTTTATATTTATATTTTATATTTTATGTTTTATATTTTATATTTTATAATTTATATTTTATATTTTATATTTTATATTTTATATTTTATATTTTATATTTTATATTTTATATTTTATATTTTATATTTTATATTTTATATTTTATATTTTATATTTTATATTTTATATTTTATATTTTATATGTTATATTTTATATTTTATATTTTATATTTCTTGTAAGAAATTTCTCCTACAGATAGCTTTTTTTAAATCTTGTACGGATTTATTAACAATAAGACTTTTTACTAATTTTTACAAGACTCATCTACAATATCTTTATATGTTATAAATACAATACTACATTCCTTAATGTAAGATATTACGTTATAATATTGGTGAACCCGTTTGACTTTCGAATTCTTATAAATGCGTAATCGCAAATCATCAATTTTGCTGATAAAAGTTGTGTTTGTGAATTCTAATACTTATATATTTTTCAGTTTAAATCTTTCTTTCCTCATGCTCAGTTTAGTACCCGAAAGAGGTGAGTGTAATTAGTATTATATAAAAAAAATAACTCATACTCATCATCTAAGTCCTTCTCTCTCAGAGGGTTAATCATGCATTTTTCTTAGAGAAACCACCGTAGATTTAGGCACGTGCATTAAGAAATGAATCTATTATTCAGATGGTGCTAGGTGAACTTATATTTTATATTTTATATTTTGTATTTTATATTTTATATTTTGTATTTTGTATTTTATATTTTATATTTTAAATATTTTATATTTTATATTTTATATATTTTATATTTTATATATTTTATATTTTATATATTTTATATTTTATATATTTTATATTTTATATTTTATATTTTATATTTTATATTTTGTATTTTACATTTTATATTTTATACTTTATATTTTATATTTTATGTTTTATATTTTATATTTTATATTTTACATTTTATATTTTATACTTTATATTTTACATTTGATATTTTACATTTGATATTTTACATTTGATATTTTATATTTTATATTTTATACTTTATATTTTATACTTTATATTTTATATTTTATGTTTTATATTTTATATTTTATACTTTATATTTTATATTTTACATTTTATATTTTATATTTTATATTTTATATTTTATATTTTATATTTTATATTTTATATTTTATATTTTATATTTTATATTTTATATTTTATATTTTATATTTTATATTTTATATTTTATATTTTATATTTCTTGTAAGAAATTTCTCTTACAGATATTTTTTTTAAATCTTGTATGGATTTATTAACAATAAGACTTTTTACTAATTTTTACAAGACTCATCTACAATAACTTTATATGCTATAAATACAATACTACATTTCCTTAATGTAAGATCTTACGTTATAATATTAGTAAACCCGTTTGAATTTCGAATTCTTATAAATGCGTAATCGCAAATCATCAATTTTGCTGATAAAAGATGTGTTTGTGAATTCTAATACTTATATATTTTTCAGTTTAAGTCTTTCTTTCCTCATGCTCAGTTTAATACCCGAAAGAGGTGAGTGTAATTAGTTTGATATAAAAAAAATAACTCATACTCATCATCTAAGTCCTTCTCTCTCAGAGGGTTAATCATGCATTTTTCTTAGAGAAACCACCGTAGATTTAGGCACGTGCATTAAGAAATGAATCTATTATTCAGATGGTGCTAGCTGAACTTATATTTTATATTTTATATTTTGTATTTTATATTTTATATTTTGTATTTTATATTTTATATTTTATATTTTATATTTTATATTTTATATTTTATATTTTATATTTTATATTTTATATTTTATATTTTATATTTTATATTTTATATTTTATATTTTATATTTTATATTTTTATATTATATACTTTATATTTTATATTTTATATTTTATATTTTATATTTTTTATTTTATATTTTATATTTTATATTTTTATACTTTATATTTTATATTTTATATTTATATTTTATATTTTATATTTTACATTTTATATTTTATACTTTATATTTTACATTTGATATTTTACATTTGATATTTTACATTTGATATTTTATATTTTATATTTTATACTTTATATTTTATACTTTATATTTTATATTTTATATTTTATATTTTATATTTTACACTTAATATTTATATTTTATATTTTATAATTTACATTCTATATTTTATATTTTATACTTTATAATTTATATTTTATATTTTATAATTTATATTTTATATTTTATATTTTATATTTTATCTTTCTTGTAAGAAATTTCTCTACAGATATTTTTTTTAAATCTTGTATGGATTTATTAACAATAAGACTTTTTTACTAATTTTTACAAGACTCATCTACAATAACTTTATATGCTATAAATACAATACTACATTTCCTTAATGTAAGATCTTACGTTATAATATTAGTAAACCCGTTTGAATTTCGAATTCTTATAAATGCGTAATCGCAAATCATCAACTTTGCTGATAAAAGTGTGTTTGTGAATTCTAATACTTATATATTTTTCAGTTTAAGTCTTTC
>CM063511.1:84300939-84338439 GCA_032207245.1 Pardosa pseudoannulata
ACTATTCCTTTCTAAAAATTTATTTTGAAAGTGAAGGTATAATAATTTTTTTTTGTTTTTACTTACATGAAGGTTTTTATTGAAACTATTTAGACAAATATTAATTGTACAAATTACGACTCCTTTGAATATGTAATTTTGAAACCTTTTATTCTCATAGTTGAGAGTTTTCACAACAGTAATAATTTATCTTTTGTTGAATACATTTTGTGCGAACAGAAAATCCGTTAAATGGATTATAAGAAAAAAAACATATTCTGACAATGTACCCTGAAGTTCAAATTTTGTCTCGGATTAAGGGTATTATGTACCAATGACTTATACCAGGCCTGTTGACACAAAAAATTAAGACACCAGATACAAATTAGCGAAGACTTACCCTTTTGCAGACTGTTTATTTACAATTCTATTTTTGAGAAATCTGGTGATACAAATAAAACATATTAAACCTCAATAGGGAGAAGTCGTAAACTGCAGGAATGTTAGTGCAACTCCCTGCCGCTGATGACGCTCTTATGGTTGAGCAGCTAGATTTTCGCTCCGTCTTGGTCTGCTTTTTCTTTAAAGAATTCAAAACGTGGAATATGACTACTGTTGCCAGGGCCAAAAAAGACTGACCCATGTTAGACATTTTCCATCCCCAATATTCAAGTCCTTGGACTGGCGTTTACCAGTAGCGTAACTCATTGTTACAAAGAGACAGTTAACATCGATATTAATTCTCAACCTTGATTCTAAAAAAAAAAACGAAAATTGCTTTTTAATGTTGAGTTTTTTGACTCTGACTAATATTTAAAGCTAGATTTCTGCGTGTGGAAAATTTTCAAAGTGGATTATAAGAAAAAAAATATATTCTGACATTTCACCCTAATATTCAAGTTTGGGCTCGGATTTACCAAGGGTCGGTTAAATTAACCTCGATTGAAATCTCGATTATATTAAAACTAATTTTGTTATTTAGTTATTTTGACTCTGACTAATATTTAAAGCTAGATTTCTGCGTGTGGAAAATTTGCAAAGTGGATTATAAGAAAAAATAATATATTCTGACATTTCACCCTAATATTCAAGTTTGGGCTCGGATTTACCAAGGGTCGGTTAAATTAACCTCGATCGATTCCTCGATTATATTAAAACTAATTTTGTTATTTACTCTGACTCATATTTCTATCTTGTGAGGAGCATTGGATTACAAGAAAATAACATGTTCTGACTTTGTACCCTGATAAACTTCGATGAATTAATTATTTATTCTTTATTTTAGGAGCATTGAGCTACATCTGTACTTTGGTATGCTTTAGGTAGTCTTACATGTATTCTAATTAGTTTTTTGCTAGTATAAAATTCCTCTAAGTTGGTAATTTCAGCTTAAGTATTCAATCCGACATCACAAATCATCTAAATGATCTCATCACTTAATCAAAACTGGTATTTACGAAGGTAATATTTTTTCATTTAAAAGCTAAAGTGAGTATCTTCAACTTTCAAGATATTGTCATTTTTTACAATATCAAGAATTTATTTCAAATAAGTGTTCAACGTACATGAAGATCAAATATTTGGCAAAGGGTTAAAGAAGTCAAACAGGGGAAACTGTCCAACTATTCATCAATCACTAAGGTATTATACATTTCAATTTTTCAAAATGTGCAAGAACTCATCATTAATCAAAATTGAACTTTCGACTGTTCAATCATAACCTAAAGTAATTTCATTTGCAAATAGACAAATTATTTTAGTTAAAATTTAAATTGACATGGAAGTACATATAAGGCAGTGGTTATATATTATGCATCGTAATTATAGGGAAATGAGTAAGATTGAAAAATTTGTATTATTCTATCTTAGACATTTTTGTAATTTGAATATAATTTTATCTTCACTGAATTTTAATTTTTATTTTTGTACCTTGGACATTTTTGTAATTTGAATATAATTTTATTTTAGTTGAATTTTATTTTTTTATTATTTTATCTTAGACATTTTTATAATTTCAATATAATTTTATTTTTGTTAAACTTATTTTTTATTATACTATCATAGACATTTTTTATAATTTGAATATAATTTTATCTTAGTTAAATTTTATTTTTCTAATATTCTATCTTAGACATTTTGTAATTTTAATAAAATTTTATTTTCGTTAAATTTTATTTCATATTATACATTTACTAATAGCATATATTGCAAAATGTATTTAAGGATAGTTATTAGTACCAGGACATTTCTATGTCTTTACATGCACTGATGTGTGTTTATTTACATACACAAATTGGAGTGTAAAATATTTCCCCAAAAGTCATTCTAAACCCCCCAAAAAATTTTTCGACATTTTATTAACATTTTTTATTCTATATTTAAAATTTGTTTTATAAATTTATAACAATTTATTGGCCAGAAATCAACGAAATCAGATGTACTTTAAGTATTATTGGAATATTGTTTAATAATGATGTAGCATAACTTAAGATGTATAAATGTCTGTTTAAAAATAGATTGCCCACGTATAAAAAAACAATAAGTTTCATATTAAATTAATACTCATAATTTCACTCCTTTTATTACAACGATTTAAAAAAAATCATATAATGTAGAAATTTACCATACTTCTACATCCATGAATTTGGAAATAAAATACTTACCCAAAACTCATTTTAAACCCAAATTTAATTTGTATATATGTTATTGGCATTTTTTATTCTATATTTAAAAATTGTTTTATAAATTCATAAGCATTTATCGTCCGGTAATTACCAAAATGAGGTGCACTTTAAATATTAGAGGGATATTGTTTAATAATGAAGTAATATTACTTAAGATGCATAAATGAATGTTTAAAAATAGATTGCCCACTTATTAAAATAACAATAAGTTGCATATTAAATTAATACTCATAATTTCACTGCTTTATTACAACGATTAAAAAAATCATATAATGTAGTAATTTACCATACTTCTATATCCATAAATTTGGAAATAAAATACTTTCCCAAAACTCATTTTAAACCCAAAATTAATTTTTATACATCTTAGTATTCTATATTTAAGAATTGTTTTATAAATTCATAAGAATTTATAGCCCGGTAATTAACGAAGTAAGGTGCAATTTAAGTATTTGTGGGATATTATATAATAATGAAGTATCATTACTTAAAATGTATAAATGATTGTTTAAAATATATTTCACACGTATAAAAATAACAATAAGTTGCATATTAAATTAACACTTATAATTTCACTGCTTTTATTACAACGATTTAAAAAAATTACATAATGTAGAAATTTACCATACTTATATTGTTACAGTTAAACAGAATAATTTTGATTACACATCCGTATACGTATTATATCTTAAACTTCTACAATCGTTAAAGAAGCATATATAATCTTCTGAATATATTCTGTAAAAAAAAAATTCTCTTACTTGTACAGAGTAACGAAACAATATAAAAGAAAGCTTGCTCACAAATTCTGTCGAGTAAAAAGATCGAGAAATATTCATAATCCAAGAAAATACAATAACGAGTTTACTAACAAAACAGAATAACACAGCAATTTTTTTCTTACAAGAATCTAAGCAAATATGCTTCAGTTACTACAAAGCTTAATTAAATAATCCCTAGATTTTATTTAATAATGTCAGATTTAATCACTTTATCCAATTTACTCTATGTTTTTCATGGACTAAAAGGTTTTCTAATATTTTACAGATTTCCGACTTTAGGTTATAAAAATATCAACAACTAACGGAAATTGATGTTTTGTAGAATTTATCTTAATATTATTTGACTATTTAATAAGAGATTTTCTGAATTAGTATCATTGTATTAAGACGAGAAATGAAAAATATGTTTATGATATTAACGATTATTAATTTCCTTAGGTCATTTATTGTCTGTGTTTTTATGCTTTACATATTTTCTTCATTTATTTACTGCATTATAGATGCGGGAATCGATGTTAAGTAAAAGACAAAGATGCATTTAGAAATGAACACACTAGAAATGCCAGGATTTGTAAATTATATCAGAACAACTTTTTACCTAGATTTGTGGAATACTTTATTTGCTAAAAAAATTACATAATAAAATAAATCTTACAGTTTTATTGAAATTTTTTTAAATTTACTTATTTAATACAATTGTATTTGAACTATATTAAAATTTTATAAAAATTATATAAAAAATAAAATTTTATAAAAATTATATAAAAAATAAAATTTTATACAAATTATAAAAAAAAATAAAATGTTATAAAAATTATAGAAAAAATAAAATTTTATAAAAATTATAGAAAAAATAAAATTTTATAAAAATTATAGAAAAAATAAAGTTTTATAAAAATTATATGAAAAATAAAATTTTATAAAAATCATATAAAAATACAATTTTGCAAAAATTATATTAAAAATAAAATTTTATAAAAATTATAGAAAAAATGCAATTTTATAAAAATTCTAGAAAAAATAATTTTATAAAAATTATAGAAAAAAATAAAGTTTTATAAAAATTATATGAAAAATAAAATTTTATAAAAATCATATAAAAATACAATTTTGCAAAAATTATATTAAAAATAAAATTTTATAAAAATTATAGAAAAAATGCAATTTTATAAAAATTCTAGAAAAAATAAAATTTTATAAAAATTATATAATAAACAAAATTTTATAAAAATTATATAATAAACAAAAATTTATAAAAATTATATAAAAAATAAAATTTTGCAATTATATTCAAAAAAATTTTATTTATATAATTTTCCTTATACATTAAACGGTTTCATGGCATTTGAAAGATTTCAGGTTTTTTAAGTTTATGAAAATATCAACAAACACTAAAGTTGATGATTTGAGAATGTATATTATTGCTTGTTTATGAAACGAAATATTGAAATTTGCTTAATATCTTCTTTGTTGAGAAAAAATTTACCTTATTTTTTTTACATTTATATTTATTTAATTTAAGTAATTATATTTAAATTACATACGAAATTATATTTTATAATCAGATTTATAAAATTTATAATTACTAAAATTTTACAATTATATTTATAAAAATTACATTTACTTTAATTTTACGTTTATATTTACAAAAATTATATGTCCTCAATTTTCTTTACAGGTTAAAGGAAATTCTGACATTTGAACGCTTTCCCATTTTTTTAAGTGTGTAAATGAAAAAATGTTACGTTGTCCTAGTGCTTGAACAAGAAGAAATTTGAATTCATGAAAAAACACATGGACAAATATGTCTTGATTAAATAATTTTATAAAATTAAATGCTTAAGGAATACAATAGGAATTTAACTTATTATTTGTAGAAATCGATGATTCCTCTGGATTAGGCGGCGGTTTCTGAAATATGCTTTTCCATTTTCTAGTGTAGCTCTAAAAAATGTCTATCCCGCAAGTAGCGGATACTATCAGTGTTCACACTCTTCTCTCAGCGTTTACCCTATTCTCCTAACAACCTTGTCTTCTAAAAAGTCCGACTGTCCCGCATAGAAAAAATAGGGGTCCACTCCAGAACGAAGAGGTCAGAATCCAGGCAAACCAACGGACCTTTCTATTGGTTGGGAGAAGTCTGAAGTTTTTTTCTAGTTCAAACCGGTCCTGTTCTGTATATCATTGACGAAGACTCACGGGAAGAGGTAAAAAAAAGCTGAACCGAATGTAACATATTGTTACAGTAAAATATCAAGAAAGAAGTGCAGTTGATGTTTTGGAGGATTTATTTTAATATTTGTTACATTATTACATAAGATAATTTCTGAAACAGTAACCTTTTACTGAAAGAAAAAACGAATAATCTGTTTTATAATATTAATGATTACACAGGCCTGCGATGAAAAAAAATACTAGGGATGTGACATCTAAACTTAACGTATTTTTTAATACTGATTTTGAAAAGAATCATTAAATATGTCTATCACGTCACATTTTTTTGAAAAATTGAATTTTATGTGGTTTTTTTATGAATATTTCTCATGTATTTTGCTTTCATACTTTCCTTCGTGTTTTAACATTTTACCGTGATGAAACCCTTCTGTGGTAAACTACCCTTCTGTGGTAAACTACAACAGAGCAGTTAGTATTTTAGGGCTTTTAAAGCTTCAATGTTGATCCAAATCACCAATTAGACAGATTCCTGGAAGCGCGCGAGCCTGGAAAGAGCCTAGGCACTCGCAATGTCCCTCTTCATCATCCCTCCCTCCCGTCGCAATCGCTGTTAACCTATAGCGACGCTCGAATCCCTATCAGGCCAAAGCAACCACTTTTTATTGGTAGAGGAATCGTGAAATGGAAATTATTCAGTATTTTGACGAAGACGAGAACCTTATTTTTCAGATTTAAAAAATTTCCCTTCCTACAAAAAGATGATTTTTATATTCAAAAATGGAACCTTAAATTACTTCATCATAAAAAAACTCACCATTATCACATTTAAAGAAAGGTATGAAAACCTAGCTCTCGTTCTCAAACAAAAATATACGAAACATGGTTGATCATTGCGGTGATTTAAAAATCATCACCATGCTTCTCGATCAACAAAACGGTATACAAAATGTTTTATTTTGAGTGGGACAGCCGTGACATAAAAACACATAGGGTCAGAAAAGATTCAAAAGCCAAGGCACAATCTGCCAACACAAAAATGTAATTCGAGAAAGCTTGGTTGATCCAAAAAAAGTATTATTACCCTCCCTGCACATAAAATTAGGTTATGAAGCAGTTTGTTAAGTCTCTTCCAAAGATGGTGATTGCTTAAAATATATGTGTAAAAAGTTTCCTGGATTTTTGAAGCCAAAAAAAAGAAGTATCTTCGTAAAAAAAAAATTATTAGAAATAACAAATTTGAGACAACTATATTAAAAAAGAGAAGCTTGGGTTGCCTTCAAAGATGTTGTGGAAAAAAAAATCCAAAAATTGATTTAAAAAAATTAAAATGTTGCTAGATAAATTTTAAGTATTTGTAAATATTGCAGTGTATTCATATTTTGGACTTTTTCCCATATTTAGGATCCGTCAGCGAAGAACAAGAAAAAACATGAAGAATATGGAGAAAAATATCAAGGTAGGTGGAATAAGAATATGCTTGCCGACTATTGTTGGATATTAGCAAGAGATGAAGATAAGATTGAACGTAAAAGAAGAACGTCAAAAAGAAATTTTAACGGAAAAAATGTACGTAACTAAATTTAAATGTCTTTGTTTCGTATTGAGTTTCAAATATATTTCAAACTTACATTTATTATATATATAAACCCTAATAAAACGTAAAAACAGGTAGTTGGGGTTTTTCTAGGAGTGTTTTTCATATAAAATTAATGTAAAAAACTTAATAACGAGGGAACTTTTTTTCTCGCCCTGGTGCAGCTCATGCGTTCTGGTTGCGATGGTTTTCATTCTTTAAATACAAAATGTAAACATTTTTAATTTTAATTGGTGCTTAAAAATTAATATGCCTAATCTTAAACAGATTAAATACACTCACATGAATAACTCACTGTTGCCAGTCAGTACAAGCTAACAGTTCGAGAGCATTTTTTCCATATAGGATATTACCAGTAATATGTACATCAATTTTACAAAAAATCCTGACTTGATGGAAAAAAAATGGAGGTCATTTTCGAAATCAGCATACCAAATAACTTAAAAATAAGAAAAAACTTCTCTTGTATTTTTCAAAAATTTCAATTTCGCAGGCCTGTGTTATTATCTAGGTTAGTGAGATTATTTATTTTCACTACCTTTAAGTTTTAAATATTATTTTATCAAATTCTACTTTATAAATTTAGGAATCAATGCTAAGTAGCATAGGCGGCACATTACACACTGGAACTATACGGGTTGGCAAATTTAAGAACGGTATTTCGATTAAATATGTTAAATATTTACTCTTTTGAGCAAAAATTTGCATTAAAAATTATATTTTTCAATCATGTTTACTAAAGTTATATTAATTTAATTTATACAATTATATTTAAATGGCATAAAATTCAAATTTTACAATTATATTTACAATAACTTAATTTAATTAAATTTTAAGGTTATATTTTCAAAATATATATTTTCCAAAATTTATTTTTGGAATGAAGGATTTTCTAACATTACAAAGATTTCCGATCTTCTGAATTTATAAAAATATTAACAAATAGCTGCAATTGATGTTTTGAAAAATTAATTTTAATATTTATTTGATTCTTTAATAAGACAGTTTATAAATTAAATCCTTTTACTAAGAGAAGAAATGAAAAATATGTTATACGATATTAATGATTATTAAATTAATTAGTAAGGTCCGTTATTATAAGTTATAATGTAGAATTTGATAAAAAGCCCTTATTACATTTTATGAAATTTTACATTAAAGTTTATAAATCAATGCAAGTAGCAGAAGCGACCCGCTTTAGAACAGAACACATCGGAACAATTCGAGTTGGCAAATTGTTTTTCATTAATTGTTTTTCATCAATTGTGTTTCATTGGCATTTCGAATGAAATTTGTTGTATATTTTCTTTGTTAAGAAATAAATTTATATTAAAAGTTATATTTTACAATGATATTTACAAAAGCTATATTTATTTAATTTATACAATTATATTTAAATTACATAAAAATATATTTTATAATCATATATATATATATATTATATATATATATATATATTATATATATATATATATATATATATATATATATATATATATATATATATATATATATATATATAATTATATTTACAAAAATTACATTTGCTTAAATTTTCTAGTTTTATTTACAAAAATTATATTTCCTCAATTTTCTTTATAGATCAAAGTATTTTCTAACATTACAAGTATTCCGATTTTTATAAGTATATAAAAATATTAACAAACAACTTCAATTGATATTTTAAAGTATTTATCTTAAATTCTGTTTGCCTACTTAGCAGTAGAATTTTTGAATCAACGTTTTATAATTAACACGTGACATTTTTTTGAATATTTTCTTCGTTACGAAATAAATTTATATTTTAAGTTATAAATTACAATATTTACAAAAATTATATTTACTTAATTTATACAATTATATTTAAATTACATAAAATATATTTTATAATTACATTTACAAAATTTACATTTACTTAAATTTTACGGTTTTCTTTGCAAAAATTATATTTCCTCAATTTTCTTTATAGAACAAAGTATTTCCTAACATTACAAATATTCCGATTTTTTTAAGTATATAAAAATGTCGACAAACAACTGCAATTCATGTTTTGAAGTATTTATCTTAATATCTGTTTGCCTATTTAGTAACAGAATTTCTGAATCAACGTCTTTTTATTAACACGAGAAATTTGTTGAATATTTTCTTTGTTAAGAAATAAATTTATATTAAAAGTTATTTTACAATGACGACTTGAAGTATTGATGTTTACAATGATATTTTAAAAACTTATAGTTACTTAACTTATACAATTATATTTAAATTATATAAAAATATATTTTAGAATCATAATTATACTATTATATTTACTTTTATAATTATATTACAAAATTTACATTTACTTCATATTTACAGTTTCATTTACAAAAAGTAATTTTCCTAAATTTTCATTTTAGTGTTTTCTAACATTACAAATATTCTGATTTTGAGTATATAAAAAATGTTAACAAAAATTCAATTGATGTTTTGAAATATTTATCTTAATATCTGTTTGCCTATTTAGTAACAGAATTTCTGAATCAACGTCTTTTTATTAACACCAGAAATTTGTTGAATATTTTCTTTGTTAAGAAATAAATTTAAATTAAAAGATATATTTTACAATGATATTTACAAAAAGTATATTTACTTAATTTATACAATTATATTTAAATTATATAAAATTATATATTAGAATCCTATTTTAAAAATTATATTTACTATAGTTTTACAATTACATTTACTTAAATATTACGGTTTCATTAAAAAAAATTATATTTCCTCAATTATCTTTACAGACCAAAGTGTTTTCTAACGCTACAAATATTCCGATATTTTTAAGTATATAAAAATATCAACAAAGAATTGCAATTGATGTTTTGAATTATTTATCTTAATATCTGTTTGCGTATTTAGTAACAGAATTTCTGAATCAACGTCTTTTTACTAACACGAGAAATGAAATATATATTTAATAATTTAATGATTATTAAATTCAACAATTTCTCTTACAAAGCATAATTTTTATTGATCTTAAGTCTAATACATGATTATTTTAAGAGACCTCTCCATTAAACCCTTTAGGTAAAATGTGGGTATACAACATCTGGGCGAAACCCGTAAACATCTTTTCAGTGTCATTGTTTAGGGCAGGTAATGATTAAAAGGTAGAAATCAAATTGGATAAAATAGAAAGGTAAGATAATCAAGGAGTTTCTACAAAACTAGCGAATAAGAGCATTTAATCCCAGCCAAGAATGAGATATAGATAAAAAAGCATATGTATAGGAATAAATATTTTTATCTTATAGACACATTGCATCGTGGGAACTGTACATATATACCAACCTCTTATTATATATATATATATATATATATATATATATATATATATATTTATATATATATATATATATATATATATATATATATATATATATACATATGTGTGTGTGTATTTGTATGTATTTGCTAGAAGTGATTGATTTTATTATCAACAATCAAAAATATATTTTCCAATCTGCACATCAGTCCTGAGTCGGCTAACGCAGCTCTCTCTTAAATGAAAGATTGTGGGTTTGAGGCTGAAACCGGCCTAAGATTTGCCGTGTTCACTAAAGGTGATTGGGGCATGTAAAATATGGTCGTGATCACAAAGTCCTCCAAGTTCTCAAACGATACCTCTGGGGGTCGCAGGTCAAGCCTGGGGGGTCTTCTGCTTGGTCCCTGTTTCTGAAATAAGAGAACCCAGCTGGGGTAATGTTATTTGCGGCCGTAGACTACCTTAAGCAACACGTGCTCCTCGAGTGCTGCTAAATGAGTAACATAGTATTTTGAGGCGTTAGGATAACGTCTGTATCGCCTACTGTGTTGGAAAAAAAAAGCATGTACATCGGTTGGCTTTACTAGAAGATACCAGTTGAATGTAGCTAATTTAATTAGTTAGCCCTCGTTTATCCCTGCGTCAATAACTTATACATAGATGCCCAAAGTGACATTGTGCACTAAACTACTCTTTTCTTCAGTTTGTATATATATATATATATATATATATATATATATATATATATATATATATATATATATATATATATATATATATATATATATATATATATATATATATATATATATATATATATATATATATATATATATATATGTATATATATATATATATATATATATATATGTATATATATATGTATATATATATTATATATATTATATATATATATATATATATATATATAATATATATATATATATATATATATATATATATATATATATATATATATATATATATATATATATATATACATACATTTTATACATAATACAGTTTTTACAAATATAAACATTGATTTGAAATATATATGTAAGAACAACAACGATTAACAAAAAGGAAGTTCAGGTGTCGTCTGCACCTAACGACCGTGCTTATCTACGTCCGACTTTTGTCTATATCTACGTTCCACTAGGAAGAGTTTTTTTTGCCAAACTGCAAAAGAAAAACATCGCTCGCGAGTAAATTCGCCTCTATGAGCATTTCCAAGGGTACCAAAATTACATACATACACACACACATATATATATATATATATACATACATATATATATATATATATATATATATATATACATATATATATATATATATATATATATATATATATATATATATATATATATAATATATATATATCAGTTCATATTTTATAATAAAATGGTATAATGTAATTTCACAGGAAACCCAAAAATAACTTTTAAATTTTCTCCATTCGAAATTATGAATACTAAATACCCAAATCAATACCCACAGAGAGCTAAAAATATACACCTCCAGCATATATTTCACGTCACTATGCATCTTGATCTTTTCCCCGATAATTCACATTTGCATAAACATGATCCCAGAATAAATTCCCCAACGCAACTCATATTCTTCTTCAGGATTTATCTATTCTCTTGCGTTTTATCTGTAAAACATACTGCTAAGAACATTATTTCTTGGAACAGATACTTGACTTTTTTTTCTTCTAAATCTTAAAGGGAAAGTTCTGTAATGGACTCCAACAAGATAAAATGGTTCTGACAGTGCTAGCAATTGGGGTTTCCTAAACGTTTCTGGAACAGGTTCAAGTAGGTATTATCCTTTTCGCTTGTGACATGATTTTTTGCGATGAGAAAATGCGATCTAAAATGTTCGGTTTTAAGGAGATTTTGCAAGATTTGTCTGACAATAAATGTATACAGGTATCATATACATAAATAATGATTGTAAATATATATTTGAAAACTACAGTTTATGATTCATACAATTAATATGATACATGTTCCTTTCATATTTGGGATATTTATCATATTTAAACATATAAATCCATCTACAGAGATAGCAAAAAATGCGTTCCTCACTTTTGAGGACTTTAGATAGAGTTAAATGGGTCTAAATGAGATGCAATTCGAATTATAGATAAAATAAATGATACGCTTGACATTTATTACATAAACCTAGTACAAAAATCCACTTATAGTTGTCGTTATGATACATTTAAGCACATTTAACATGCTTTAAAAATGCTAAATATCATTAAAAAGTATCATTAAAAGTGTTGAATGCGTTCCCCTTATAAAAATGTTTTGGCAAATTGTAAAATATGATTTTTTAGATATAATATCATAGAAAATATCATAGAAAATTATCACTCATATTCCAATAAACTTAACTGTTTTTCTGACTTATTCATTGTAAAGAATTGTATGTTTTTAACATAAGTAGAAAAGTTATATCGGTTTATTTAAGTCACCAAGTTGAATTTTGGTTTTTATAAGGTGTAACAATAAGTTACATTCGAATCAGCTCATTTTACCTCTTCCTGTGAGTCATCGTCAAAGACATATACCACAACCGGTTTGAACTAGAAAGAAACTTTGGAATTCTCCCAACCAAAGAGGGGTCCGTTGGTTTGGGGAATTCTGACCCCGCACCGTTCTGGATTGGTTCCCTGTTTTTTTCTTCAAGAGTCAGTCTGATTTTTTTTTTGGAGGACAAGGTTGTGACCAGAGGAGAGTACAAGGTGAATGCTGCTCGCATCTGCAGCTTGAGGGATAGACCTTTTGAGAAAAATCATCTCCATATTGTATTTTTAGGGCCGGCGCCGACTCGAGAGCAGTCTTCGATATCTAAAAAGGATAGATAAGTTGATTACAGTTGTATTCCTTAGGCATTTAATTAATTTTCTAAATTCATTTAATCAAGACATATTTGTCCATGTGTTTATTGATGAGTATTAATTTCCTCTTTCTCAAACACTAAGCCAACGTAACATTATTTTTACACTAGGAAGCGGAAAGAAGAGTCTTATTTATTTTAAAACAAAGTATTACAAAGTATGAGTTAGGGAGGTGTGACTACGTGTGGAAAATCTCCCATTGGCGTATGAGTAATTAAGTTATGACAAAATAGGAAACTGTCTAAACCACTGTGTGATTTTGTCTGACGGGTCATAGAGTGTTGTATTAAAATGACGAAGAAAATATTTCGGAAAGGCAACATAGGGACACACTAGAAATAATTATAGCACACTGAAGTAAAGAGAATCAGAAACCAAATTTATACTAAAAATATATAAGGTAATTCCTCAGCTGACCCAGGCTTTCCGCCCATACAGCAGCATTTTACTGAAGACCAGTCGCCACAACAGCAATCACTAACAGCTACAAAGCTGCGCTGACCTACGCGAGGCTCCGTCGTGGCTCGAAATTAATGTAGACGACCCCAGTAAGGATACAATACCACATCGGCAAGATCGAGACTACCAGGGAAGTCTGAAGAGAAGGATCACTCAGGAAACCCCGGGTTCGTGAAACCCGAGTATACCTAAAGGAGGTATACCCCTTGAGGTTGTCAGACGGCTATCATCGGCCTAGGAGGGACACTCCTAGTTTACAGGGGGCGCCACGAGGAGGCTGATAGCTGTCCTAGGTGAGGTACCGTAGTACAACACCCTGAGGCTCAACTCCTCAGCTGTGCCGAAACACATCTGAAGTGTATCACTGCCCCCCCCTAAAAATATATTAAAAAAATACTAAAAATACTAAAAATATAAAAAAAAAATCTTTAAGAAAAGTAAAGATAACAAAGTAAGACAAAAGTTTGAAATCTGTGTAAAATGGTCATTACATTATTTCTTCACACCCTCAACACATGAGGTACGCCAACTTTTCATTGGTTGAAATGTTGAATTCTAATTGGCTCTAATTTGGCCGGTTCAATCTTCCATTTCATTAAAACCACTCATTTTATAACGAGACTTCTAAGTGAACTGATGTCCCTGTCCTAAACACATTTCTATCCCTAAACTGCCTTCTCTCTAGTTGTTTGTGTCATGAACTCTCGAATCCACCATTATCTTTTCTATCTGTTTCATTTTTCTCTCGTTGCTATTCGTGCTCACTGAAAGAAACGCAGAAATGACAGGCTCGCCCTACATATTTCTGTTAACCCACGTGTGGAAGGTATTGAAATATTTTCGTGCATTTCGATTGAATCTAAAATTTTGATGGGCTTGCATATCTGAGGTTTTAATTCTTCCCCACTTCTTTATTATTTCTATTTCCCTTTCCTCCTAGCATTCCCACAGTGAAGCATCTGTTCTTGAGTTTCATAAGCATCGTTTCATATTTACTTCCTGAAAGGAGTTCCTAACTGAAATCTAGAGTGTTGAAGCATTTAACATGAGCAGTTCTTTGTAAATTATTTTTTAAAAACCTTCAATAACTAATATTACTCTCATTCAGAATCATCTTGATGGTTGCTTGTCTATGTAAAAGGGTTACGTCTTCCACTTCCACCATTTGAGGTAGCGTCGTCCATGACTGATGTTAATTAATAATTTGATTGTCTCTGAAAGATTTGTGACCAATTTGGAATTTCCTAATCTACCTCAAAACAGTGCATTATATCATGACATCATTTCATCATGGATTTCTAAATTCACTGTAAACTTATTAAATGTAACAAAGAGTTACACTTCTACTACGCCAGCGCGAAACTGACCTAGACGTGAAAGTGATGCGAGTAACCCTCCTTCGACCCCATTGGTCAGGAGGGGTTTCTAACCGCGGAGCAGCCATCTTCGGCCAAGACAACGTTGTGAAATGAACTTTTTCGGGAGATCTGCTGGCCCCCTAAGAGAGAGTGAGCAAGGAAGAAAGAGAGTGGAATTCAAAATCTTCTTTGGAGTTCTAACACCATTTTCTTTAAAAGACCAAGACGCCATGTTGGCAAAATCTTTGATGGAGTATGGTCCCTTTGACATGATGGCATAATTAGCATTTTTATTTTCTATTTACACCTTTATTTATATTAAAATAAAAAAAATTCAGCAGGAAGAATTAGTTTCTTTTCAATTTTGTATTTTCTCACGAGTACTCCACTTATACTTGCGACTGGCCTAGAAGCTCAGACGCAATGTTGGCAAAATCTTTGATCGAGTATAGTCTTTCGCATGATGGCCTAATTAACATTTTTATTTTCTATTTACATCTTTATTTATATTAAAATAAACTAAATTCAACAGGAAGAATTAGTTTCTTTTCAATTTTGTATTTTCTCACGAGTACTCCACTTACACGTGCGGCTGGCCTAGAAGCTCAGACGCCCTGTTGGCAAAATCTTTGATCGAGTATGGTCCCTTTGGTATGATGGCCTAGTTAGCATTTTTATTTTCTATTTACACCTTCATTAAAAAAAACAAAATTCAGCAGGAAGAATTAGTTCCTTTTTAATTTTGTATTTTCTCTCGATTACTCCACTTACACGTGCGGCTGGCCTAGACGCTCAGACACCATGTAGGCAAAATCTTTGATCGAGTATGGTCCTTTTGGCATGATGGCTTAATTAGCATTTTTATTTTCTATTTACACCTTTATTTATATTCAAAATAAACAAAATTCAGCAGGAAGAATTAGTTTCTTTTCAATTTTGTATTTTCTCACGAGTACTCCACTTATGAGTGTTGCTGGCCTAGACGCTCAGTCGGTCTTTAACATCAAGGATCTACAAGCTATAAGATCAACTGCATTAAGTTTAATCTACATTACATGTTAATTAAACTTAATTTAATTTACATGTAATGTTGACTTTAATTAAACTTTTGTAATTAAACTTTTTTCATGTAATTTTAGTTTTTTAAGTTTAATCTACATAGTTTTAAAATGATTAATATTTTCCCGAACATACAAAATTTCAAATAGATAACTAGATTATTGTTATGAATAATTTGAACTTAAAAACACATCTCCGAACATACAACCAGCTTAAGAAAGAAAGAAAGTAGATTTAAATTAAACAGATTATTATTTACCGCATATACCATATTATTTCTGACATATCAGGAAATATTATCCTTCTCTTTTGTTAAAGCACATTCATCGTTTTATATTTTATTTACTCAGTCCTTGAGAGTGAAAGTACATTACAATATAGGGAAAAAAACTAGAATGAATTGCACCAACAAATATGCTACAACTGTAGTACTTATCTTGTTAAAAAAGTAAGTTTCATTTCATAACGAGAAAATAACAAAAAAAAAAGGAAACGAGAGATGTGACAAGAACAAAGCAATTTCATGCCATGAAATTAACTCTTCTCGAAAAATTCTTCTTAATTTGTATGAAAAGGGTAATAACAGCAGAGAAGGTGATTAAAGCTTTCACAGGTGGAGAGATATGTATGTAACTTTGTTATATTTAACTCCAGATGGGTTTTGACCTTAATATATTTATGAATAGATGGCAGTGTATTATTTTTCTTTTTGGAAAGAATTATAGGTTATTAAAAACATTACCATCTCGAGACAAAAGTAATTTTGACAAAAGTATAAAATGCACTAACTATGCTATAAAACAGCACACAATTTTTCCAAACAATATTCTAATTAAGATTTTATGGAAATACTTTTTTTTTTCATTTTCGTAAATTTAATTAGAAACATTGAATATTATGAAAAAGAAAGTTTTAATTTTTTATTTTTAAAAGTTGCCTGAAAGGGAAAGAAGATATGTATTGATATTTAATAAATGTTAAAAAATTAGATCTCATTAATGAGTGTTATATCTATTTATCTCCCTCATATATATATATATATATATATATATATATATATATATATACATATATATATATATATATAATATATATATATATATATATATATATATATATATATATATATATATATATATATATATATATATATATATATATATATATATATATATATATATATATATATATATATATATTATATATATATATATATATATATATATATATATATATATATATATATATATATATATATATATATATATATATATATATATATATATATATATATATATATATATATATATATATATTATATATATATATATATATTATATATATATATATATATATATATATATATATATATATATATATATATATTATATATATATATATATATATATATATATATTATATATATATATATATATATATATTATATATATATATATATATATATATATATATATATATATATATATATATATATATATATATATATAAATATTCACCATATAAATCATTGCTTAGAATCGTATAAGAAAATCTTAATCTCATTAATAAAAAACTATATAACATATAAGAAAACATATATGAAAACATATAAGAAATGATGTTTTAATGACCTGGTTTTATTAAAATACTAGCATATAGCCCGTGATACGACGGGATCAGTAAAAGTTTTAAATTTTTAGAATTGGAGGAGGCAGGTAAGACGATGATATTTTTTTTTTGGCTGAGAATTATCTGGTACACGCCCTATAATTTGTTTATCTTCATAATCCTCTAAAGTCAGCCAGTACTGTAAATGCAGTTTAGAATCAAATTGAATTCATTTAGTCAAACCGTGTGGTTATGTATAAAAAACAAACACACAAACAAACTTCTTCATTTTCAAACATGTATAATTTAAAAGCTAGATATTTATTAATCCGTGAAGTAGACTACTAGACTTTTATGAAAAGAATTTATTGTTAATACCAGTGATAAAATTTTCATTGCAACAAAATATAATAAATGTTTAAACTTAAAATTATCTCATATGTACTTAATCTATTATTTAACCTAAATAGAAAAGAAAATTATTTACGTAATATTTAAGTTCAATGATAAAATGGGCCGAACGATGGACGAATGGTTAGGATGCTGGCCTTCGGAACCGGAGTTCGTGGATTCGAATCCCACAGTGACATGTATGTTCGTAGCCGTTCGGAATCGGTTTTAAACAGTAGTTCCCAGTCTCATTAGCCCCTGTGTTGCAAAAAGTAGACAGTAGCGCTCCAAGACAAACCAATCAGTGACAAAATGGATGAAAATAATGCAGACGATATTTAAATAATTTAAAATAAAAAAATGATTAAATGAGATGTTTAAAGAAATGACGTCATACTGCTAGAAATAAATGTTATTTTTTTACCTATTTATTAGGTGATAAACTTTATCACCTGCTCTTGACTGAGAAAAATATGGATTGATTAATGGCATTAAACGCTCGAAAAGGGAAGAAGGTGGGGGATTTCCTACATTTTAAAGACTTGCTTTAAATTTTGCTAAACCTAACTCATCAAAAATCCAATATGGATGCCCCCATCCATTCCAGGTCCAACCGCTTAATAAATTCAATTACAAACGGACAGATAAATTATACTATTATTATATAGGGGATTTAACGAGATTAATTTACTTTATTATGTATGCAAACAAATTTTTATTAGTGTAAGTTATTATTTTATTTAAAAAAATTCACTTTGAAGCTTAGCCATTTCCCCGTATTTTTAAACCTAATTTAATGATTTATCAAAACATTAGGAGTGATCATACATTTCCTCTGTCAGTACAAAATCACAGCGTAACGGAGTGAGTAATCCCACCAACGAAGTTAAGTTGGTGGGGTTTTTTTATATTTTAGAGGGATGCGCAAGTTCATTCCTCAAACAAGACTGTTAAGTGGTAAAGAAAGCAAAGCTGCCTTTTTTCCCCGTCAGGACTGGCGGCTACCGAAATAGTTCTCTAATCCCCGAGACGAGTCTAATAATAGCCATGAGATGATTAAGGCTTTTACTTGATGAGCGGAAATGTTGGTTCTCTGTTACACGTGGAGACATTCCTTTGTCGAAGAATGACACACAATGTTTACCTTTTTTCTTTTACGGTCTAAACTTGATGGTTGCTAAGAACCAACTATTTTCATGTTATCATTGGTATTTTAGGGTGATAAAAACACACTATTAATTACTGATTGAGTTTTTATTTTAGTATAAGAAAAAAATTTAAACTAAGATTATTAAATTTTTTTGTTTCAGAAAATTGGTAAAAGCACAATTTTTAAAAAATATTTTATGTATCTCACTTATAACTTAATGTTATATTTCATCGAAAACGTTTTTTTTAAATTAATATTGTGACATTTCAGAAGAAAATTAAAATAAAATTCCTTAACTATGTTTAAAAAACACTTGTATAAAACTTAACAATTTTAATACTGTTCACAATAGAGTAATCATGAAATATTTTGAATAAATTAAAAGTAAACTTTTATTACTAAGTAATTAATATTTTAATATTACATTTTTATTTATATGCATTTTGCAAATTAATTTTTAAAGTTTCCAATTTTTTAAAGATTTTAAAACTATGTACCAACTATTTTCATGTTATCATTTGTATTTTAGGGTGATAAAAATACACTATTAATTACTGATTGAGTTTTATTTTAGTATAAGAAAAAATTTTAAACTTAGATGCTAATTTTTTTTTGTTTCATAAAATTGATAAACGCACAATTAAAAATATTTTATATCATGCACTTATAACTTAACTTTATATTTCTGTTAATAAAACAAGTTATATTTCATAGAAAACATTTTTTAAAATTAATATTGGGACCTTTAATAAGAAAATTGAAAAAAAATCCTTAACTATGTTTAAAAACACTTGTATAAAACTTGTTAACATTTTAATATTGTTCACATTATAGTATTTATGAATAGTATTCACATATAGAAAATAGTATATATGAATATATATGAATATATATATATATATGAATATATATGAATATATATGAATATATATATACGAATATATATGAATATATATGTATTCTATATACGAATAGTATTCATATATAGTATTCATATATAGAAAATATTTTAAATAAATTAAAAGGAAAATTTTACCTTGAAGTAATTAACATTTTAATAACACATTTTTACTTATATGCATTTCGAAAATTAATTTTTAAAGTTTCCTATCTTTTAAAGGTTTTAAGTATATTTAATATATACTTTTAATTTATTTAAATAGAAGCATTTTATCATATCTTTAAAATGTAAAGAAATAAATTACTCGACATTTTATTTTGCTTATCGGCAATAATTTCAGGGAAAATATCTGCGTATTTAACAATTGTAATCTCTTTCATTGATAAAATAACCCACTAGCATATATATATATATATATATATATATATATATATATATATATATATATATATATATATATATATATATATATATATATATATATATACATATGACATGTCGTGATCCGTAGTTAAGGCGAATGGGAAACAGTCATCTTGATAATAATAATTTTTATTAACTCGTCATTCTTAAGGAAAGCAACATGCGCCATTTTCATTTTTTGTGTGGGAGCTATGCGTGAAGGTGTTGACCGCTCAATGTCCACCCTCCAATTGAAACTTAAACTTGATATCTGTTTTCAAGCTCATCAAATAGCTCAAAACTGCTTCCGCCTGACCGAATTATCCTGAAAGCTTACGCGAGTGCGGTTTTTTTTTATTTATTTTATTATTATAAAAGAGTTCTCTTTTTGAAATCATTTTCAAGTTACATAATTTCCTACTACCCCTTTTTTAGACCTGACATATATATGTGTGTGTGTATAGAAGGTGTTTCCCAAACACTTAAAAATTTAGAAGGATGAAATGATTTATCAAAACGAATGAAAACTGTAAATAAACAAATTCATTTCATTAATGTACTCTATACAATATTTTCGGCAGTAGGAACAAAAACGTTCGGACAACTATTGTAACATTTTTTTCTGGGTATTGGTTTTAATCACTTATTTTGTATTATGGATATTTTCTATGTTGTTTTCCTGGATATTTTCTTTTTTGATTTAGTTTGTACATTCGAAGATGGAATTTTGTGAAATTCGTGGATTCGACACAATTTCCGACTCTGTTAACTTTTTTGTACAGTTTACGAGGTAAGCATAAGGGTCAGGGTCGATATCATTTTTATGTTTACTATTAGAAATCTCTGGATTGAAGGGCTCGTCCCACAGAATCAAGTTGCACCAGATTGATTGATTGATTGATTCCATCTTCTAGAATTCTCTGTGTATAGTTTGCTTTCTGAGTATAATTTGCTCCGAGATCGAATAAAACGAATCTTAGTTTAAGAATTCTGTCAGCGGTAATATACTCATGTATTTGCCATCAACGCCATAAACAATCTTCTTTGATTAGGCTGAAACCGCAATTACTTTCGACAAAGTAAGTTGTTTTTTAGGATCCTGGGCCTGTTATCTTCGTAATTGTGGCTTCTGCTAAACGAGCGCCACCATTAAGCCCTTTTTTAATTGGTTAAAGATTTGTTGCTTTTAAATTCCTGTTAGCCTTACCGTAATATACCGTATCTTACTAACCTTACCGGCGTTGTTTTAATGAAATCATTTATAGCTTTAGTAACACACACACCGTTTTGCGTGATTTCGAAAGTCAAGTGTTTCTAATACAATGCCAATTTTTGTACATATTTCTTCATAATGATATAAACTCTTGAATGATATAAACATTTTCTTACAAAATGAATCTCAGTGATATACGTTGCTATTGTGTATACTCATCTACGATAGAGACCGCTGATGTACACAAGTGAAAGAAAAAGAAACGCAAATAACAAACAGAATGCCTCCAAATTGTTTATTACAACAGTATGTGTTCCACATGACCACCATCCCAGGGGATTACACACTGCAGGTGAGTCACAAATCCAGCAACGGCAGAGTGCAGCAGGTCCGGTTGTATACAAGACACCTCTCGGCGGATCGCATCCTTCAGTTCAGAGAGATTGGATGGATTGGATCGATACACCCGAGATTTCAAATATCCCCACAACCGAAAATCTGCCGCGGTCAAATCTGGAGAACTAGGAGGCCATATGAACCTGAAACGCCAGCTAATGATTTTGTCTTTCCCGAATGTCTGAATCATGAAATCTTTGACCGAATTAGCAATGTGACTAGTTGCTCCATCTTGCATAAAAACTGAATAAAAACTGATAGTAATAAAGCATCAGTTTCCACCAGCGAATTTTAAACGTTGGTATCTTACTTTTTTTTAAGAAGATATCTAAATTCACTTCTCAAACGAGGCTGTTAAATGGAAAAGAAAGCAGAGCAATCTTTTTCTCATGACAAGACGGGCGGCTCCCTAAATAGTTCTGTAATCCCGAAGTCGAGGCTAATAATATCCGCAAGGTGATTAAGGCATTTACAAGATGAGCCGAAAGTTGCTTCTTTATTTAATGGAAAGACATGCCTTTATCGCCGGATGACATGAAGGGATTAATTGGTTTTCTTTTTCGATCTAAATTTTATGGTAGCTAAGCTCCCAGCTTTCCCGTGTTATTATTGCTTTGCAAGAGTGATAAATATAGAAATTAATTAATCTATAAATTTCAGTTTTGTTATAGAGTAATAAAACTATAATTTAGAACATCACTTTTTAAATATTTTTTTTACAAAACATATGTGAACAAGAAGAATTATTTCATTTTACAAAATCACTTGTTAATGAAATATCCGTAATGCCTTAATATCCGCAAAGTGATTAAGGCATTTATCCGATGAGCTGAAGTCTTTTTTTTTTTTTTTTTGTTTAATGTACATACATGCATTTGTCGACGGAAGACATGAAGGGATTGTATTTTCTTTTTCGATCTAAATTTTATGGTTGCTAAGCTCCCAGCTTTCCAGTGTTATTATTGCTTTTCAAGGGTGATAAATATAGAAATTAATTAATCTATAAATTTCAGATTTGTTATAGAGTAATAAGTCTATAATTTAGAACATTACTTTTTAAATATTTTTTACAAAATATATGAACAAGAAGAATAATTTAATTTTACACAATCACTTGTTAATGAAAATATCTTTAATTTATAATTAAAATATTTTGGAATGATGTGTTCTTTCAATTAAATTGAAATTTAAAATTCCTTAATTGAACATTTCATCTTTGTAATTGTTCTACTTTGAGGATACATTAAAAACAATAAGATTAAATAACAATTATACTTTGAGAAATGTATCTATCTAGAAGAATATAATCCAAGATATAAAATTATGATACTTCGTGCATAAAAATTATTATGCCGAAAAATATTTTCATTTGAAACATATACTTGCAAATTAATATTTTTTTTTATCAAATATTAAATAACTTTTACTTTAAGGGAAATATCTTATTTCGTTTACATTAGCAACTTTATGGTTCGTTAAATCTAACTATTTTAAATTATTATTGTTGTTAAAAAGATATAAATGAAAAAGCAAAATGATAAAATGCAACCGTAATTTTACTTTTTGTTTAGTATAGATCTCTAGAAATAGATATTATAATAAAATAGTTTTATTACATTTCGTAAAACATATTTGAAACATAAAGAATCTAAATATGGAAGTAGAAATTTTGTTAATAAGCAACACGTTATAAATTTTAAAGGAAAAAATAATTTCCTGAAATTGATCCTTCAAGCACATATGTATGTTGAAGTAATTAATCTAAGAAACTTAATTAATCTTAATCATTTATGTTCAAAACTATTTTATGGAAATCGTACCTACATTTCAAGAAGTTTGAAACTAATGCATTAAAATTGAAAATGAATAATATTAATTGGAAATTTAAAAAAGAATTATTTAATATTTAATGGCAATTTCTGAAACCTGTTAAAACTTATTTTTACAATATTTAATGAATATTTTTAATCTTTGACAAAAAAAGTATTATAAAAATGCTAAACTAATACATTTTCCAATATGTTATTTATTTATAATAAGTAAAATTAGTAAATATTTTGAAATTTCTATTACTCTTTTACGTTTTTAATTAATGCATAACATATTAATTAAAAAAATTATATGTATTCACACATTTATGCATATAATATATATGTATACATATATATTTCTGTATGTGTGTGTATTACCAGAAATGTTTAAAATATCAATATTTTATAGAACACCCTGGCATTTTTGATAATGCCCTGCTTTTTTAGGCAAAGTATAACAATTATTATGCATTTTGCCTAAGAATTGCATACAAGGTATCCAATAAAGTGATAATATTTATTTTAGCATAGTAATAAAAAACATAGGAGTGTTATTTAAGTAAATACATTTCTCATGAATACAAATGTTATTTGAAGCAAAAAAAGTATTTCTAGAAAATTTTTGTTGAAAAAATATTACAATACTACAAAACGGTCTTATAAATGTGTATAAATTTCATGTTAAGGAAACAAAAAATTTCTTATAAGAAGTATAAAATAGTTAACAGATTCTTTTCAATCAAATATTCTGGAATATAATTTGTATTTACACTTTATTTCATTTTACACTCAAAGACCTGTGTTGAAAAGCCTATCACAGGTCCAATAGACCCAATCACACGATGTGATTGTTTCATAGCTAAGGGTACTATGCAGATTTCTTAAGCGACAGAAACTAGGAGGGCTGAAGTTTGAATCAAGTGGGTCATTGTAATTTAGAAATAGGGTTCAAGCAGACAAGGCGGAAAGCAAGTGGGGGATTTATGGGATTTGGCTCCCTCCGAAATTCTTAAAGACCGTTTTGTGGTAAGAAAATTGATTATGTGTAGTAGTGTGTTGTTGTAATTTACTTACAACACTAACACCAGTGTTCGTTTACAAAGGAGAAACATAGTAAAAATATAATACTTTATATTTGGACTAAACATTTATTATGTACACTATTTACAAATTAATACATTACTTGATTAACATGTGACTTAACCAGCAATTATTTAGATTTTATATTCCTCAATACACAATAATTATTACAATTTTCTCTTTGTTATACGTTATTCTTTAATTAAAATATTGCATTAATAACTGAGGCCTAAGTAACAATCATGAATATGGTAAATCTGTTAACCTCCAGTAATTACAGGAAGCAGGCTGGGGCTGGCAACGGGCAGGCTGGACGTCGGGCTTAGAGGGAGTCGGTACTAGCTTAGCGGCCGCTATTTTTGTGTACGTCAATGCTGGTGTGCCGATCATACTTATGAGGGTTCGGAAATCGAATGCTGGCCCGGACTCTCTGGATTTCCAGCAGCTCTTGAAATCCAACATCAACTCTCTTTTTCTTCACTCTCTTTCACAACTCATCACCTCGGTTTTAACGCCCCTTTTTTTTCTTTGCAAATCGCTTGATGGTGAAGTTTTCCCACATCTGCACCCCCTTCGGGCGTGCAGGTGGGCTCATTAAAATAGCCCCTTTTGTGAAGCTGACATTATTTTTTAGCATCTGCCCTCCTAACTCATGGTTACATCTTTGTCTGGGCTTCACCATTACGCTTGTGTCATTCCGTGATCTGTAACTCTACTGCGGGTATCCCCACTAAAACTCGAAGTCAACAGTTGCACCTAAATTCTTCTTGGAAATTTCCTCCATATATGTGTATGCACGTGCTGACCAATGTGGAAAGTACATCAGTACAGTGGCATCTGCCTAGTTGTGCATATACAATAGTGTTTTTAGAACAGTGACTTTGAATTAAATAGTAATTGAAAATGGTATTCGACTAGTTAGAGCAAATTGACTAGCACTTTTAGCCACTCATTACACTATTGTTGCACATTCGACGGGAATTGTGAAATGTTTTTGCGAAAATTTCAAAAAGAGTATATTTTAGGTTATACAAATAAAAATTTTAACAACTTCATTTTTTTTCAAAATTATTGTTTTTCTTTGGTTATACTTACGTTTTAAATATTAGAATTTAATACCATGCATAGTTTGTACCTTTTCAATGTTAATATTACTATTACATTCATTGTGTAGTTACTACATTATTTATTCAAGGCTATAAATTTGTTCATTATAACATTTTCTAATTATTTTGATATTTCAAGATCACACCATATTGTGATACTTATCAGGAGTGTACATACATAAAAAAACCTGTAGTTTTATTGAAGTATTCTCCACAAAAACAATGTCCCCTTCCGAATATAATTTCTGGCTATGGTCCTGCAAGCAGAATACCCCAAGCCATTCCCTGGTCACCTAGAGAGGTATCGTTTGGGAACTTATCTATCTTACGGGTCCCAACTGTCATTATAGAACACGGTGGAACTTTCAGGTTGGCCAGCGTCACACGTCGGATCACGTTTGCTAGCTCAAGCCTTGACTCCGTAACCCTCTCCGCATGAGATCTTTAAACTTTGACGACCGAGCTAAATCAGATATTGGTTTTATGAAGTAGTATCCAGTTTAATCCATAAAAGTTCTACGAAATATTAACGAATTTAAGCAAAATTAGATTTTAGAAAAAAGAAAAAAAAAGCTATAGTTTACAAAGGCAAAAGCAAAAAATCTGAAAACAAGATTCTCAAAAAAATCGTTGATTTTACCGATTAAGTAAATGTGGCTGTTATATTTAAAATTAAATCCCTTGAATAAAGTTTTCTGAGATACGTAGGTGAGAATGGTAAATAAACGTCCTTAAAAAGTTATTTAAATCTTAACTTGCTACAAAACGTATGCTAACATTATATTTAATGTAATAATGTCGGAAATATATGTAATGGATAAAATTTTCATTAAAAAAGAGAGGAGGCTAAGGAAAGTAAATGAATGTCACAGAAAATGAAGATGCTATTTAGGTTAAAAATTGTTTAATCTTCTTCAGTCACAATTTAGATTTGATAGAACTAACAGAAAAAATACACATTAAGACTTCTAAAAATGTGGGTGAGAAAAGCGAATAAATAAAAATGATTAAAGTGAATAAATAATATTTTTTAAGATAAATTATTCTTGTAAAAAACGATAAAAAACTTATTACAACAGATATCGAATTTTGTGAAGAGTACGAATGCATTTCTTCACAAATAGGCATAAATTGAAAAAACTTCGACTTAAGATTTTACTTTAACTGAAAAATAATTCCTTCAAAAATATGAAAAAAATAGAAAAAACTCCGACTTAAGATTAACCGAAAGATAATCCTTCTAAATATGCATAAAATTGATAAAATTTTGACTTAAAATTTTACTCTAAACGGAAAATAAATTGTTCACAAATATGCATAAATGTGAAAAAACTTTGACTTAAGAATAACTGGAAAAAAATCCCTCCCAAATATACATAAAATTGATAAAACTTCGACGTAATATTTTACTTTAATAGAAAAAATTCTTCAAAAGTATGCATAAAATTGAAAAAAACTTCGACTTAATATTTTATCCTAATCATTGAAAAACTATAAACTCCTAGAAAAATATAGACAATGATTTAATTACAATGTTTCTTCTTTGCAATTTTAACAATAGTCTACGATAAAACTACTTTTCTATATAAACTGATTCCCAAGAAATTGTTCACAGTCTGTTTATCTTGAAGACCAATCTATTCTGAACACAAACTTTACTCTTCTTAGTTCTCCCAAAGAAACCGCATTTCTGCTTGACAGGTTCTTTTGTTCCTTTAAATGTTTTCAGCAAATTCCATTTTATCCTTTTATTTTTATCAAGTATATTTCATTTCAAGATGCGAGTAAATATTATTTAGCTGTGGTTAAAACTAACTCATATATGTTGTTTTACACAATAGCGGATTTTAATAAACATTTTAATACAAACATGCGTTACATAAATTCTCACGTTTGCTTTGTAAATATGTGATCACTTATTATTCAAGTAGATGCATTGTTCTAGATATGAAAGCTTCAGAAAGATAACAGTTTATGTTTACTGGAAGAATTACGTTTGCCATTTTCACACACAGCCATTTTTAGTTGAAAGTAAGATAGATAATTCATAGTTCGCTCTCTAATACAAGAGCTTCAACAAAATTTAAATTATCCAAAGCACCTTATTTATAGACATGATACTATACTACTATAATTATATATATATATATTAATTATATTATAATAAGTATATATTAAGTGTAAATAATAAGTGTATATTATAATAAGTATATAAGTATATTATATTAAAATCTACCTTATTTATAGACATGATACTATACTACTATAATAATTTCTTTAAATTTAATTTAATAATAATTTGTTTTAGTTTAAATTTTATGCAATATTCAATTTCATTTCATAATGGTTCCTTTTAATCATAATAATTTTTTTTAAATTTAATTTAATTTTGTAACAGATTTTTTTTATTTCCTTTTATAATAGTTCCTTTTACAATAATTTAAAAATGTACTTTTTCTTTACAAAAAGCTGTTAACTTTCTATACATTCATATTTTTTTATAAATCTGTATTTCTTTATTTTTATAGGGACAATTGCATAAACTTAAATATCGGTTGAAGAAAATCTATAAAAGTAATTCAATTAAATTTGTACCATTATAAACTGCATTCTATTATCTTAGAATAATTTATTAATATCATCTGTATTAAGAGAAATAGTTGTAGCTTGAATCGAAAAATTATCGTAAAAAATCCAACATATTTACAATGGAATTTTCAATGAAAATATAAAATTTAAAATTTCGAAGTATAGTTTGTTGTTAATATTCATTAAAAATTATAAATATTTTAAATATTTCTCTATTTTTTAAAATATGATTTTTTTCCTAATTTATATAGCAAATAAATGCATAAACTTCAAATTCGGTTGATAAGAACCTAATAAAATAATTCGAATAAATATAGTGTCATAATAAACTGCAAATTATTATCGACGAATGGATTTTTATTTTCCCTTTCTACCAGAAAATAAAATTTTTAGATTGAACCAAAACATTATCGAAAGAAATCCAGCCTGTTTACAAAGGAATTTTTAATGAAAACGGCCCTGCCTACACTATTATTGAATTATCAATCATTTAATTACACTTATTTTAAATAATTACTTATTATATTTACACTAAATATATTCGAAATATATTCACACAAAAATTAAATAAATCATAACATAACATTAGGAGATAACCTGCGGTTAAGGTAAATAACTTTGTTGTATGAAAACTCGTTTAAATTGAATTTCGCTTTATATTTAATAAATATAAATATACATAGGAGGCTAAAATTCTTCATATTTGTTAGTAATATCTTCATTTATAATTTGTATGTTCAATTTTATCTAATTATCTTTTATCGACATTCGGTTCTTTCTCCTGGCAGTTTTTATTCGAACAAGTGAATGTCGTTTAGAGTCA
Organism: Pardosa pseudoannulata; assembly: GCA_032207245.1. Classification (NCBI taxonomy): domain Eukaryota; kingdom Metazoa; phylum Arthropoda; class Arachnida; order Araneae; family Lycosidae; genus Pardosa; species Pardosa pseudoannulata. The sequence goes on from CM063511.1 coordinate 84,330,714, forward strand.
CTGATTTTTTAAGAAATGAGCTCGGTAAAGTGTTTTAGAGATTATATTCTAAGATAAACTCCAAGAGTTAAAAATTATTTCTATCAAAGCCTTAAAACATAAGTTACATTTTTTTACAAGTATAAAGCCCTTAATCTCAAAACATAATTCAGGAAGAAAGTAAGTTCAGACAATGCAATGCTACTCAGTTGCAAATACATTAGTTTTTAAGTAAGTGGGCGAAGGGTGTCCAGCCAAACAGTACGTAATATGCTTCATCAGGGAGGTCTCTATAGACGTAGGCCAATGGTATAATGTTGCTCGATTCCGTTGATCTCATGGCACCATGAGGCCCTAAGAAGATTGGTTACTGAACACAGAGATTGGGAGCAACATGATTGAAGCCAAGTGCTGTTTGCAAACGAGTCTCGATTTAGTCTGTTGTGGGACATCCGACGTATTTTGGTATAGAGGGAAAGGAGTACTCGAAATAACCCCACATTCCTTTGTGACAGGTCACAATACAGACGAGCTGGTTGGATGTTATATGGTGGAATCAGCAGAGGAGGACGTACGGACCTGCATATCATTTGGAATAGTACATTGACGGCCCGACGATATGCAACGAGATACTGCGACCTCTTGTCATATCTTAAGCTGCAGCCATTGGAGATTCTTTGTTTTCCAGCATGATAATACCAGATCGCATATAGCTCGTCTTGGGGAGAACACGCTTGAAGCTGAAACAATACAGCGTATGGAATGGCCAGAGTGCTCTCTTGACATCAGTGCAATCGAGCATGTTTTGGACATGCTTGGACGACGCATTGCTGCAAGATCAAGGCCTCCTTTTACTCTACGACCCTTGGAGATTGCACTTCTTAAGGAGTTGAAGAGTATTTCCCAAATTCTTATCTACAACATCATCGCATCCCTTGAAAACAGGGGTAGCAGTCTTAGCTGTTCGAAGAGACCACACGCCATATTAACCGCTTCTCTTACAAATTGTTTGAAAACATATTGCAAAAAATTATCACATTTTCTTTTATCTTATTATTAAATACAAGGAAATGAAAAAAATACAAAATATGTAGGTTTTAAGTTGATTTGTGAAACTATTTAGTTTTAATATTAGTTTACTATCCCAAGTTATCTCCTGCAAATCGAAAAATGTTAAATATTAGTCTTTGTATGATAGTTTTTGAAACAAGGGATAACACAAAGAGATACCTGACATTATGTACACTGGTATCTGATCACTTTTCTTACTGGCTTACCTCTGGAATTTGCTTCAAGTCAGCACAGAGTACACTGTCGCGTTGGATTTGATTTTTTTTTCAGTAGCAGGAAAAACATCCGGAAAATGCCTTGAGGTTAACCTGAGTGGTATAGAACTAATGCTGGGTCTTCCTAATGTAGCAGAAAACTAGTAAGGATGATTTTCTGAAATTAAATTTTTAATCAGCTTAAAACGCTTGACTAGTTCCGCCAAAATAACCACGAAACTAACAAAACTTAGCAAACTGCCTATCAAAGCTGAATATTTTCTTTCATTTCCTTTAGGCCGAGTAAAACCGTGATAAAACAAATCGTATTGACAAATTCTGCTTCGACGGAATTTTCTCGGGATAATAATTAACTGCAAAATATACAAACCCGAGATAACTCGGGGTAATCAGGCAAGCTATTAAATATTTTGCATCATTTCTGAACAATTATTTTTTGTTAATCGTTTACATGTCACCAAATTGTTGCCCTAATTCATCGTTTCATGTTTCTTCCATATTTTCAAAGAATTAAAGGTTAATTATAAATTTTTTACGTTTTTTTTCTGTATTGCGCATTGACACACACACCTACACACACACACACACACACACACACACACATATATATATATATATATATATATATATATATATATACACATATAAAGCAAATAAATTTCGCTATCAAATAAATTTTAGGTAAAACTAGCTCTTTTCTCTATTATAACATAATAGATAAATGTTTATTATGAAAATGCTCTTTAAAAACCTACAGTATGGATATTTAAATATGTTTCCACATATTATTCAGACATTCTTTGTTCTACATATGAATGTTCTTAAACGATAACAATTTAGGTTTAGAGGAAAATTAGTGTGTCATTTTCACATACAGTCATTTTCAGTTAAAGCATACAGGCATTCATACTTCATCCTTTTCAATTATTTACCCATTGCTTATAAGGGAGAATGTCTATTTAGTTTAAACGAGGAAATAATTTAGTTCCCACCATTTCCAACACAATCTAAAGAGTGCTAGGAATTACAGTTTTAGAACATGTACGTTCTATTAAATTAGGTGAAACAGATACTCCTTTTCATTTCCCCAAAGTCTTTTCAGCTAATTTTAACTTCTATAGCAATTCTAAAGTAAATAGTAATTTGCAAGTTCATTTATTTAATGAAAACGCATCATGTAGATTTGTAGCTCTTTGTTTGCTTTACATATTTTATGCAGAGAAGCTTTTAAATACAACAAGGCTTTTCGAAAAAAAGAGAGCAAGTTGACACTGTTAAGCAGTGGAAATATTTAGAGTGGGTATGTATAAATTGTGTTTCCTAAAACAGTCACTTTGCATTAAAATGATTAACGGGGATATTATGTACTTGTGTGCTAAATCTTCAATATTTTCACCTTGTATATCATGTAAATAAGTTACTTTAATGAAAGAGTAAAATAATTATAAAATTTATTATTGTTAAGAAATTTAAATAGTCATTCTTCCTTTGAAAGTGGTGAAAATAATCAATGAAATGTTTGAATTCCAATATCGTAAGCAATGAAAATATTTAGAGTGGGTATATATGAATTGTGTTATTTAACAGTCACTTTGAATTAAAACGATTAACAAGGATATTGTGTACTTGTGTGCTAAATGATCAACATGTTCACCTTGTATATCATGTAAATAAATTACATTAATGAAAGAGTAAAATAATTATAAAATTTATTATTGTTAAGAAATTTAAATAGAAAATATTTCTTTATATATGGAGAAAATAATCAATAAAATGTTCGAATTAAAATATCTTACGCAGTGAAAATATTTAGAGTGGATATGTATTAAATGTGTTTTCTAACAGTCACTTTGCATTAAAATGAATACTGGGATATTATGTGCATGTGTTCCAAATTATCAACATTTTCCCTTTGGATATCATGTTGATAAGTTACGTTAATGAAAACGAAATGTTTGAATTCCAATCGTAAGTAGAGAAAATATTTAGAGTGGGTATGTATTAAGTGTGTTTTCTAAAACAGTCACTTTGCATTAAAATGAATAACGTAGATATTATGTATATCTGTGTTAAATTATCGACATTTTCCTCTTGGATATCATGTACAAAAAATTAATGAAAGAGTAAATTAATTATTCAATTTACTATTATATAGAGTTTTAAATAGTCACTCTTTCTTTTAACTTGGTGAAAATTATCGAAAAAATGTTAGAATACCAATCATAATCAGTAAAAATATTTAGAGAGTGAATGTATTAATTGTGTTTTCTAACAGTCACTTTGCATTAAAACTATCAACATGGATATTATGTAGATGTGTGCTAAATTATAAACAATTTCTCGTTGGTTATCATGTAAATAAATTACATTAATGGAAGAGTAAATAAATTATTTAATGTACTATTGTTAACAGCTTTAAATAGTCACTCATCCTTTGAAATTGGTGAAAACTATCAATGAAATGTTCAATCTACAATCGTAAGCAGTGTAAATATTTAGAGTGGGTATCTATAATTGTGTTTCCTAACAGTGACTCTGCATTAAAATGATTAACCGGGATATGTAAATGTTTGCTAAATTATCAAAGTTTCCCCCTTAGATATGATGTAATTAAGTTAAGTTAATGAAAGAGTAAATTAATTATTCAATTTACTATTATTAAGAGTTTTAAATAGGCACTCTTTTTTTGAACTTGGGAAAAATTATCGAAAAAATGTTGTAATAAAATTCTAACACAGTATTTAAAGTGCGTATGTATTAATTGTGTTTTCTAACAGTCACTTTACGTTAAAATGATTAACATGTTTATTGTGTACATGTGTTCTAAAGTATCAACCTTTTTCCCTTGAATATCATATAGATAATTTACGTTAATAAAAGAGTAAATTAATAATTCAATTTACTATTGATAATAGTTTTAAATAGTCACTCATCCTTTGAAATGGGTGCAAAATATCAATGAAATGTTCAATCTACAATCGTAAGAAGTGAAAATATTTAGAATGGGTATCTATAGATTTTGTTTCTAACAGTCACTTGCCATTAAAATGAATAACGGGGATATTATGTATATGCTTGTTAAATTATCGACAATTTCCCCTCGGATATCATGTAAATATGTTAATGAAAAAGTAAATTAATTATTCAATTCACTATTATGAAGAGTTTTAAATAGTGACTCCTTCTTTTAACTTGGTGAAAATTATCGAAAAAATGTTAGAATACCAATCGTAAACAGTGAAATTATTTAGAGTGCGAATGTAATAATTGTGTTAATTGTGTTTTTTAACAGTCACTTTGCATTAAAATTTTTAACATGGACATTACGTACATGTGTGCTAAATTATCAACATTTTCTCCTTCGTTATCATGTATATAAATTACATTAATAGAAAAGTAAATAAATTATTTAATTTACTATTGTTAAGATCTTTAAATAGTCACTCATCCTTTGAAATTGGTAAAAACTATCAATGAAATTCTCAATCTCCAATCGTAAGCAGTGAAAATATTTAGAGTAGGTATCTGTTGATTGTGTTTTCTAGCAGTCACTTTGCATTAAAATGATTAACGGGGATATGTAAATGTGTGCTAAATTATCAACAACTTTCAACTTGGATATCATGTAAATAAGTTAAGTTAATGAAAGAGTAAATTAATTACTCAATTTACTATTATTAAAAGTTTTAAATAGTCACTCTTTCTTTGCACTTGGGGAAAATTATCGAAAGAATGCTGGAATACAAATCCAACACAGTATTTAAAGTGCGTATGTATTAATTATGTTTTATAACAGTCACTTTGCGTTAAAATGATTAACATGGATTTTATGTATTCGTGTTCTAAATTATCAACATTTTCCTCTTGGATATCATGTAGATATGTTACGTTAATGGAAGAATAAATTAATTACTCAATTTACTATTGTTAATAGGTTCAAATAGTCACTCGTCCTTTGAATTTGTTGAAAAAAGTCAATGAAATATTCAAATTCCGAAAGTAACTAGTGAAAATATTAAATATTAAAGTTAAAATAATAGTACAGTGGGTATGTATTAATTATGTTTTCTAACAGTCACTTTGCATTAAAATGATTAACGGGGATATGTAAATGTGTGCTAAATTATGAACATTTTCCCCTTGTATATCATGTAAATATGTTAATGAAAGAGTAAATTAATTATTCAATTTACTATTATTAAGAGTTTTAAATAGTCACTCTTTCTTTGTACTTGGTGAAAATAATCGAAAAAATGTTGGAATACCAATCGTAAACAGTGAAAATATTTAGAGTGTTTATGTATTGATTGTGTTTTCCAATAGTCACTTTGCATTAAAATTATTAACATGGATATTATGTACATGTGTGCTAAATTATCAACATTGTCTCATTGGTTATCATGTAAATAAATTACATTAATAGAAGAGTAAATAAATTATTTAATTTACTATTGTTAAGAGCTTTAAATAGTCACTCCTCCTTTGAAATTGGTAAAAACTGTCAATGAAATGTTCAGTCTACAATCCTAAGCAGTGAAACTATTTAGAGTATGTATCTATAGATTGTGTTTTCTAACAGTCACTTTGCATTAAATTTATTAACGGGGATATGTAAATGTGTGCTAAATTATCAATATTTTCCCCTTGGATATCATGTAGATAAGTTACGTTAATTAAAGAGTAAATTAATTACTCAATTAACTATTGTTAAGAGCTTAAAGAGTCACTCTTCCTTTGAATTTGTAATATATAAATTGAAAATAGTCAATGAAATGTTGGAATTCCAACGTAAGTAGTGAAATTATTTACCGTGGGTATATACTGATTGTGTTTTCTTACTGTCACTTGGCATTAAAATGATTAAAGGGGATATTATGTATATGTGTGTTAAATTATCGAATTTTGGAAGTTGGATATCTTGTATATAAGTTAATTTTAAAGAGTAAAATAATTATTCAATTTACTATTGTTAAGAGCTCTAAATACTCACTCTTTCTTTTAACATGATGAAAATTATCGAAAAAATGTTAGAATACCTATCGTAAACAGTGAAAATATTTAGTGTGGGAATGTATTATTTGTATTATCTAAAAGTCACTTTTCATTAAAATTATTAACATAAGAGTAAATTATGTATATGTGGGCTAAATTATCAACATTTTCTGTTTGTTTTTCCTGTAAGTAAATTACATTAATTTAAGAGTAAATAAATTATTCAATTTACTATTGTTAAGAGCTTTAAACAGTCACTCATCCTTTGAAATTGGTAAAAACTCTCAATGAAATTTTCAATTTCCAATCGTAAGCAGTGAAAATATTTAGATTGGGTATTTGTAGATTGTGTTTTCTAGCAGTCACTTTGCATTAAAATGATTAATGGGGATTTGTAAATGTGTGCTAAATTGTCAACATTTTCCCCTTGGATATCACGTATATAAATTAAGTTAATGAAAAAGTAAATTAATTATTCAATTTACTATTATTAAGAGTTTTAAATAGTCACTTTTTTTTGAACTTGGGAAAATTATCGAAAAAATGCTGGAATACAAATCTAACACAGTATTTAAACAAACGGTATTAATTGTGTTTTTTAACAGTCACTTTACTTTAAAATGATTAACATGACTATTATGTACATGTGTTCTAAATTATCAACATTTTTCCCTTGGATATGATGTAAATAAATTATGTTAATAAAAGAGTAAATTAACTATTAAATTTACTATTGTTAAGATATTTAAATAGTCACTCATCCCTTGAAATGGGTGAAAACTATCAATGAAATTTTCAATCTACAATCGTAAGCAGTAAATATATTTAGAGTGGGTATCTACAGATTGTGTTTTCTAACAGTCACTTTCCATTAAAAGGATTAACTTGCGTAGATAAATTCTTTAGTTTCCTATTGTTAAGAGCTTTCAATAGTCACTCTACTTTTGAATTTTTTGAAAATAATCAATAAAATGTTCAAATTCAAATCGTAAGTAGTGAACATATTTAGAGTGGGTATGTATTAATTGTGTTTTCTAACAGTTATTTTGCATTAAAATGAATAGTGGTGTTATTATGTACTTATGTTATAAATTATCAACATATTCCCCTTCGATATCGTGAAAATAAGTTAAGTTAATAAAAGAGTAAATTAATTATTCATGTCACTATTATTAAGAGTTTTAAATAGCCTCTCTTTCTGTGAACTTGGAGAAAATTATTGAAAAATGTTGGAATACCAATCCAACACAGTGAAAATATGTACGTATAAGTGCGTATGTATTAATTGTGTTTTCTAACAATCACTTTACATTAAAATGATTAACGTGGATATTATGTACCTGTGTGCTAAATTGTCAACATTTTTCTTTTCTTTAACATGTAAATAAATTACATTAATGGATGAGTAAATAAATTATTTAATTTACTATTGTTAGGAGCTTTAAACAGTGACTCGTAGTTTAAATTTG
>CM063511.1:84343439-84345939 GCA_032207245.1 Pardosa pseudoannulata
GTATTGTATTGATAAAAGTTTCATTGTATAAATTTCAACATAAATTTTCATTTTGACAAATTTTAGTGTTATGTTTGTATGTACGCACAAGGAAAATGTAATTTTGAAATCTTAAATAATTATTTTGAATATTCCTGAATTGATTATGTTCAGTTTCCTGTTAAGTTTTTGCAGGTAAGTATCTTTCATAACTAAAATTATTAGTCGTGCAATGTTTAAATGTTTAAATTATGATTGTTTAATGTCTAATTGCACGCTATACATTGCAACTGACATTTGGTCTGCAACTGGTCTGTATACCATAAACTTTCAATATATCATGCATTAATGTATTAACACTGTGATCATATAACTCAAAATCGATTACGCGTAATGTGTATTTTATGTAACGAAATGTTAGGAAATTTACTTTTGTTCCTTAACTTTTCATCGCAACGTGCATTTTATGTAACAAAATATTAGAACATTCAGTTTTGTTCCTTAACGTTTCGTAACGTGTATCTTATGTAACGAAGTATTTCGTTATAATGTATAATAACGCTGTGGGACATAGCTAAAAAGGATTAGAAGTAAAATAATGTTGGAATTTTGTATTTAAGACCACTATAGGAGGAATAGAACTACTAGTTATATCCTTCATCTTTAGACTTCAATTATTATTATTGGTGTGTATTGGTAACGAGATTGCAGATTTATTCTCGAAGAATGGTTATGATCTTCCAATAAACAATTTAAATGAGCACACTCCTTTTGAAATCCACTCCTTAACCCTTAATTTGGCTATGAAGGCTACAAATGTATATTTATAACTACTATATAACATAATTGCCACTGTTAGGCACAGTGGACATTATCTCAAAAATGGAAAATGATATATTTCTTTTTGTTTATTTTACAGAGATCCTAATGTCTATACAGACATGGGAAATAATATAAATTAAAAAATATTTGAAAAAAAAACATCTTGTCAAATTAAGGGTTAAACAGACAGCAATTGCTTTCTATATGGCGTCTTCCACCGGTTAACCACTGGTGTGCCTCGTGTGGTCCTGGTTAGTCACTTTCCTGCAGAAGCTTCCGACCTCTTCAAGTGGCCATGTCGAGATTTAGAATTAACCACTTGAAATGTCTGAGGTTCTTGAATCAGGAGAGGATTCACTCTCCTTTTGCCTGTTCCCTTTCTGACAGTGTTTTTCACCTTGTGTTGAAGGATCTTGGAGGTAGCTATGGAATGAGCTAAATCTGTTCAATGGGGATCTGACTTTTTGAGTTTAGGACCTGGTGTAGGCTTTTGTACAATAGGGGATTAGTAACAACAAGAGGACAATACTATTTGCTGTGCAACTCCAAATTTCCTTTCAATTCGAAAGCTATATACCATAAAATTTTAATATAATGGTCTTGAATAACTTACCGATCTCCAACAATGCAAATGAAAGATATCAAATCATACGTATTTGAAATACGTTTTCAGTAATTCGTAATTTGTGATATGTATTTCATGTGTATTTCAATACTATTTTTTAAATAATTGAAACAGGGCTTTTATATTATTTTTTATAAAACAAAACAAAAATTTACTAATTGTGTATAACAGTTTTGAATATTTGCTGTTTATTACTTTTACATAATAAAGAAGGTATTCTGATCACAAAAAAATTTCTTTTAAGAAGAAATATCTATGTAACGAAATGATTCAATGAATCAAGTAATAATGCTGTAGGTTACTACCAGATGGCAGTACTTGAGCCTTAATCTTATAGATTAATTACGTTTAGAAACATTAAAAAACTATATAGGGGCTGTGTTTTGAATAAACTTGACCAAATGTTTTTCGGCCAGTTTGCTTCTGTACTTCTCTTTTCATGAATTACCTAACAGAAACCTAAACCTCACATAGATATATAAATCCAGAACATTATTTTCACTTCTAGACCAGCTTTGACCAACATTAAGTATCATTAACATCACTTTAGGAAGAGGTTTTAAGAAGAATATTTTTCGACCTTGTCGGAATTGATTTTCAGGTAAAATAACTGCTAGTAACCAAACCTGCATAGTGTCACTTAAATTTGCCAAACAAATTGTCTATTTCTAATTTAAGGTAATACGTTAAAGTTGGCTTACTCATTCTTATTTCACGCACACACACACACACACACACACACACACATATATATATATATATATATATATATATATATATATATATATATATATATATATATATATATATATATATATATATATATATATATATATATATATATATATATATATACATGTGTGTGTATGTCTCTAATTAGAATACACTCTTTAAGAAATTAATTTTTTTTCAGAATTTTCCAATCAGACTTAAACCTACTTGGTTCTCTCTCACTCAAGGTTGGCATTGCCAGATCAACGCAGAGAGGATTCTGACAAAAACGGTTGAGATTTTCTCTGGTTTTTGTTCTAATAATTGATGAGTTGAAATAAAAATTAAGTTCAGCCACGACGA
>CM063511.1:84348439-84423439 GCA_032207245.1 Pardosa pseudoannulata
TAATTCCTGAGATCATTTTCTTGTATAAATCCCCTATATAATAATAGCCTAAGTTATCTGTCCGTCTATCCTCGAATTTATGAAGCGGTTGTGCCTGGAATGGATATGACCATCCATATTGGATTCTTATTTAGTTAGGGTTAGCAAAATCCAAAGCAAATCCTTAAAACGTTCGAAATCCACCCGTCCCTCCTTTTTCGAGCGTTTAATGACATTATTTCAAGCCGTATTTTCCCCGGCTAAGAGCAGGCTATTAAGTTTATCACATAATAACACTTTGACTGCCATGGCTATCATATGTGATATCCAGTGATATTTCCGTTGAGACACTGGCTATCCGATATGATAGCCATGGTGTTTTAACACTTCAGGCCATGGCTATCAAAGATGTTATCAGTTACATGAAAATCGTATTGGAGTTTGATTGTTGGGTTCCCTACGATGTGTTAGGTATACGTGGTTTGCGCAAATTGGTATATGTGACGATTTTATGAGCTAAGTTTTATGAAAAATTAAATATTTGGAACATGCAACAAAAAAGGGAATATATATTTAAATAGAGAGAGTTTGTTTTAAAATATTGTTTGTTTTGAAATATTGTTTTTATATATAGTTTTATGTTGAAAAAATACAAATTACACAAAAAAAAAGTTTGGCCCCGTTGTAAACATTTACAATTTTGGCTTGGCAGTCAAAGTGATAAATAGCATTTTTTTCTAGGATTATGACATCATTTCTTTAACCACCTCATTTAATCATTTCTTATTTTTAATTAATTAAACATCGTCTGCATTATTTTCATACTTTTTATCACTGAACTGAGATATGACGTAAATAATTTTCTTTCATATTTGGCATAAATAATAGATTAGGTCCATATGTGATAAATTTAAATTTAATCATCGATTATTTTTGTTGCAGTGAATATTTTATCACAGGTAATAACAACAAATTATTTTCAAAAAATTATATGAGTCTATTTCACAGACTAATAAATATCTACCGTTTAAGTGATATATTTTTGAAAATTAAGAAATTTTTTCATTTGTGTGCATGTTTTTTATACATAAACACATGGTTTGACTAAATGAAATCAAAGTGATTTTTAACTGCATTCAGAGTGTCAGGAGACATTAGAGGATTATGAAAGTTAACAAATTATTGAGGTCCACCAGATAATTCTCAGCCAAAAAACAAACTATTCACCTGCCTATAGGGTATTTTACAATTCTGAAAATTTTTTTTAAATGTTACTAATGCCGTCATATGACGGGTTATATGCTAGTATTTAGTAATTACTAATAACCTTGTATCAGTTATTTCTAAATATATAGTTTTAGAAATAAAAAACTGTTACTTGAAAATAACTGATTCTGACAAATAAAGCTCTGCAAAACCTTTATATCTCAAAATCTAAAATCTGTCAAGCGCAAATTTGATGCCGGATCATTGTTTACAACCAAGATTGACTTTCTTCAAGTTGGATTTTATGAGAAGACACAAAATGGAAAGAGAGGCAAGAAATTCACGACGTAAACATTGAACTGTAGGCTGAATATTGAACGATAGTAAAGAAAATGCATTGGAATAGAACTTTCATTCGAGGAGATTGAAAATGTGGACAATTCCTTTTCTACTTCTAAAGTTTTAATAGTGAATGGGAATAATCTAAAAAATTCGGTTGATTTTCATAATGATGTTGATAACACAATAAGTAAGTTGATAATAGAAATTTAAGTAAATTAATAAATTATAATTTTTTTCATGGAAGACAAGACTATTTTTAAATACGACATTTTTTTTCTGAATTAAAACTAAACGTACTACAACAGGTCAAATAACAGGTATATATATATAATGCAATGGGGGATGAAATGAAGAATAAATAAAATAAATTCACTGAAGAACTAAAACATTATGCCAACCTGTCAATAGCGAGTTGGCCCACCTTAGTTCGCAACACAGCTTCAAGCCGCCTTGGCATGGATGTCACAAGTCTTTCGTAGATGGCCGGCGACAGATTAAACCACATGTTTAAGCAACGGTTACGTAAATACGAGATATTGCGAATGGGTGGTCTTTGAACTCTGAGCTGCCAACCCGTGACATCCCAAATGTGTTCTATCGGATTGAGATCCAGTCAGTTAGGTGGCCAGGACATTAACTGGAATTCAGCATTATGTTCCTGGAACCCCTACAACACAATTTCAGCCTTGTGACAAGGGGTGTTGTCCTGTTGAAACATTCCATTTCCAGCTGGAAAAACAGAGGTGCAACTGGTTCGCAATGCTATTCAGATACCCTGTAGCATTCATGGTCTGCTATACCACAACCACGGGTCCCAGAGACGTCCAAGAAAACGTACGCCAAATCATAATACAGCCATCACTGGCTTGTGTATAACCTATTGTACATTGAGGGAGCAACTGTTCGCCTAGAAGACGGCGTATCCTGACAAGGCCATCGACGTGATGAATGACGAACCATGATTCATCTGACCAGGCAAATACTTGTTCCAAGCCTTCGAGCCATTACAATCTGCCCTCTATCAAAACAGCTTACGTCCCCAGCCTTTCCCATTACATACTGAAGTAAGTGAAAGAATGATTCTTGAGACTCTCCAGCAGCAATTAAATACCATTTCCACCTGATCACGTGCATTCCACGTCATCCAGGCGAGTTCGTTGCAAAATGTAGGGGTGGTCATAATGTTTTGGCTCTTAAGTTTAGGTATATATTAAGTGAATAAAATGAATAAGTAAAAAAATAAAAGGAAATAAATAAAAGAAATAAAAAACAGGTATGTTGGTATGTTTAGTGTCTTGTTAATAATTATTTCAGATTATCCGATTTATTTTTTAAAGGTTTCTACATAAAATTTTAAAAATGTTTACGAAACGCATGTAATATACATTAAAATTTATTTGGATATCTAGTTTTGCACTACTCTTTTTTTAGAGTAATACAACACAGTTTAAGTAAGCACAATAAAGCAATACAACACAATTAAAAAAGTCAGTGTTTTTTAGGAAAATTTAATGTACAACGTAAAAGAATTTCTTACAAATTTATTTTTCAGTTTTTCAAAAATAATAACCCAAATTCCGCCAAAGGTTATTTTATGCAATAAAAAAAATAAGAAAAGAATAAAAATTGAAAATAATTTACAAAATGTTCCGGAATATAAAATTTTATTATCTGACTTTTCAAGGATATACATTAGTATTTAGCCGAACGATGGCCGAATGGTTAGGGTGTTGTCCTTCGGAACCGGAGTTTGTGAGTTCGAATCCCAATATGCATGGTTGTTCGTAGCCGTTCGGAATCGGCTTTAAGCAGTAGGTCCCGGTCTCATTAGCCCTCGTGTGCAAAACAGTAGATCGTAACGCTCCAAACCAAACCAAGCCATTAAAATTTATATGTAAATCCATTTTAATACTACTTTCTTTAGATTAATACACCACAATTAAAGCCAGCACAATAAAGTAATATAACACCTTGAAAAAAATTCAGTGTTTTTCAGGAAAATCCTATGTACAGCTTAAAAGAATTTCCTACAAATTAATTATTCCATCTATCGACAAAATAATACCCAAAAATGCCCCAAAAGTTATTTTATGAAATTAAAAAACAAGAAATGAAAAAAATTGAAAATAACATTTAAAAAATTTATAAAATATTTCCAAATACAGATTTTATTAATTTATCAGACATCTAAAACTTTTTTATATGTGATTTATTTAGTTCTATTTTAATGTATATCTGTGAAAAAAAATATAACTATAAATTAATAATATCCTAAAATGCTTTATTGCCATTGTCTCCTTAAACATTATTTCACGGAGAAGAAATATTGAGATATTTTATATTACTGGGCAAACCATCGAAATTGAGTCTGACAGTCAACGGGTTAAATAAAGTAATCCAGATTAAAGTATGTATATCAAGGATAGGACAAAAGTATTCAACATAGTGTTTTGTATAAAAATCTTTTATAGGTAATAAAACATTAAAAAATGTTCTTTGATGGATAATATACTTTAAAATTGTACTTTTTAATAAAAATATGCAATTATAAGTAAATAATTGTATATTTTTATTAAAAAGAAAACTTAAAAATATTTGGATTTTCAAAGAATATAGTTGAATGTTCTGATTAAATAATATGATGGAAACAGTTTTAAAATACATAGTCATAAATCCTGAAGCTCCAAGCATTTTATAAGAGTGAAAAAGCAGTATCCGCAATGTATATTTTATCACAGGTGAGATGCTGAGACTTTACGTCAAAATGTTTCCTCCAAACAAATAATTTATAACGCAGTTTCTCTTAAATATTTCCTCTTTCATCCTTAACATGCTATTTCATTTTATATATATCTTTCTCCGCTGAGGACTCGAATATAACCAGAAGCATGTTCCGTTTGATTAAAAGAGCTTCTGGGAATGTGCTACATAGACATGACAAACAGGCTATTCTCAGACCAGTTAAACTTTTTTTTTTGATTTGCTCGCTATATTTTAGATTTGCCTCGAGGACAGATGCGGTGCGGTTTTCTTTCATCCCCTTCTTAAACCTTCAAAATGAAGTGAGTGAAGGAAAACTCTCTTGAAGAGTTGGATTATTTCCTGTTATTCCAAAGTGATACGGAATTCCCCAGAGGAAACAAAATACAGATTTAGAGGGCTTTCATCATTTTAATATGAAATTACTTCCTGTAAAAATCAATTGCACAAAAGTGAAATAAAGTTAACAAAATATTTTTGTTAATAGATACTAATTATACGTAAAATTTTTATAGACATACCAATGTAATAAAGTATAATGTTTTGCAAAATTTAAGTAAATAGACATCACATGCATAAACCCCTGTTTTAATATGGAATTACCTCCTTCTTCCTGTAAGAATCAATTGAACAAATATGAAAACAAATTAATGAAACATTTCTATAAATTATACAGTATCAAAGGAAATGCTTTATGGTCATACTGATGTAATCAAGGATTGTTTTCAAAAATTTTATAATAAACAGGCATGATATATATATATATATATATATATATATATATATATATATATGAATGTATGTATATATATATATATATATATATGTGTATGTATATATCTATATATATGCATAAAGTTCTCTACTAGACTCAAATTACTTCCTTATTCTTGTAAAAACCAATTGGCAAATTGTATCATAAAATTAATGAAATATTTGTGTTACTAAAACCTCATTAAAATTTAATATTTTATGGACGCACCAATGTAACAAAGCATAATTTTTAACAATTTTAAAGTAAATAGACATCATATGCATAGACTCATATATTGATTAGATATTACATCCTATAAAAATGAATTTGACAAATTTGAAAAATAAAATTAATGACTTATTTGTATTAAAATAGCATTTTTAAAGGAAATATTTTATGGCCATACTAATGTAATAATGCATATTTTTTTTAATTAGTAAAGAGGCAGTATATGCATAAACTCCTGCTATAACCTGTAGTTACATCCTTTTTCCTGTAAAAGGTGATTGGAGATATCCGAAAAATAAAGTTAAGTAAATATTTGTATTAATACAATTTCACATAAGGAAGATTTTGTTTACGTACTAATAAAATGTAGCAAAATTTTACTTAACAAACTATTCTATTTATGAAGGTTTTTTCAATAAAAATTTGCATACTTAGACTGCCCTTCTCCATTTTTCATACTTTTCAAGAATTTCGCACAAATTTAATAATCTGAAATATCAATTGATATATATATATATATATATATATATATATATATATATATATATATATATATATATATATACGGCTAAAGAATTTACTTTTAATCATTCTATATGACACTATTTATTATGAATACACAAATAATGAAGTTATTTTGCAATATACATTTTATCTACTACTATAGTAAGGAAACAATTTCCCATCATATTTATTCTTTATATAAATGTTCTTTGTATTGAAAAATATTTAAGGTAAAGTAAATTAAATATTATTTTGTAGCAGTGTTATAGAAACGTAGGGAAAAATCATAAAATTTCTCAAAATTTACAAAATCTATAGAGTAATATTTTATCACAAGTGAATTATTTTTTTGACAAAAAGGTCTTAATCATAACTGTCTATTTTCAATTCAATAGAAAATAAATATACTGTCCTAATTTTATAAAATCATATGAAGCAATTTTTTTTATTAACATATACACTAAGGTAAAAACTGAGAAATCTACCTGCAATAATTATTCTTAAACAAAATATTTTTTACACAAAATAGAAGTCAATTTTCATTTTTATATTGAGAGCTTCAAGTATATATATATATATATATATATATATATATATATATATTTAAATATATATATATATATATATATATATATATATATATATATTTAAATATATAGAAAAGATATTTTACGGACCTAGAAAAATATAGTTAAAAAAAGTTACTCATATTCACAGTTTTATCATTTTCTTATCCAATTTTTAAAAGATGTGTATTCGATCTTTAATTAATGTTCGAACCCAGCCCATAATATATTACATGATATTTAGCGTGATGAGGTTTAAATGATTATTTTAATATATTTTCAAATTATCGATTTCTTTAAAGTTTTCAGTTTTTATTGTTTGTTATTTTAAATTGTTAAATTCCTGCAAAATTTTTGTTTTACAGAATAAAGCATACATTTTACTTTAAATTCATTTAAAAATATATTGTAATATATACCATTCAAAAGTTGTTTTGAGGGCAATGGAATTATTCTTTTTTAATTTGAAGTAATTTTTCAATGTTTCTTTTTTAAATTATAATATTTTTAATGGCAAAAATCAACTATATTTTAAAAACTAAACCTATTAAAAACCTGTAAAAATTTCATTCAGATTTTTTTCAGTAGAACTTTTTTATTTATGACGAATGGAAAAAAAGTTCTTATCATGGAACTTTTAACCTTACAAACACTGTATTAAGGTCGAAGTTCAAGAAGTAACATCTATTCAACTAAATTTCGTTTCAATGAAATTATAAAGACATAGTAACGAAAATTTCGTAAAAAATATAGGGCTTTCTGGTAAGTTTCTATACTGTATCATTAGCGTGTTATGCCACATAAAAAATTGATATAGCGACACACGACCCACGACAATGTTCTCTTTTGGAAACATGCATATTTGTTTACATTAAAAGTTTTTTAATATTCCTTTATTCATTTATTTTTTATTATTAAAGTCAATGCACTTGGCTTCAGTATATAATGTTTATGTAAAACTAATTTGAAAATCTATTACTTAGAATTCTATAAGCAGTGATATGTAAAATGTGCTGCATAAAATTTTTTTTTATGAATTTCTGTTTTCTATAGATTTTATATCGAAGAATGTAACTGTTATATAAAATTTAAACATTTTTGTATGTTAATATTTTTTTTCTATACAGTGTTTGTGAAACCTAATTTTAAATTTATTTTGATATTGTTCCCATATGAGACTATTGGCTCGTAAAATGTTCATCCTCGAATGGCACTTTGTCACCTTTAGGCTTTAGGTCAAAAATTTTATGTTAAGTATCTCTTATATCTCTAACTTCTCTTGAATACTACATATTCTATCCTCGACTGTTATTGCATTTATAATATTAACCCTTAGGGGAGAAATAAGATATAAACAGGGCTAGGCTTCGTTTGATTCAAAGACCTTCCGGGAATGTGATAGGTATATAGTACATGCATGTTATGCAGTGACCATTTACACTCATTTGATTATGTAGATACATTTTGGATTCAGATCCAGGATATATGCTGCCTATATTTAACACTAACTTACCAACGAAGCTTAGTGGCATTGAGGTAGATCTTCGAACTCAAGAGACACAGATTCGAGGTTCCATATTAGGTCTGGGAAAGGTTGACTCAGCCTATCATCCCTTCAGTGGGTAGACAAACTGAGGACCAAGCATGCCAGAGGATTAAACACTGGGCACTCAGCAAAAGATACCTGAAACCTGAATCCCTAAACCTAAGTTCTACCTGTGCATAAGCTTCGCACTCCAGAGCTCTTCGTCTCGGAAACGGAGATTGGCACCATAAGCACTGGCCCCTAGAGCCAGTTGTGTTGAGAAGTTTAGTTTAGTTTAGTTAAACATACCAACCTTAAATATTTACCTATTTCTAGCCAGTCAAATAATCAGACTTTATGTTCCCTGGCTGAATGTTTGGAATATGGATATTGGTAAGACAAAACACTATTATAATAATTAATATTTATTAAATTAAACAAACTAATATACTGTCATTTTTTATGTATTACAAACACAAATAATAAAAGTGTTTACTTAATTACCCGTAGGATTTTTTACACATACATTACCGGTCATTTCATCAGGTTATGGTACGTATAGTGTTCAATTTATTTTTAAATTATGTGTTCCCATGTGAGACCATTGGCATGTAAAAAGTTAATAATGGAATGGTCGTATGCCACCTTACGACTTTATGTCAAAACTGTTATGCTAAGCATCTCGTATATCTCGCATTCCTTTTCAAAACTTCATCTCCTATCCTCGATATGTTTTTTCATTTTCTGTAATACCACTTCGTGGAAGAATGAAGCATAAATAGGAGTATGCTTCGTAGATTGAAAGATATTTCAAGAATGTTATAAATAGATATTACAAGCATGTTAGTCATTGACCAGTTAAACTCATTTGATTAGGTTGATACATCTTAGATTCAGATCCAGAATAATGCGGGTTTTATTTATTATCTCCTTATGTTTTTAAAATGAAGTGAGAGAATGAAATATAACTAAAAGAAATTTTGGAATACTTCCTGTTATTGCAAAGAAATGATACTAAATCAGTTTCATTTAAACCTATTTTTAAACTGATTTTTAAATATTTTGTGTTCCTATTTGAGACCAATGGCATGTAGAAAGTTAATCATCGGAATGGCAATATGCCACTTTAAGGCGTTATGTCAAAACTGTTATGCTAAGATCCTCGGATATCTCTCATTTCTTTTCAAAACTTCATCTCCTATTCTCGAAATGTTATTTCACTTTCTATGGATAAAGAATGAAGCATTGGAGTTGGCCTTTGGAGGGAGAATGAAGCATAAACAGTAGAACAGGAGTATGTTTTATTTGATAGAAAGAGAATTAGAGAATGTAGGTGATAGACATTACAAGCATGTTACTATTGACCAAGTAAACATATTTTATAAAGCCCATATATTTTGAATTCAGATCCAGAAACATGCGAGTTCCATTTATTATAACATTATATTTTTAAAATGAAGTGAAGGAATTAAATAAAACTAAAAGAAATTTTAGAATAATTACTGTTATAGCAAAGAAATGATGCTAAACCAATTTTAGTGAAACCTATTTTTTAAACTGATTTTTAAATTTTGTGTTCCTATTTGAGACCATTGGTATGTGAAAAGTTAATCCTCGAATGTTAATATGCCACTTTAAAGCTTTATGTCAAAACTGTTATGCTAAGTGCCTCGAATATCTCTCATTTCTTTTCAAAACCCCATCTCCTATTCTCGATATGTTATTTCATTTTCTCTATTACCCCTTCGTGGAAGAATGAAGCATAAATACGAGTATGCTTCGTTTTGATTGAAAGAGATTTCGAGAATGTAGTAATTAGATATTACAAGCATATTACTCATTACCAGTTAAACACATTTGATTAGTTCCATACATCTTAGATTCAGATCCAGAATAATGCGGGTTTCATTTATCATCTCTTAATATTTTGAAAATAAAGTGAGAGAATAAAATGTAACTAAAAGAAATTTTGGAATACTTCCTGTTATTGCAAAGAAATGATACTAAATCAGTTTCATTTAAACCTATTTTTAAACTGATTTTTAAATATTTTGTGTTCCTATTTGAGACCAATGGCATGTGAAAAGTTAATCCTCGAATGTTAATATGCCACTTAAGGCTCTATGTCAAAACTGTTTTGCTAAGTGCCTCGAATATCTCTCATTTCTTTTCAAAACCCCATCTCCTATCCTCGATATGTTATTTCATTTTCTCTATTACCCCTTCGTGGAAGAATGAAGCATAAATACGAGTATGCTTCGTAGATTGAAAGATATTTCAAGAATGTTATAAATAGATATTACAAGCATGTTAGTCATTGACCAGTTAAACTCATTTGATTAGGTTGATACATCTTAGATTCAGATCCAGAATAATGCGGGTTTCATTTATCATCTCTTAATATTTTGAAAATGAAGTGAGAGAATAAAATGTAACTAAAAGAAATTTTGGAATATTTCCTGTTATTGAAAAGAAATGATACTAAACCAATTTTAGTGAAACCTATTTTTTAAACTGATTTTTAAATTTTGTGTTCCTATTTGAGACCATTGGTATGTGAAAAGTTAATCCTCGAATGTTAATATGCCACTTTAAAGCTTTATGTCAAAACTGTTATGCTAAATGCATCGTATATCTCTCATTTTTTTTTTTAAACTCCAACTCCTATCCTCGGAATGTTATTTTGCTTTCTATATTACTCTTTTGGGGTAGAATGAAGCATAAACAGGAATATACTTCGTTTGATCGAAAGAGATCTCGAGAATTTAGTAATTAGATATTACAAGCATGTTACTCATTGGCCAGTTAAACATATTTGATTAAGTCGATACATCTTAGATTCAGATCAAGAAACATGTGGGTTCCATTTATTATCTCCTAATATTTTTATAATGAAATTAGAGAATGAAATAACACTAAAAGAAATTTTGGAATACTTCTTGTTACTGCAAAGAAATAATGCTAAATCATTTTTAGTGAAACATATTTTTAAACTGATTTTTAAATTTTGTGTTCCTATTTGAGACCATTGGTATGTGAAAAGTTAATCCTCGAATGTTAATATGCCACTTTAAAGCTTTATGTCAAAACTGTTATGCTAAATGCATCGTATATCTCTCATTTCTTTTCCAAAATTCCATCTGATATTCTCGATATGTTATTTCATTTTCTCTATTACACTTTGTTGGAAGAATGAAGCATAAATAGGAGTATGCTTCATTTGATCGAAAGAGATTTCGAGAATGTAGAATATAGACATTACAAACATGTTATTCATTGACCAGTTAAACATATTTGATTAGGTCGATACATCTTGGATTCAGATCCAGAAACATGCGGGTTCTTTTTATTATTGCCTTATATTTTTTAAATAAGTGAGAAAAAGAAATATAACTAAAACTAATTTTGGAATATTTCCTTCTACTGCAAAATACTATACTAAATCTTCCACGGAAAAGAAAAGTAGTATTTTATGATGTTTATTATTTCAAGCTCTGACTGTATTTTCCTTCTTTTAAAAATCAGATTTTCTGAGAAAGTGTTGTTAATGAAATACCTCTCTTTATATATCTTCCGTATATGTGTATGCTTGTGTGTTCAGTAAATATACATTTGTAAATTGGTGTACCGTAGCTCAGGTAAAGCCTAGGATAGTATTAGACAAGACAAATAGTTCAGAGTTCATAAGGTTGTTGAAGTAGAACGTTTCTTTTAATCTTCCTCGCATTTGGTAACTCTAATTTAAAACTTTTTGATATAATATCCTTTTAATTAGTTTTTAAAATGTTCGAATGTTTTAATAAACTCAATCAGAGAGATTTTTAGACTTTTTAAATGAGTTTCCAGATAAAAGAGCTTTTCTATATTTGTTGAACAAATTAACCTATTTATTATATCAATTTATTATATTTTCCATTTCCAATTCAATTGTGGCATTTTCTGTTATTAACTGTTTAAATTTCAAAAGTATTAAATTAATTCAAAATTGTTCGTGGAGCCATTTGATCTATATCTATATCCATCTCTCACTATATATATATATATATATATATATATATATATATATATATATATATATATATATATATATATATATATATATATATATACATATATATACATATATATACATATATATATATATATATATATATATATATATATATATATATATATATATATATATATATATATATATATATATATATATATATATTATATATATATATATATATATATATATATATATATATATATATATATATTTATATATATATATATATATATATATATATATATACATATATATATATATATATATATATATATATATATATATATATATATATATATATATATATACATATATATATATATTATATATATATATATATATATATATATATATATATATATATATATATATATATATTTGGGTGTGTGTATTTATATAAATATTCTGAAATAATTAATTTTTTTAGAGTGACTCTGTTCATGAGATATTACTTAAATTGTGTATTAAAATGATACAAGTTTTAGGGCTTTTAAAGAGATATAATAAACGTATTATTTAATCATATACGTTTTTATTTCTTTTCCATAAAATACAATTTCGTCTTTTTTTACAGTAAAACGAAGCAAAATTAAATTTTGCTTGGAAAAATTTAAAAATTACATAATATTTTTATCCCGCAGATGTTACCAAATTAATAAATGCATTTGTTAACTGTAAAAATTTAACAAAATACTGATTTCTTTTCGAAATATCAAATCTTGATATTTTCATTTGTATATGTAACTTGATAATGTATAATCGTAAAAAAAAGATTCTTTTAGTAGAAATAAATTTTAGTAGATACAATTTTAGTAGAAAATGTTGTTTGAATAAATATTTTTAAATTTATTAATTTTTATCTTTTCAGATAAAGACTGTTTTTTTTTTGGGGGGGGGTTCTAAATACAGGATATTCAATACAGAAAATATACATTTTTCATCTTTCATGCCCTTTATTATTTAAAAATAAGAATGATGGATTTATAAATGATTCTAAATAATATACCAAAGAAAATATATGTGTATAAAGCATGCAAGAATTAATCAGAAAAGAATAGAATGTTTCTATTGCTAAAATACTTTATAATTTCTCTTTTGCTGAAAGAAATAATTAGTTTGGTTTAAAAAAAATAATGCAAAAGTAGTCATAAAAACTAACGTAGCAAACATATTATGAAAGCAAAAAAACAATTTCCACAAAATCGTATAGTATTAATGATGAAATACTTCACTTATAACATAATTTATATTTGCCTCTTATAGTACCATTAAAATTTATACAAAGTTTTAAAGTATAACAAAATAGTCGAGCTTTTAAGTTCAAATAACATAGTTTGAAAATAACAATTTAATCTAAAGCTTTAAAAAACTTATGCTAGCGTAAATGAAATTACATAAAATCATTCTGAACGATACGGTAAACGATTGAAAGTTTTATTCAAAGATATTTCCACCAAGGAATAATTTATGTCGAGAATATCTCTTAAAGTTTCTCTTTTCTATCCCTGAGATGCTATTTCATTTTCCCTTCCAAGTAGAAATGAAGTATAATCAAGTCCATGCTTCATTGAAAGAGCTTCCGGGAATGTGCTTGGTAGACAAGAGGAAAGTACTATTTAGTGCCTAGTTAAAATTGTGTTTTTTGGTCGATAAATTTTGGATTCACCTCTTGGACACATATAATGTGGTTTCCTTTTATCCTAACCTTAAACCTTTAAAATAAAGTAAGAGATAGAAATCTAAGTAGAAGTAAAAGTTTGATTATTTTCTCTTATTGCGAAGAAATGAGGGAAAATTCAACCAGGATAGAAAAATAGAGTTTTGTGGTGACTTTCTTGTCGTATTATACCTTCCTTGATTTATAAAACTGCTTTTTAAATTCGTAAAATGTAGTTAACTTTATTTAGTACCCTTTCGAGATTTTTTAAATTTAAAGTTGTTTTATTTAAATACTTCGCATATGTAAAATTTTATCATTACGTGTGTGAATTTACGTATATGAATTCATCAGATGGTATTTAAACTAAATATTAAAATGATATAAGTTTTACGGATTTTGAAGAGATATACCTAATGGATTATTTAATCATAAAAATTTTTATTTCATTTTCATAAATTTTAATTTTGCCATATTTTGCAGTAAAACCGAATCCGTTTGTATGGTAACAAAGTGTTTCATTGGAAAATTTAAAAAATATAATATACATATTAGTGTTGTTGCACAGATGTCAGTAATAACTAATCAATGCATTTGTTAACTATAAAAATTTAAGAAAATGCTGATTACTTTCGGAAATTTCAAATCTTGATATTTCCATTTGTATATGTAAATTGATGATGCATAATTTTATACTAATTCTACTTTTAATACTTGTGTACCAAATGTTTTTTTTAATAAATATTTTCAAATTAATTAATCTTTATGTATTTGAGATGCTCCTTTGGATTCTGAATACTGGATACTTAATACAGAAAATGTGTATATTATTTTGTCTTTTATGCAATTTTATTATTTAAAAATAAGAAGGATGGATTTATAAATGCTTCTAAAGAATATATTAAAGGAAATATAATAGTATAAAATACGTAAGAATTAATCGGGAAAGAATAGAATATTTATATAGCTAAAATATTTTATAATTTCTCTTTTGATGAAAGAAATAGTTTGGTTTAAACAAAATAATGCAAAAATTAGTCATAAATACTAACATACATCTTATGAAAGCAATAAAACAATTAACACAAAATAAGATAAAATTATAGATAAAATACTTCACTTATTATTAAAATATAACACAAAATTTTAAAGTAAAACACAATATGCAAGCTTTAACAATGTACACAAAATTGTATAGAATTCCTGATGAAATACTTCACAATTCAACATACTTTATATTTGCTTCTTAAAGTACCTTTATTAGGGAAAATTAAGCAAATTTTTAAAGTAAAACACAGTAAGCTCTATTTTAAGTTCAAATAACAGAGTTTGAAAATAATCATATATTCTAAAACAATAAAAAACTTATGTTAACGCAAATGAAATATACACAAAATTATACTGAACTATACGGTAAACGATTGAAAGTTTATTCAAAGATATTTAAACCAAGGAATAATTTATGTCGCGAGTATCTCTTAAAGTTTCTCTTTTCTATCCCTGAGATGTTATTTCATTTTCCCTTCCGAGGAGATATGAAATATAATCAAGTCCATGCTTCATTGAAAGAGCTTCCGGGAATGTGCTAGGTAGACAAGAGGAAAGTGCTATTTAGAGTGGATAGTTAAAATTGTCTTTTTTGGTCGATAAATTTTGGGTTCGCCTCTAGGACACATATAATGCGGTTTTCTTTTATCCTAACCTTAAACCTTTAAAATAAAGTAAGAGATAGAAATCTAAGTAGAAGTAAAAGTTTGATTATTTTCTCTTATTGCGAAGAAATGAGGGAAAATTCAACCAGGATAGAAAAATAGAGTTTTGTGGTGACTTTCTTGTCGTATTATACCTTCCTTGATTTATAAAACTGCTTTTTAAATTCGTAAAATGTAGTTAACTTTATTCAGTACCCTTTCGACATTTTTTAAAAATTAAAATTTGTTTTAATAAATACTTCACCTATGTAAAATGTTATCATTACGTATATGAATTCATCACATAGTATTTAAACTATGTATTAAAATGATACAAGTTTTAGGGATTTTGAAGAGATATACTTAATGTATAATTTAATCATAAATGTTTTTGTTTCTTTTTCATAATTTTCAATTACGCCTTTTTTTTACAGTAAAACTTACTTTGTTGGTGTTGTAACAATATTGTTGATTGAAAAATTAAAAAATAATACATGTTAATGTTGTCGTATAGATGTAAGTACTAATCAGTGCATTTGTTAACTATAAAAATTTAGCAAAATGCTTATCACTTTTGGAAATATCAAATCTTGATATTTTCAAATGTATATGTAAATGGATGGTGCATAATTGTATACTACTTATACTTTTAATACTTGAGTACAAAATTTTGTTTGAATAAATACTTTCAAATTTATTATTCTTTATGTATTTTAGATGTAGCTTTGGATTCTGAATAATGGATAATTAATACAGAAAATATGTATATTTTTCGTCTTTCATGCACTTTTATTATTTAAAAACAAGAATGATGGATTTATAATTTCTTCTAAAGAATATATTAAAGAAAATATATGAGTATAAAGTATACAAAAATTAATCAGAAAATAATATAATGTTTCTA
Organism: Pardosa pseudoannulata; assembly: GCA_032207245.1. Classification (NCBI taxonomy): domain Eukaryota; kingdom Metazoa; phylum Arthropoda; class Arachnida; order Araneae; family Lycosidae; genus Pardosa; species Pardosa pseudoannulata. The sequence goes on from CM063511.1 coordinate 84,364,610, forward strand.
TATCTCAAATACTTTATAATTTCTCTTTTGCTGAAAGAAATAATTAGTTTGGTTTAAATAAAATAATGTAACTGAAGTCATAAATATTAACGTAACAAACATCTTATGAAACCAATAAAACAATTTACACAACTTAGTATAAAATTAAAGATGAAATATAATTTACTAATTAACAAACTTTATATTTGCATGTTATAGTACCTTTACTATTGAAAATAACATAAAGTTTTAAAGTGAAACACAATATAAGCGCTTTTAAGTTCAAATAACCTAGTTTGAAAATAATCATATAATCTAAAACTTTAAAAACTGTATGATACCTTAAATGAAATATACAAAATTCCTATTGAACTATAGAGTAAATGATTGAAAGTTTTACAGACATTTCCTCCAAGGAAATAATTTATGTTGCTTATATCTCTTAAAGTTTCTCTTTTCTATCCTTGTGATGCTATTTCATTTTCCCTTCCGAGGAGAAATGAAGTATAATCAAGTCCATGCTTCATTGACAGAGCTTACGGGAATGTGCTAGCTAGACAAGAGGAAAGTGCTATTTAGTGGCTAGTTAAAATTGTCTTTTTTAGTCGATAAATTTTGGGCTCGCCTCTAGGACATATAGAATGTGGTTTCCTTTTATCCTAACCTTAAAACCTTTAAAATAAAGTAAGAGATATAAATCTAAGTAGAAGTAAAAGTTTGATTATATTCTCTTATTTGCGAAGAAATGAGGGGAAATTCTCCCAGGAAAGAAAAATAGAGAATTGTGGTGCCTTTCTAGACGTATTACATCTTCCATGTTTTATAAAACATCTTTTAAATTCGAAGAAATGAACTTCACTTTACCTAGTACCCTTTCGATAGTTTTAAAATTTAAAGTTTTATTAAATATTTCACATATGCTAAGGACACACGCATGATAATACTCACTTATGCTCTATGACACATATAATGTGGTTTCCTTTTATCCTAACCTTAAACCTGTAAAATAAAGTAAGAGATAGAAATCTAAGTAGAAGTAAAAGTTTGATTATTTTCTCTTATTTGCGACGAAATGAGGGGAAATTGCCCCAGGAAAGAAAAATAGACGTTTGTGGTGCTTTTTTTAAGCTATTACTTCTTCTCTGTTTTATAAAACATCTTTTTAAATTCGAAAAATTAACTTAACTTTATCCAGTACCCTTCCGAGATTTTTTAAAATATAAAGTTGTTTTATTAAATACTTCACATAAGCTAAAGTCACACACATGCTAATACTCACATATGCTGTAGGATACATATAATGTGGATTCTTTTTATCCTAACCTTCAACTTTTAAAATAAAGTAAGAGATAGAAATCTAAGTAGAAGTGAAAGTTTGAATATGTTCTCTTATTTACGAAGAAAAGAGGGGAAATTTCCCCAGGAAAGAAAAATAGAGGATTGTGGTGCATTTCTAACCGTATTACATCTTCTTTGTTTTATAAAACATTATTTCAAATTCGAAACCTGAACTTTTCTTTACCCAGTACCCTTTCGACATTTTTTAAAATTTAAAGTTGTTTTATTAAATACTTCACTTATGCTAAGGATACACACATGCTAATACTCACATATGCTCTAGGACACATATAATGTGGTTTCCTTTTATCCTAACCTTAAACCTTTAAAATAAAGTAAAAAATAGAGATCTAAGTAGAAGTAAAATTTTGATTATATTTTCTTATTTGCGAAGAAATGAGAGGAAATTCCCCCAGGAAAGAAAAATAGAGGATTGTGGTGCCTTTCTTGTCATATTACATCTTCTCTGTTTTATAAAACACCTTTTTAAATTTGAAAAATGAACTTAACTTTATCTAGTACACTTTCAACATTTTTAAAATTTAAAGTTGTTTTATTAAATACTTTACATATGATAAAAGGCTTATATTAAGTATATAAATTTTTATAAAGAAATATATATTCTTTAAGGAATGTACAACTGTTAAATAGAAAAATATCTCCATTTTTCAGAAAAAAGCTATTCATTTTTTGACATTTTAAAACAAACCGTAAAAAAATTCCACTATTAAGAAGAGTTATGAAAAGAAACGCGACATCTGTTTGCTGGTAAAGTATTTAATGTTACAAAACTTTAACTTTATTTTTCTCAAATTGCGTTATTTTCATTTAACGCGCATGTTATCTCGACTTCAAATATTTTTTCATGAAATCTTTTACCTCATTTATAGTCAAAATATGTCATTTTTAAGTTCCAATGATTAATTAATTTTATATTAGACTATTTCTTTAAGTACAACATAAATAAATAATAAAATATTTAAACCATTAAAGGTCTTTATAATTTTACTTTGCAGTGAATTGAATGTTTTTTCATGGTATAATAAAAAATATTTAAAAAGTTAAACTGCGTTTAAATTATTTTAATTAGTATTAACGTAAAGGTAATAAGATATCTAGCACTCTCATTATGTTTCAAAACTAAAAAATCAGTTAACGTCTGAATGTTGAATTATAGGTGTAATATTTAAATTTTCAACATACTTTGTATTTTATTATTATTTGGAAAATATATAAAGGGTTGCATTGGAACTAAATGCACATAAACATAAGTTTAAATGTTACAAGGTGAAAACAGAGACTAATCTTAACCCTCCGAGTGGAACACACGGAGAAAAAGTCTCCAAAACAATACGCTAAAGTTTTATTGTATCAGTGACCAAAGTGTTCTATGATTTTTTACTGCACCCTTTGTCGACTAGATTGTAATACGGGAAACTCACATTCGTTATTGTCCCTTTACTTCCGGTTACAAATAGATTTATAAATAGATATTATAGATTGTTAATTTTTAATACACATAAAGCTCGTTAAGTCTCGAAGATCATTTCATAAGAAATAATGGATTCTAAAAGTACGAATAAAAGTATTTTTAAGAGAATTATTTATATTCTTTTACGAAAGTCATCCAAGATATTTAAGTGGTGCAATTAGGGATACATGTGTTACCGAAAACGAAATACTTCGAAATAGAGATTGACAAAGCCATGAGAAGCTATCAGCGTATCTGTGCCTCAGGGAGTACGGGTGCATCCCTCAATAAATGCCAAAGAGAGGTGCAGTTTCTAAACAATCGACCTGACCCTCCTACCTCAAAACTCCATGGGGGAAAGCACTGGCAGAAATGTACACTACATCCATTTTCAGAACGTTTTTGGATGTACGTGCGAACCGCTTAGAGGTTTAAAACTCCATACAACTAATTCTTATATCTGGTATCTTTGTTAACGTACTAATCCACAGTTACAGTTACAATAAAAACAGAAGTATACAAACACAGTTATACAGTTACAAATACAGTTACATACAACACCTTCCCTTTTACAAAAGTTTCTTACATCGATGCAACACCTAATCTTTTTGGGAGTTTAATTCCTCTACCATATCGTGTGATATATAGTTTCACATTTTTTGTATCATTTACATTAGAAAGCTTAGGAATAGATCCGCTAAGATTAACATGTCTACCACTTCCAACATGACTTAGAAAATGATTCTTTTTTTCTTTTTTTTTTTTTTGACGGTTTTAACTAAGCTCTGTTCCTTTTCAAGGTTTAGTTATTTTCATTTTTAACCCAATATCTTCGAGGACAATAAACACAGAAGTACACAGTGATATACAACACTGATAAGGGTGAAAAGCAATATACACAAAAACATTAAGTAGATTGTGTAATGTTTAAAACGTTATTTAAAAACTTTAATACTAAGCAAACTACATTTGTCCTGAATTTTTCTTAAAGTTTAGATCTTCTGTCTTTCAGATGTTACTTCACTTTGTACTTATCCCCCTTCCGTGAAGGAATAAAATATATCCAGAAGTATGTCTGATCGATTCGAAAAAGTTTAAAGTTTCCCAGAATGTGCTAGGTAGATAAAATGAACATTCTATTCAGTCCAATTAATTAAAAAACATTTTGTCGATAAATCTAAGATTCACTTCAGAAGAGATGTGGTATTGTATCCTTTTATTCTATCCTTAATCCTACAGAATGCAGTAAGAAATATAAGTGGAACTTTGAATTGTTTCTTGATATTGCAAAGAATCCATGGGTAATCCTTCGAGAAATAAAAGTACAACTCAAAGTGCCTTGTTTACTTTAATCTATGATTGCATTTTTTCTTCTTTCATGATTATGTTTCTGGAATATGCCTCTAATTAAGTATTTTCTTGAAAAATACATGTTTGTAAAGTAAAGGATTTGTGAATGCAGGATTCTAAGAAAGTAGATTTTGTACACATTCAAATACTGAATATGCAGCACATTTTTAGTAAGACCTACTCTTTCAATAAACTAATTCCACAATTTTCTATCTTTAGTAACTTTTTTCTATTGTTATTAAAATTGTTGAATTGATTTATTGATTGGTTTGAAGCGTGCTACGGTCTACTTTTTGCAACACGTGAGCTAATAAATTGTCGGATTGGTTTCTAAAACTGCAAAAGTCAGTTTTTAATTTTCCATCTATAATTAATAATCAATAAAAATATATGTTTATAAAATGAATGTCTGGAAAAATAAATGTTTATAAAGTGAAGGATTTGTGAACGTAAGATTCTAATAAAGTGTATTTTGTACACATTTAAATAGTAAAATATGCAGCACATTTTTAGTAAACCCTGCTTTTTAATTAACTAATTCTAGAATTTGATATCATCTGTAATAACTTTTTTCCATTATTATTTAAATTGTTGGATTGATTGATTGATTGGTTTGAAGCGCTACGGTCTACTTTTTGCAACATTGCAGTTAATAAATTGTTGGATTCGTTTCTCAAAATGCAAAGGTCAGTTTATATTTCTCCAACTCTAATTACAATTTAAAAACTGTAATATTAAAAGATATTTTATTACTTCTGCTAAAGAACTCAGTTTAATAAATAATCCTAGATAATAGTATATCTTACGACAAAATTATCAAGTTATGCCTAATAAATGTTTTATACATACCCTATTGAAATAAAAAATTATTCATTAGTTTAAAAAAATTAAAATTGCACTTTGTAATAAAAATGAACATTATTCGATGTGAACTGAGCTTTAATAGTATAAAAAGTTCAGTTTAATAGAGGAATTTCACGCAAAGTCACGAACTATTTTAATGCGCTTTCATTCATTTTCATGTTTACGACAGCTAATATGCAAAAAATAAGCTGACCTTTTGAAAAATATATATGTTTACAAAATGAATGTCTGGAAAAATATGTTTATAAAGTGAAGGATTTGTGGATGGAGGATTCCAATAAAGTGTATTTTGTACACATTTTAATAGTAAAATATGCAGCACATTTTTAGTAACACTGATTTTTAATTAACTAATTCTAGGATTTGCTATCATCTGCAATAACTTTTTTCTATTATTATTAAAATTTTATATTGATTGAATGAGTGGTCTGAAGCGCTACGGTCTACTTTTTGAAATACGAAGGCTAATAAATTGTTGGATTGGTTTCTCAAACCACAAAGGTCAGTATATATATCTCCAACTCTAAATACAATTTAAAAAACAATAATATTAAAAGATATTTTATTACTTCTGCTAAAGAATTCAGTTTAATAAATTATTTTCTATAACAGTCTTACGACAAAAATATCAAGTTATGCCTAATAAATGTTTTATGCATACCTAAATGATATGAAAAATGCTTCGTCAGTTAAAAAACTTAAAATTTCACTTTGTAATAAAAATAAAGAGTATTGAAAGTAAACTGAGCTTTAAGAGTATAAAGCGTTCATTTTAATAGAGGAATTTCATGCAAAGTCACGAACTATTTTAATGCCCTCCCATTTATTTTCATGTTTACGACAGATAATAGGCGTAAAAAAGGCTGACCTTATGTTTAAAAAATAAATGTTTATAAAGTGAAGGATTTAGGAGTGTAGGATTTTAATAAAGTGTAATTTGTAAACATTCAAATACTGACTATGCAGTACATTTTTAGTAAGCCCTGCTTTTACAATAAACTAATCCCACAATCCCCTATCTTTAGTAATTTTTTTCTATTATTATTAAAGTTGTTGGATGATTGATTAATTGGTTTGAAGAGCAACGGTCTACATTTTGCAACACGAGAGATAATAAATTGTTGGACTGGTTTCTCAAACTGCAAAGGTTAGTTTATATTTCTCCAACTCTAATCACAATTTTAAAACAATAATATTGAAAGATATTTTATTACTTCTGCTAAAGAATTCAATTTAATAAATAATAATAGATAATAGTATGTTTTACAAAAATATCATCTTAAGCATAATAAAAGTTTTATGTATACCCCAATGTAATGAAAATATGATTCATCATTTAAAAATCTTTAAATCGCTCTGTGTAGTTAAAATAAACAATATGGAATGTAAATTGATTTTAGTATTAAGTGTTCAGCTTAATAAAGTAATTTCAAAATACTTGTATGCCCTTTCCATTCATTTTTCTGTTTACCATACCCAATAGGCAAAAAATAAGACTTTAGAGGACTATGGAGATAAAGAAATATTAAGCTTGTACCAGATAATTCTGAGCCCAAAAACAAATAATTTTTTTTTACTTGTCTTATAGAGTACTTTACATTTCTAGAAAATTAAAAATTTTACTGAGCGTGCCATATGACTGGCTATATGCTAGTTAGGTTTTTTTTATATATTTAAGCACTAAATTTATAGCAAATCGTTACTAAGATACGCTTTTCAATAAACTTACTAAGTAATTAGCTGTCGTTTAGGGCTATTTTTTTCTATTCACGCACTAAGATAAGCTTTTCAATAAACTTACTAAGTAATTAACTGTCGTTTAGCGCTATTTTTTTTCTATTTACTTACTAAGATACGCTTTTCAATAAATTACTAAGTAATTAACTGTCGTTTAGAGCTATTTTTTCTATTTACTTACTAAGATAAGCTTTTCAATAAACTTACTAAGTAATTAACTGTCGTTTAGAGCTATTTTTTCTATTTACTTACTAAAATAAGCTTTTCAATAAACTTACTAAGTAATTAACTGTCGTTTAGAGCTATTTTTTCTATTTACTTACTAAGATAAGCTTTTCAATAAACTTACTAAGTAATTAACTGTCGTTTAGAGCTATTTTTTTCTATTTACTTACTAAGATAAGCTTTTCAATAAACTTACTAAGTAATTAACTGTCGTTTAGAGCTATTTTTTTCTATTTACTTACTAAGATAAGCTTTTCAATAAACTTACTAAGTAATTAACTGTCGTTTAGAGCTATTTTTTCTATTTACTTACTAAGATAAGCTTTTCAATAAGCTTACTAAGTAATTAACTGTCGTTTAGCGCTATTTTTCTATTGACTTACTAAGATACGCTTTTCTATAAACTTACTAATGATTAAACTGTCATTTAGAGCTATTTTTTTCTATTGACTTTAAATTGTTCATTTAGTTTTGCAAACCATAAAGGTCATATTATATTTCTTTATTTTTAATTACAAATTATTAGTCAAAATATTAAATGCATTTCAATAATATTGCAGGTGATTTTATTTAATTAATCCTAGGCAAGAGATGCTAGTATTAGAAAATTTATCAAACTATATTCTTTCTGGCATATAGCCCGTCATATGACGGGATCGTTAAAATTTTCAGAATTGTAAAGTACCCTACGAAGCAGAAAAAAATAGTTTGTTTTTTGTCTAAGAATTATCTGGTACACGCTCACTAATTTATTTATCTTCACACTCCTCTAAAGTCTCCTGATAGTGGGTTGAATTTATTTAGTCAAACCAAGTGGTTATGTATATAAAACAAACACACAAACGAAGAAAGTCTTAACTTTCAAAGATATATAACTTAAAGGCTAGATATTTATTAATCTGTGAAACAGACTCACACACTGTTATGAAAAGAATTTGTTGTTAATACCGGTGATAAAGTTTTCATTGCGACAAAAAAAATCAATGATAAAATTTTAAGTTATTACATATGTACCTAATCTATTATTTAATTAAAACATAACAGACAATTATTTAGTTTATATCTAAGTTCAGTGATAAAAAGCATGAAAATAATGCAGACCATATTTAAATAATTTAAAATAAGAAAGGATTAAATGAGATGGTTAAAGGAATGACGTCATAAGTCTAAAAAAATGTTCATTTTACATATTTATAACGTAATAATTTTAATTACTTGTTCTAAGCCGGAGAATATATGACTTGATGTAAGAGTATTAAATGCTCGAAAAGGGATGGATTTCGAACGTTTAAACGACTCGCTTTGAATTTTGCTAACCCTAACTCATCAAGAATCCAATATGGATGTTCCTATTCATTCCAGGTCTAACCACTTCATAAATTCGAGGGCAGACGGACAGATAACTTAGGCTATTATTACAGAGGGGATGAAATTTTATTTATATATAACATAATGTAAAAAATACATTTCCTTAATTAAGAAATTTTAAAATTACACACCGTACTGAAAATAGGTAAGTATTAAAAGTAAAGTTGAATGTAATTTGAGTTTTAAACAGCATAGTTTGAAAGACAAATAAATCCTAAAATTTCAACAGATTCCAACAGAGAAAATTAACAGCATTAAGGATATTATACTTTCCCCGAGCTGAAATAATTTAAGTTTTAAGTCAAGATATTTCCATTAAGTAAATAACTCATTTCCCGAAATTCTAAATTTAATTTACAAAGATTTCATCTTTTACCTTTAAAATGCTACTCAATTTTGCATATTTCCCCTTCCGAAATGAATGAAGTCTGTCAAACGGCATGATTTGTTCCATCGAAAGAGCTTCCGGAGATGTACTAGGTACACATCATATTCGGTGACCAGATAATTTTTTTTCTTTTTCTTCCATATATAGTTTGGAATTGCTTCCACAATACATATGTTGGGGTCACTTTTTATTCTTACTTTTATCTTTTGTTACTGTTGTAATTTGTGATCAGTCTTGTATGACGGTAAATTCTATACAAAATTCGTTGAGACAACTTTTTTTTTTATTTTACACTTTATATTTTATTTATTATTTATTTGTTTGCCACTTTAAATTTCTGAACGCTGTATGTTTGGCTTGGTTTGGAGCGCTACGGTCTATTTTTTGCAACGCAAGGGCTAATGAGACCCGAGACCTATAGACTAAAGCTGATTCCGAATGTCTATGAACATCCATGCCCCTGTTGGGTTCAAACCCACGAACTCCAGTACCAAAGGCCAGCACCCTAACAATCGGCCATCTTTCCGCTAAACGCTGTATGTAGAGTTCCGATTTAAAAAAAATAGTACTTTCTTAGTAATTTCCTCAATGATCTATTCCTATTCTATCAGTTAGCATGTCTTTTATTTATCTTTCCTCATTTCTTTGATAACCAGATTTTGGGCAAAAAAGTCGCCAGCCAAAAACGCGCCAAAGTTATGTTCGGCAACACATTAGTCAATTAGCAGCGAGCACAAACTTGCTCCAAGTTACATCAGCCAAAGCGTTGGCCAATCACCTACGACTCAAACAGAAAAATGGCGATACCAACACTAAAGTGACCTAAGGATTTTATGGTAGCATTAGAAAGGCAACCCTAACGGAATCAGATAAATAATGGAGTGTGAACACCTAACTGGTGGTTATTTTTTATTTGTGAACAGCACACTTATGAAGTAAAAAACAAAAGTACTATATGGAAAAAAAGTTAAACTATTTTCTCAGTGTAATAAGAAAGAATGAGAATATTTCTAATTAAAATCATGGTTATTTTTTATTAAGAAGTTGTCTCTTCTTTGTTTTACTCTCTAATTGAAATTTTCTTCTTTTATAACAGCAAAAATAGCGAAATAGCGAAAACAACACTTTGGTGACCTAAGGATTTTATGGCAACATTGATAAGGCAACCCTAAAGAAATCAGATGAAGGAGTGCGAACAATTAACTGGTGGGTAATTTTTATTTGTGTACACCACACTTACGAAGTAAAAAACAAAAGTCTATATGGAAAAAGAGTTAAACTATTTTTCTCAGTGTAGTAAGAAAAAATGAGTATATTTCTAGGAAAAATAGAGGTTACTTTTATTAAGAAGTTGTCTTATTTATTTTAATCTCTAATTGAAATTTTCTTCTTTTATAACAGCAAAAATAGCAAAATAGCGATAACAACACTTTGGTGACCTAAGGATTTTATGGCAACAATTATAAAGCAACCCTAAAGGTATCAGATAAAGAAGTGTGAACACCTAACTGGTGGGTACTTTTTATTAGTGTACACCACACTTACGAAGTAAGAAAACAAAAGTCTATATGGAAAAAAATTAAACTATTTTCTCAGTGTAATAAGAAAGAATGAGAATATTTCTATAAAGTATCGTGGTTATTTTTTATTAAGAATTTGTCTTCTTTGTTTTAATCTCTAATTGAACTTTTCTTCTTTTATAAGGCAACCCTAACGAATCAGTTAAAGGAGTGTGACCAACTAACTGGTGGGTAATTTTTATTTGTGTACACCACACTTACGAAGTAAAAAAACAAAAGTATATATGGAAAAAAAGTTAAACTATTTTCCCAGTGTAATAAGAAAAAAATGAGAATATTTCTAGAACAAATAGTGGTTATTTTTTATTAAAAAGTTGTCATCTTTGTTTTAATCTCTAATTGAACTTTTCTTCTTTTATAATAGCAAAAATAGCAAAATAGCGATAACAACACTTTGGTGACCTAAGGATTTATAGTAACATTAATAAGGCAACCCTAACGGAATCAGATAAAGTGTGAACAACTAACAGGTGGGTAATTTTTATTTGTGTACAGAATACTTACAAAATAAAAAACAAAATGCTATATGGAAAAAAGTTAAACTATTTTCTCAGAGTAATAAAAAAGAATGAGAATATTTCTAGGAAAAATCGTGGTTTTTTTTTATTAAATAGGTGTCTTCTTTGTTTTAATCTGTAATTGAACTTTTCTTCTTTTATAACCAATTTGCAATACTGGAGTGTATTTTTAATTGTAAAAGCAGATCTATACTATTAACACTAAACATGCCATATCTGGTTAAATGATCGATAATTTATATGTAAAAAATGCGATATGTGATAAATTAAAATAGAAATAAAAGAAGTAGATGTGTAATAAGTAAATAAAAGAAAAAAGAAAGAAAAAAAATATATATGTTTTAAGTGTTGGTATGCTTAGTTTGGTTTGATGCGGAGTGCTACGGTCTAGTTTTAGCAACACGAGGGTTAATGAGACCGGGAATAACAACTTAAAGCCAATTCCGAACAGCTACGAACGCCCATGCCGCAGTGAGATTCGAACCTACGAACTCCGGTTCTGAAGGCCAGCACCCTAACCAATCGGCCATAGTTCGACGTTGCTATGTTAAGTGTTGCCGCATTGAAAGCCAGCATTAGAGTCTACATAGCCGAATGGTCATCATACGAGTCTCGTTATCAAGAGGTCTTGAGTTTGGACCCGGTAGCGATGTTAGGATTTAAAATACGTGTAAATATTTATTTAATTCCTTTATTTGTGTTATACTTTATTTCGTGTTCCAGGAGATTCTTGACCTTTCTTTAGTTTGCGAGAAAAGTATTTTGGAATCTTCACCGATTTCTCTGCGTTGAGCAGTAAAACTTTTATCGCCTTCTGAGACAGATTTCTGTAACTTTCCCTGCTGCTATAAAAGCCAAAGATCTCTCAGTCACATAGAGTTCAGAGTTGTACAGAGCTTGCAATAGTACTTCGCACTTTGAGTTAAGAAATTAAATTAGATCTACTTACTGTGTGTGTTATTGTGTTAAATATTAAGCCCCTACTTGACAATAATTTAACAATAATTTAGACAAATATAAGAAATAATTATGCATGAAGTGTTGATATGTTTAGAGTTAAAGTACGGTTTTATAGATGTAGTATTTTAATAAAGTGTAATTCCTATATGTTAAATATACAGACCAGTGTTAATAGTCCTGACTTTTCAGTAATATGTTTTAGCAAATTATTATCTTTTATATTGGGATTTTTTAAAATTTGAGCTGTTAGTTTGACTCTTTAAATCTCCAAGTTAAGCTTATTTTTCTGTATCTTTATTTGTAATTAACTTATTGAAAATATTAAATAAGACACTCTTCCTGCATCTTGTTAATTTAGTTTAATTAATATAAGATTGTAATTCGACAAAAAAGTATCAAAATATTCATTAAATTTATTTTCATATATACGAAAATTTCAAGAAAGTATATTTAACTAATTAAAAAATTGCAATTTGTATTGAAAACAAGCACGTTCTAAATATAAAGAATTGTAAAAGTAGTTTAAATTTTTAAACAACACAAGGAATAAAGTTTATTTAATATTAGTAAAAATATGTAGTACGGCAAAAACTATCAAAATATTCGCTGCAAAATCCTTTTAAATGAACGACAATAATTTGAAAAAAATATATTAGAAAATAAATTATTATAGTTTGCAAATATATTTCATTAATTAAGAAACTTAAAGTTGTAATTGGTATAAAAAATGGGGAGTTATTGAAACAAAATTCAGTGTAATTTGAATTTTAAACAATATAAGGAATTCAGATTAATTAATCCCAGACAAAAGTACGTATTGCTTCCAATATATTCAAGAGCATGCTTTGTTTGATTGGAATACCTTCCGGGAATATGCTCGGTAAACAAGACAAGCTACTCAATGACCAGTTAATTTTTTCCTTTTTCTGCTCGATAAATTTTGGAGTTGCTTCAGGGACACATGTGGTGCGGTATCCTTTTATTATTTTTTAAACCTTTGTTTCAATGTAGGATAAGTGAATCTTACTGCAAGAAACGGTAAATAATTTCTTCTTATTGTGAAAAAAATACAGAATTCCTCAAGGAGAGAAAATAAAAATGTCAGGTGTTTCATTTATTTTAATCTAAAATTGTATTTTACTTTTTTATTAGATGAAATTTACGTTTATGAAAAATATAAATAATGCTGTATTTTGTAAAATAAAAGCCTTAAACCTTTCTATCAATGTTAGGTAATTGAATCTTATTTTAAGAAACACTAAATGATTTCTTGTTATTGTAAAGAAACAATATAGAATTCCTCGAGATAAAATACAAATTTAAGTTATTTTCTTTATTTTAATCTAAAATTGTAGGTTTATGAGAAATGTACTTAATAATGTATTGTGTAAAATAATAAACATAATTAAATTTATTTTTTACAAAGGTATTTATACCAAAATAAGTAACATTTTACAAGCTTTTAATTAACAGTTCCGATAATTATGGTTCTACAGATGACACTTGAAGAAACTATAAGGAATGTTGAAATCCAATTTTTAAAATATATTATTGTTGTTATCGCGTGTTCCACTTGGTCAACCAGGCACGATTGAGCCAGAGGCTACACTTATTAAGGGAAAAGGGGGCGCCTTTCCGTCTGATAAGCACCTCAAGGGTGAAAGTAAGACTTCTTGCTCAAGTAGATCCGCGTAATTTTAAAGCATGGACCAAGAAGAAGACCCATAGGTTTGGCCTGCCACTCCCAGAGGTATTGATTGAGAACTTAGACTACGGAGGAACTTGGAGGACATTGGGATCACGAAATAAATTATTATATTTTGAAAATAAATTTCCTTAATTAAGGAACTTGAAGTTGTAATTGGTATAAAAAACGGGCAGTTATTGAAGCAAAATTCAGTGTAATTTGAATTTTAAACAACATAAGAAATTCAGATTAATTAATCCGAGATAAAAGTACGTATTGCGTCCAATATATTCAAGAGCATGCTTTGTTGGATTAAAAAAGCTTCCGGGAATATGCTCAGTAAACAAGACAAACAAGCTACTCAATGACCAGTTAATTTTTTCCTTTTTCTGCCCGATAAATTTTGGAGTTGCCCCCGGCACACATGTGGTGCTGTATCCTTTTATTATCTTTTTCTTTTATTTTCGATGTAGGGGAAGTGAATCTTACTGCAAGAAACGGTAAATGATTTCTAGCTATTGTAAAAAAACAATGCAGAACTCCTCAAGGAGAGAAAATACAAATTTCAGATGTTTAATTTATTTTAACCTAAAATTGAATTTTTCTTTTTTATTAGATGAAATTTACGTTTATGGCAAATGTAAATAATGATGTATTTTGTAAAATAAAATCCCTAAACCTTTCTTTCGGTGTAAGGTAATTGAATCTCACTTTAAGAAACAGTAAATGAATGTACATTTCTTCATTATGTTGAGGAATGAAGTACATCTATAATATACTTCGTTCAAGCGAGAGAGATTCTAAGATATATATTAGGTAAAAGAGACAAACATAAGATTTATTAACAATGTAGATTTTAAGTTTTCTCATCGAAACGTTTTAAGCAAACTTCAGTTGCACCTTGCATTGAAAATACATACAATTTTCCATTAGAGCGAATCAAAATAATTGTGATTTTATTTTTACATGAAATAGTGCAAAAATAGTCTTAAACCCTACAGTGCTAATCATGTTAATAAAAAATCAAAACTGTCAAAGTCATTTTCAAATGTAAATGAAACGTTTAAAGTTTTATTTCAGAACATTAACACTAAAGGATTAGATTATATCCTGTATTATCCTGTTTTACACTTGAGATGCTACTAGATTTTGTGTATTCTAAATTCTATTGAGGAATGCAGTACAGCCTCAGTATGTTTCTTTTCATCAAAAGAGCTTCTAATGGATGTGATATGTTAAAACGGCAAGCCTACTATTGTGTAACAAGGTATATTTTAATTTTTATAAAAGAAACGTTTTTAAACATACTTCAATTGTACTTTGTATTAATAATACATACGGTTTAATACTACACTAAAAGAAATTAAGTGTGATATTAATATCTAATAACATATAGTGTTAGTAATCTTGATTCTTGAGACTCCGGTATTGTTGATAGAAAGCTAAATACACAACAGTATAGCGGAATATTTCAAGGTTGATATCAAAATATTTCTTTAAAGAAATAAATTTTTTTCTAAATTTCTTTACTTTACCATTGAGATGTTATTACATTTTGTGTATTTAATCTTCCGAATAAAATATTAAATAATTATATAATTTAATTATGAATATTATACAATTTAAAAAGGAAAAGTTTTTAAACATACTTCAATTTCACTTTGTATTGAAAATACATACGGTTTAACAGTACACTAAAAGAAATGTGTGATATTAATATCAAATAACATACAGTATCAATAATCCTGATTCTTGAGACTCCGGTTTTGTTGATAGAAAGTAAAATACACAACAGTATAGCGGAATATTTCAAGGTTGATATCACAATAATTTCTTTAAGGAAATAAATTTTATTCACAATTTCTTTACTTTATCATTGAGATGTTATTACCTTTTGTGTATTTCATCTTCCGACTCACAATGATGTAATGGCAGTTTTATTATAGAAAGATCTTCCATGCATGTGCTAGGATGACAAGACCTATTTAGTAACCAGGTAGTTTTATATTGATATTTTTGCATTAGTCTCTCTGGTGCGGTTTTTATTTATTCTTTGTGTATTAAACCAACAGAATAAAATAAGAATAAGGAAATCTAAATTTGAAGAATATTTAGATTATTTCAGGCTATTAGGAAGAATCGAGACTAAAGCTTCTCATCCACAATTTTCTTTTTATACCTTTGAGATTCTATTTCATTTCGTAGATTACTCAGTTCAGTTGAGGAATAAAGTACAACTGAAGTATTGTTTGTTTCAATGAAAGGGTTTCTGTGGAATGTACGAGGCGCATCCAGGAAGAAAGTTTCCCCATTTAAAAGAAAAAAAGAACTCAATTTCAGAAACATATTTATTGGCAACAAGTACAGCAATGTTTCAGCTATTGTTCAACATAGCCACAACCAGAATTGAGACAATTGTCGTATTGTGGGATCAACTTTTGATTCCGTGTGTCATAGAATTCTGCCGGTTGTGAATGAAACGAACGTCTGATAGAAGTCTTCAGCTCTTCATCGATGCCAAAACGCTCACCGGAAAACAGGCATTTCTTGATCTGCCAGAAAACGGGCAAATCGCTGAGAGCAAGATCAGTTTTCTGTTCGGGTATCAGTTTCGGCTCATAGACCTGGCAGAGCTGACAACGAATTTCAACTGGTGTAATGCTTTGTGCATTTAACCCTCTAAGCGGTTCGCACGTACAATTCCGCCAAACCGATGATGACTTCAAAATGTACAGTTTTCGACCTCCAATAACGCTCCGAAAATGGATGTAATGTACATTTTTGCCAGTGCTTTCCCCCCTCATGGAGTTCTGAAGTAGGAGGTTCAGGTCTATTGTTTAGGAACTGCACCCCTCTTTCACTGACATTTCTTGAGGGATGCAACCCTACCACCTGAGGCACAAACACACTGATAGATTTTCATGGATTTGTAAATCTCTATGTCGAAGTATTTCGTTTGCGGTACCAGATGTATCTCTAATTGCACTCCTTAAATATCTTGGATGACTTTCGTAAAAAATATAAATAAGTCTCTCAAAGAATACTTTTATTTGTACTTTTAGAATCCATTATTTCTTATGGGATAAAATTCCAGACTTGAAGAGCTTTATGTATATTAAAAATTAACAATCTATAATATCTATTTAAATATCTATATGTAACCAGAAGTAAAGGGACAATAACGAGGGTGGGTTTTCCATATTCCATTCTAGTCGACAAAGAGTGAAGGTAAAAATCATAGAACTTTTGGCCACTGACATTAGCGTAATTTAGAGAATTTTTTCTAGATGTGTTCCACTCGGAGGGTTAAGATCACCAACCGAACCTTGCAGGCGGCGGGAGAAGAAATTACAGTTTCCATAGCGGACCATTTCTACCACGCTACTGGCACGAGATGGGACCTGTCCAGCTGGCATATGAGTGATACATCATAGATCTATTAAGCATGCTCAATTGACACGGCTAATTACGGTTACTTTAAAGGGTTAAATATCGGGAAACTTACTTTCTGGATGCGCCTCGTATTAGGTTAAAAAGAGAAACATACAGTTCTGTAACAAATAGATTTTAATTATTTTCTGATCAAACCTTTTTAAGGCATGTGTTAATTGCAGTTTGTGTTGAAATTGCATAGGATTTTACATTACAGATAACCAGAATGCTAGTCGTTTTAATTTCACAGAACATAGTATGAAAATAGCCTTAAATCCTGCAGTACTAATCATGTTAATAAAAAAGCAAAATTGTCAAATTTTAAAGTATAAATTAAATGTTTAAAGTTTTATTTCAAAATATTTACACAAAAAATTATTTATGTCCGGCATCGCACTCTTTTCACTCTTCAGATTCCACTACACGTTGTACATTCATTCTGTTGTGGGATAAAGTACAGCCTCAGTATGTTTCTTTTCATCGAAAGCGTTTCTAAGGAATGTGATGGGTTAAAAAGGCAAACCAACTATTCAGTATCATGGTAGATTTTATTTTTTATATTAGAAACGTTTTTAAACTTACTAGATTTGCACTTTGTATTAAAAATATATAGGTTTAACGCTAGACTGAATGAAATTAAGTCTGATATTAATATCAAATAACATAACGTGGAAATAATCTTGATTATTAAAACTCCAGTTTTGTTAATATAAAAGCAAAATACACAAAACCATATTGGAATGTTTTAAGGTTGATATCAAAATATTTTCTCGAAGGAAATAAATTTTATTCTGAATTTCTTTACTTTATCATTCAGATGGTATTATGTTTTGTATATTTCTTCTTCTGTTGGACAATGATATATCGATAGGAATATACAGAACATTTTTCCATGGAATGTGTTAGGATGATAAGATATATTTTGTAACCAAGTAATTTTTATACCGATAATTTTTGCATTTGTCTATGTGGAGTGGTTTATATTTATTCTTTGTGTATTAAACCATCAGAATAAAGTAAGAATAGGAATTTGAAGAATAATTGTATTATTTCATGCTATTAGAAAGGAACGAGACAAAAGCTTCTGATACACAATTTTACTTCTTATACCTTTGAGATGCTATTTCATTTCGTAGATTACTCCGTTCTGTTGAGGAATACAGTATAACTGCAGTATTGTTTGTTTCAATGAAAGAGCTTCTATGAAACGTACGAGGCGCATCCAGGAAGTAAGTTTCCCTATTTAAAAAAAAAAGAACTCACACTTTCAGGAACATATTTATTGGCAACAAGTACAGCAATATTTCAGCTATTTTTCAACATAGCCACCACTAGAATTGAGACACTTGTCGTATTGTAGTCTCAACTTTTGCATCCCACTGTCGTAGAATTCTGCCGGCTGTGAATGAAACTAGCGAGTGACAGACGTCTTCAGCTCTTCATTGTTGCCAAAACGCTCATCGGAAAACAGGAATTTATTGAGGTGCAAGAAAACTGGTAAATCGCTGGGATCAAGAAGAATTTTCTGTTCAGGTGTCAGTTTCAGCTCATAGATCTGACAGAGCTGACGACGAATTTCAACTGGTTCAATGCTTTGTGCATTTAAGATCACCAACCGAACCTTGCAGGCATTAGAAGAAATTAGAGTTTCAATTTTGGACCACTGTTACCACGCTACTGGCACGAGAAGGGAGCTGTCCAGCTGGCATATGATTGATACATCATATATCTGTTACGCATGCTCAAGTGACAGGGATAATTACGTTTACTTTATAAGGATAACATCGCGAAACTTACTTTCTGGAAGCTCCTCGTATTAGGTTAAAGAGAGAAACATACCATTCTGTAACAAGATAGATTTTAATTATTTTCTGATTAAACCTTTTTAAAGCATGTGTTAATTGCAGTTTGTGTTGATTTTGCATAGGATTTTACATTACAGATAATCAGAATAATAGTCGTTTTAATTTCACAGAACATAGTATGAAAATAGCTTTAAATCCTGCAGTACTAATCATGTTAATAAAAAAGCAAAATTGTCAAATTTTAAAGTATAAATTAAATGTTTAAAGTTTTATTTTAAAATATTTACACAAAAAATTATTTATGTCCTGCATCGCACTCTTTTTACTCTTCAGATTCTACTACACGTTGTACATTCAATTTGTTGTGGAATAAAGCCCAGCCTCAGTATGTTTCTTTTCATCGAAAGAGCTTCTAAGAAATGTGATGGGTTAAAAAGGCGAACCTACTATTCAGTATCACGGTAAATTTTATTTTTATGATAGAAACGTTTTTAAAATTTCTAGGTTTTCACTTTGTATTGAAAATATATACTTTTTAACGCTAGACTAAGAGAAATTAAGTCTGATAGTAATATCAAATAACATAACGTAGAAATAATCTTGATTCTTAAAACTCCAATTTTGTTAATCGAAAAGAAAAATACATAAAACCATACTGAAATAATTCAAGGTTGATATCAAAAATTTTCTTTAAGGAAATAAATTTTGTTCTGAATTTCTTCACTTTATCATTGCGATGTTATTACATTTTGTGTATTTCATCTTCCGTTGGACAATTATGTATTGTCAATATTAGGCTTTGTTTTAATGAAAGATCTTCCATTGAATGTGCTAGGATGACAAGACCTATTTAGTAACCAGGTAATTTTATCCATAATTTTTGTATTAGTATCTGCTCTAGTTTTTATTTATTCTTTGTGAATTAAACCAACAGAATAAAATGAGAATTAAGAAATTTAAATTTAAAGAATATTTGGATTGTTTCATGCAATTAGGAAGAATCGAGACGAATGCCTCTGATTCACAATTTTCTTCTTATACCTTTGAGATGCTATTTCATTTCGTACATTACTCCGGTCTGTTCAGGAATGAAGTACAACTAGATTATTCTTCGTTTCAATAAAAGAACTTCTATAGAATGTATTAGGTTAATGAAACAAACATGCCGATTGGTAATAAGATAGATTTTAAAAAAATTTCTAATCAAACTTTTTTAAAGCATATTTCAATTGCAGTTTCTGCTGAAAATGTTTAGAATTTTACGCTACAGTTAATCAAAAAAATGTGATTTAATTTCACAGAATATAGTATGAAAATAGTCTTAAATCCTGTAGTACTAATCATGTTAATAAAAAAGCAAAATTCTCAAAACTATTTTGAAATATAAATTACATGTTTAAAGTTTTCTCAATATTTACAAAATATTTACACAATTTTTCACAGCATTTCAAAATATTTACACAAAATAAATGATTTATGTTCTGCATCTTACTCTTTTAACACTTCAGATTCTACTACACGTTGTACATCAATTCTGTTGGGGGATAAAGTACAGCCTCAGTATGGTTCTTTTCATTGAAAGAGCTTCTAAGGAATGTGATGGCTTAAAAAGTCAAACCTACTATTCAGTATCACCGTAGATTTTATTTTTATGGTAGAAACGTCTTTAAACTTACTAGATTTGCACATTAACAATATGTCCGGTTTAACGATAGACTAAAAGAAATTAAGTCTGATATTAATATCAAATAACATAACATGGAAAAATCATGATTCTTAAAACTCCACAAAACCATACTGAAAGCAATTTTGTTAATAGAAAAGCAAAATACACAAAACCATACTGAAATGTTTTAAGGTTTATATCAAAACATTTTCTAGAAGGAAATAAATTTTATTCTGAATTTCTTTACTTTACCATTCAGATGCTGTTGCATTTTGTATATTTCCTCTTCTGTTGAACAATGATATATCGACAGGAATAAAAAGGCAAACCTGCTATTCAGTATCTCAGTAGATTTTATTTTTTATCGTAGAAACATTTTTAAATTTACTTCATTTGCATTGAAAATATACAGGTTTAACACTAGACGAAGAGAAATTAAGTCTGATATTAATATCAAATAACATAACTTGAAAACAATCTTGATTCTTAAAACTCCAGTTTTGTTAATAGATAAGCAAAATACACACAACCATACTGAAATGTTTTAAGGTGGATATCAAAACATTTTCTCGAAGGAAATAAATTTTACTTTACCATTCAGATGCTATTACGTTTTGTGTATTTCTTCTTCTGTTGGGCAATGATATATCGACAGGAATATACAAAAAATTCTTCCCTGGAATGTGCTAGGATGACAAGACAAACATACTATTCAGTAACCAAGTACATTTTTCCTTTTCTTAATCGATAATTTTTGAATTCGCCTCTAGGAAACACGTAGTGCGGTTTTGCTTTATTCTTTCTGTCTTTAAACCTTAAGAATGAAGTAGGAGAAGGAAATCTAAGTTTGAAGAAAGTTGGATTATTTCCTGTTATTGGGAAGAAATGAGACGAAAGCCCCTGAGAAAAGGAAATACGGATTTACGGTGTGTTCGGTTTTTCTTATCGAAGATTAATTTTTTCTTCTTTTATAAATAAACTTTATGACTCAGGAAAATACAGCTAATGAAGTATTTTTCTAAGAAAACTTCTGTTATTAAAGTGAATTTCTTTTAACGATTATCTAAAAATCTAATTCGAATTATGTAGTATATATATAGTTATTAATTTCCAACAAAATATTTTGTATAAAAACGATATATCTGTAAAACAGATCAATAATAGTCAGTTTTATTTTACATTAATTGATTATTTCTGGTTACAGTGTATATTTTATAGCAGTGAACATTATAGCCTTGTATAATATTGAGATTTAGTTAAGATTATTACTTCTGATTGTTTTATTACAGTTTGAAAGACATTTACTTTTTTTCCTATCTTCCTTGGACAAACTTTCACCTGCCGAATCAATAACATATAGCATGGAAATATAGCTACAACACATTAACTCTTTAACTCCCAAATAAAAAAATTTTGGAACTTTTCCTTGAAATTGGTAGATATGGGTAGAAATGCATAAATTAAGAGTATTTTAAAAGCATTTTGAAATTTTTTAACTGCAACCATGTTTTTTAAGCCATCCTCATGTGATGACGTTGGTCTTTTGTATGTAAAAATATAAGCATTTTAAAAATGATTTTTTTACATAAAATTATACATTTTTAATGTATAAATCAAGTAATAGCAAAATAACGTTAAAATTTAAAATTTATTTTTATACATACAAACTTTCTATTTTACATTTTTAAGGTTGAATTTTTGTATAAAAAAGAGAAAAACATTAGATACATAATATTGCATTGAATTTCATACAATATGTTCTACATTTTGAAGAACAGTTATCATATTGGTAAGTCTTTGTTTCTTCCTCTTGCCAATAACATGCTGAATGTTGTTGAATTTTACATCAGGAAGCACGTGGGATCTGGACGTTATCTGCCTTTGTGTTGGTCTTCCTGGCATTGCTTATGAATCAGCTCCCTTTTTCTAAAAAGTTTACTGCAATATATCTTCTAAAATCTTCGATTGGCATCGACTTAGAGCCATAGATCTTTTTATAAATGACATAGTCATTGACAACAGCCATATCTATCATCCTACTAATAAGATAATAGTTTCATTTGTCCATACAACTGACTCTTCTCTGTTATATATACGGGAATACAAAAATAATATCATTATTATGAAGTATTCCGGTATTATCTGGGCCATCCTTATTATCTGGTATTGTAGTTTCTAATATACTTGCAACGTCTGATACAACAGTGTATCCAAATTATCATCATCAAATTGTTCTTCATCTGTTAGATTATAGACATCAGAAGGCATTGCTATAATGTCTGCATCTATTTCTTCAGAAGAAAGATAAGTAGCTGCATCTTCTAAGGTTTTAAATATTTTATATCTACTCATTTCTTAGTTTTTCTACATAGATTATCTGCAAAAAATGTGAAAAACACTTGAGAAAAAAATCTGAATAATTAATCTATTAGCGCCCATTGTCCTGATATGATGATGCTGTAAAAAACCGCATTTCCCTTTATTAAGTTAAAAAATATTCTTTTATTTACCAATAGTTCTGATAGATGAAAGAACTATATAATATGAAATATGATATTTCTTTGAAATTAAGTAAACAAAGTGCGAGAAAGATGCAGTAGAATTTTTAGCTTGTTTGATAATCCCACCACATATTTTGTATAATGAGGTTTGGCATATGATTTATGAGGTAAGTTCTTTCAATTTGGTATACATGTAATCTAGATAGTCCATTTCTTAGCATTACAATGTTTATTATTATTTAGATTTGTTAACGTGTCCGTAGTAATTAAGTTGTCAGTCATCGTTTGAAGACGCTGGGCATTTGGCTATAATTCGTATTAATTATTCAGATTTTTTTCTCAAGTGTTTTTCACATTTTTTTGCTGATAATCTATGTAGAAAAACTACAAAAATGAGTAGATATAAAATATTTAAAACCTTAGAAGATGGAGCTGCATATCTTTCTTCTGAAGAAATAGAGGCAGACATTATAGCAATGCCTCCTGATGTCGATAATCTAACAGATGAAGAACAATTTGATAATGATAATTTGGTACACTGTTGTATCAGACGTTGCAGGTACGTTAGAAACTACAATACCAGATAATAAGGATGGCCCAGATAATACCAGAATACTTCATAGTAATATTATTTTGGTATTCCCGTATATATAAAAGAGAAGAGTCAGTTGTATGGACGAATGAAACTTTTATCTTATTAGTAGGATGATAGATATGGCTGTTGTAAATGTCTATGTCATTTATAAAAAGATCCATGGCTCTAAGTCGATGCCAATCGAAGATTTTAGAAGATATATTGCAGAAACTTTTTAGAAAAAGGGAGCTGATTCATAAGCAAAGCCAGGAAGACCAACACAAAGGCAGATAACGTCCAGATCCCATGTGCTTCCTGATGTAAAATTCGACAACATTCAGCCTGTTATTGGCAAGAGGAAGAAACAAAGACGTTACCAATATGATAACTGGTCTTCAAAATGTAGAACATATTGTATGAAATTCAATGCAATATTATGTATCTAATGTTTTTCTCTTTTTTATACAAAAATTCAACCTTAAAAATAAATGTAAAATAGAAAGTTTGTATGTATAAAAATAAATTTTAAATTTTAACGTTATTTTGCTATTACTTGATTTATACATTAAAAATGTATAATTTTATGTAAAAAAATCACTTTTAAAATGCTTACATTTTTACATACAAAAGACCAACGTCATCAAATGAGGATGGCTTAAAAACATGGTTGCAGCTAAAAAAATTCAAAATGCTTTTAAAATACTCTTAATTTATGCATTTCTATCCATATCTATCAATTTCAAGGAAAAGTTCCAAATTTTTTTAATTTGGGAGTTAAGGAGTTAATGTGTTGTAGCTATATTTCCAGAACGATATGTTATTGATTCGGCAGGTGAAAGTTTGTCCAAGGAAGATGAGGAGTGTTTATTAACCTGAAGTTTTTTTTTTCCTCCAGATTAAGATCTGCAAATAATTGTGATACACTGACTGTCTGAAAATAGATGGGAAGTATGAGTAACGTAGATAAACGCTGTATTTTGTAGAAATGTGATAGTTGTGTTCTACAATTACTGTTTATTTCTCCGTCGTGGAATTTGTACCTAAACGACAGCTGATATGTTGCAGCAATAAAAACGGAAATAATACAAGATACTTTCAAATGTACATTAGTTAAATGCAAATGAGATTTGCTTTTTTATTCTTTTTTTTTAGGTAAACTTTATAAATTTACTATAAGCTCTTAGAAGTTGACTATAAAATCTAATTTTTTCTCTCTTATTTATATTTTTATGTGTAGATTAAACATACTTTTCATTATCTTAAGTGTAATATAATCTTTCTGATGTGATTTATATACTGGTGTTTGTTAGCTATTAAAATATACAACTTGGGTACTTTTGACACCAGGTAATTCTAGCATGTTTGGGAAGAAATATATATTTTGGTGTTCTTTCTTCAATTTATCTGCTTATACCTTTCTGTAACACAATTTTCATCAAAACATGATACCTTTCTTTATAAATTTGGAATTATTTTAACGAAAGAAAGCTTTTTTTCTTTTATCCTCATGAGACTATATTAATTAGGTATATCTTACATTAATAAGATAAATAAAAATCTAAATTTTTGGCTGTTATATATCATTTTTATCAAGAGCGTTTAAAATTCAAATATAACATTATTTAAATAATTGCACAGTTTATTTTATTTAAATATAAATGAGGCAAAATATATATTTTTTACCTTGTTTTATACACCTATGTTTGTTAACTATTAAAATATTCAACTTATGTATAGTAGAAAAATTTTTATTCTTAAAACTTTAAAATAAATATATTACTTTCAATTTTTCTTTACAGTTAAAATACATTTGTGTATACTTTATAAAATTTATCTATATAGACAATTCTGGGAAGAATTTTTCTTCCAGAGGGGCTCATGTTATTTATAATTTTGTGTTTATTATAATAATAAATAGCTTTTCTCTTTCTATTCTATAGAGACCATATAAATTGCGAATAGCTTTTCTTATATATCATCCTACGTAACGTATCAAAGAAAATACCTCCTATTTCCTATATTTGCTTATTTTTTCATATTTCTAAGCATTTATTTTTAAGAGTTAGAGTAAATATTATCAATTTTATTTGTCTTAGTGTTACACGAAAGATTTAAATCTAAACCATCCATGAATGTTTATTTAGATATTATTTAAAAAAAAAATTCAGGTAATAAATATTATAAAATATATTTTATTTGCATAATATTTAATGTGTAGTAAAAATTTACTTAAAAATTTAGGAAAATATTGTATCAAATAAAATGATGTATCAGAGGAAATAAAATGTTTTATAGTGTTTAGGTTTGTGATAATATATATTTAACTAATATTTTATTATAAAGAATGAAATGGTTTGGTTTGGAGTGCTACGGTCAACAGTTTGCAACACGAGGGATAATGAGACCTGGACCTACAACTTAAAGTCGATTCCAAACGGGTACGAACATCCATGTCGTAGTGGGATTCAAACCCAAGAACTTCAGCACCCTAACATTCTACCATCGTTAGGCTAAAGAATGAATTGAGATGATAAAATATAGTGCACAATAGTAAATGAAATACTTAAGTTACCTGTTGGATAGAATTCATTGTTACATGACAATAAATACAATCTGTGTCATGTACTTTTGTGTATTTATGAGTGTCTGTGTGCTGTATTTACAAAATATATATACAGTAATTTAAAAAATATATATTTACAGTACTATTTCGTTTTATGTTTTAAAATTCATTGTAGTTCTGAATTTGCATCAGCGAATTTAATATTCCTATTTAAAAATTAAAGTAAAACTAATAATTCTCGCTAATAAATTTTAACTGAATGTATGAAATGTGTTTCTAACCTAACATTTTGAAAGAATGTCAAGTACGTAACTATAAATAAAAATAAACCTTAAAGAATACATGGTATTTTTCTGTTTAACAATTATATGAAGAGAGCTGAGTCTATGTAGGCCTCATTTTTCGAGTTCAAAAATAAAATGTTTTTAGTATATAGGTTTGTGATAATATATTCACAATTATTAATTTATTATAAAAAATTAAATGAGATGAGAAAATAAAATGCATGGTTCTAAATGAAGCACTTAAGTTTCCTATCGGCTAGAATTTATTGTTACATGAAAATTAATGAAATCTGTGAGCGTACTTCTGTGTGTTTATGAGTGTGTGTGTGTATTTATATAAATATATATATACATTAATTTGCGAAGTATATATTTGCCGTACTATTTCATTTTCTGTTTCTAAAACTCTGCTTATCTCTGAATTTGTATCAATGAATTTAATGTTCCTATTTAAAAATTAAAGAAAAACTAATAAGGCTAGCTAATAAACTTTAACTGAATTTATGAAATGTGTTTTTCACCTAACATTTTGGCCGAAAAATGTCCGTTTGGTTATGGTGCAGGTCTTCGGTACCAGAGTTCGTGGGTTCGATTCTCACTGTGGCATGGATGTTCGTAGCCGTTCGGAATCAGCTTTAAGCTGTAGGTCCCGGTCTAATTAGCCCTCGTGTTGCAAAAAGTAGACCGTAGCACTCCAAACCAAGCCTAACATTTTAAAAAATGTCAAGCACGTATTCTATAAATAAAAATAACCCTTAAACGATAATTTTCTCTGCTGTAAATGAAACACTTAAGTTTCCTGTCGGATAGAATTTATTGTTACATGACAATAAATGCAATCTTTGCCATGTACTTATGTGTGTTTATGAGTGTGTGTGTGTATTTACATACATATATATACAATATAAGAAGTATATGTTTGACGTACTATATCGTTTTCTGTTCAAAAAGTTCTGCTTAGCTCTGATTTTGCATTAGTAAATTTAATGTTCCTATTTAAAAATTAAAGAAAAAATAATAACACTCACTAATAAACGTTAACTGAATTTATGAAATATGTTTCTTACCTAAGATTTTTAAAAATGCCAAACACGTGTTGTATAAATAAAAATAACACTTTAAGCATACATGGTATTTTTCTGTTTAACCATTATATGAAGAGAGCTGAGTCTATGTACAAAGCCTCATTATTTCGAATTCAAAATATAAAATGTGTTTAGTATATAGGTTTGTGATAATATATTCACAATTATTATTTTATTATGAAAAATGAAATGAGATGAGAAAACAAAATTCATAGTTGTAAATGAGACACTCAAGTTTCCTGTCGGAGAGAATTTATTGTTACATGACAATAAATGCGATCTATGCCATGTAATTCTGTGTGTTTATGAGTGTATGTATTTACATATATATTTATACAGAATAATAAGTATATGTTTGACGTACTATATCGTTTTCTGTTCCTAAAGTTTTGCTTAGCTCTTATTTTGCATTAGTGAATTTAATATTCCTATTTCAAAATTAAAGAAAAAATAATAGCATTCACTAATAAACGTTAACTGAATCTATGAAATATGTTTCTAAACTAACATTTTGAAAAATGCCAAGCACTTGTTCTATAAATAAAAATAACCCTTTAAGAATACATGGTATTTTTCTGTTTAACAATTATATGAAGACAGCTGAATCTATGTACAAGGCCTCATTATCAAAAAATAAAATGTTTTTAGTATATAGGTTTGTGATAATATATTCACAATTATTATTTTACTATAAAAAATGAAATGAGATGAGAAAATATAATTCATAGTTGTAAATGAAACACTTAAGTTTCCTGTCGGATAAAATTTATTGTTACATGACAATAAATGCAATCTATGCCATGTACTTCTGTGTGTTTATGAGTGTGTGTGTGTATTTACATACATATATATACAATATAAGAAGTATATGTTTGACCTACTATATCGCTTAGACGCTTATATGTTTGACCTACTATATTGCTACAATACTGCTTAGCTCTGAATAAAAATAACCCTTAAAGAATACATGGTATTTTTCTGTTGTAAATGAAACACTTAAGTTTCCTGTCGGATAGAATTTATTGTTACATGACAATAAATGCAATTTTTGCCATGTATTTCTGTGTGTTTATGAGTGTGTGTGTAATTACATACATATATATACAATATAAGAAGTATATGTTTGACGTACTATATCGTTTTCTGTTCCTAAAATTCTGCGTAGCTCTGATTTTGCATTAGTGAATTTAATGTTGCTATTTAAAAATTAAAGAAAAACTAATAATTCTCGCTAATAAACTTTAACTGAATTTATGAAATATATTTCTAGCGTAACATTTTGAAAAATGTCAAGCACATATTGTATACATAAAAATAACCCTTTAATAATACTTGGTATTTTTTTTGTTTAACCATTATATGAAGAGAACTGTGTCTATGTACAGGGCCTCATTATTTCGAAATTAAAAAATGTTTATGAAAAAATGAAATCTGTACTGTGTACTTCGGTGTGTTTATGTGTGTGTATTTACATAAATATATATGTACATTAATTTGCGAACTGTATAATTGCCGTACGATTTCTTTTTCTGTTCCTAAAATTCTGTTTAACTTTGAATTTGCATCAATGAATTTAATGTTCCTATTTAAAAATTAAAGAAAAACTAATAATGCTAGCTAATAAACTTTAACTGAATTTATGAAATGTGTTTCTAACCTAACATTTTGAAAAATGTCAAGCACGTGTTCTATAAATAAGAATAACCCTTTAAGAATACATGGTATTTTTCTGTTTAACCATTATATGAAGAGAGCTGTGTCTATGTACAAGGCCTCATTATTTCGAAAAATATAATGTTTATACTGAAAAAACCTCAGCTAAAAGAAAGAGTAGCTTGAATGAGTCAATTAAAAATATTATAACGAGGGAATTAAAAAGGACTCTTATTAAGGAGATTCTCATTAAAGGAAAAATTCCTCTCTATTACTAATTGGTTCTCTTTAACAGTTATCAGACTGCACTAGAGAACTGAATGTGACATTGGAGGGGGCAATTAAAATAACATTAGAGCAGATAAGTAAGCTCTCAACAAATTTGGGGTATTTTGTGGTGTAAACTCGAATTCGTGTATGTATTTTTCTGTTATTAATAAAATTGCAGATTCAACTGCTATCATTTTCTTTAAACAATGGAAAAAAGGTTACTTTATTAATTTATTTATCAGCAATTTTTTAACAATTAAGATTCCGTTACAATTTTTGGGCATATATATAGAGTTTAAAAGAGGGAGGGAAAACCATTTTCAAATAGTGTGCTAGATAAATAAGGGATTAATATTTTTGGATATCCACTGAGCTACTTATATTTCGTTTACACACAAAAATAAACACTTTAGTAGTCGGACGGAAGTAATGTTGTCGTGTTCCTTAGAAAGAAAAGATTTTCAATCGAAAATTAGCAGCTTTGTTTGGTCATCTCAAACAATCAAATCTCACGAAAATTAGCTATGCGGTCTTTTATAACCTTAGGGGCGCCATGAGCGTTAGGATGTAATTCTAGATGCAGCCTTAAGAATGCTGTTGTGAGAATTTTATAAATCATAGTCCACATAAAGTAGATTGGCAAAAAGTAGATAGAAAGTAGGTAGGTTTTTATTAGGTTTTTATTTAGGAAATTAGAGTTTTATCTGCGTTCTCTCTTTAAGTAGATATGTTACAGAATTTCATAAAACACATACATGGATTTTACCTTTAAACCTCAATAACCAACATAAAATATTTGCATTATGCGAATTACTGCACTAATACAAATTGTTATGGATATTTTTTAAAAACATATGTTTTTGTATGGTATAGAAAACTTTTACCTTGTCAGTTTTGTAGACTATTCAATTTAGAAAATCAAATTGCCTGAATCGCTTTCATCATTCCGCTTACTTTCATATCATTTCCTCATATCTTGAAATATGAGTTTTGTTGCGTACCAATTTCATATTCAAACATAAGAAACAAAACCCAAACTTTGCGAACCTTTCAGTCGGGCTCTCTCTTTAAAACTCATTTTACTCATGTATACCCTCAAAAAAAGTCAGAGTCACTTATGGGTACTATGGGTATATATATATATATATATATATATATATATATATATATATATATATATATATATATATATATATATATATATATTATATATATATATATATATATATATATATATATATATATATATATATATATATATATATATATATATATATATATATATATATATATATATATATATATATATATACATATATATATATATATATATATATATATATATATATATATATATATATATATATATATATATATATATATATATATATATATATATATATATATATATATATATATATATATATATATATATATATATATATATATAATATATATATATATATATATATTTATATATATATATATATATATATATATATATATATATATATATATATATATATATATATATATATATATATATATATATATATATATATATATATATATATATATATATATATATATATATATATATATATATATATATATATATATATATATATATATATATATATATATATATATATATATATATATATATATATATATATATATATATATATTTATATATATATATATATATATATATATACACACATATATATATATATATATATATATATATATATATATATATATATATATATATATATATATATATATATATATATATATATATATATATATATATATATATATATATATATATATATATATATATATATATATATATATATATATATATATATATATGTATATATATATATATATATATATATATATATGTATATATATATATATATATATATATATATATATATATATATATATATATATATATATATATATATATATATATATATATATATATATATATATATATATATATATATATATATATATATATATATATGTTTGTACGTAGATAAAGACATAGAAAGATGTAGTTAGAGAGGAGATATAGATAGATAGATTATAGATCTAGAGAGTTAGATATTGATTAGATAGATAATGATTGGTTCAGTCTACCATTACAAGAAATTAAAAACCTTTTCCATTGTCAAATAAGGAAAAAATTTAATTACCTAAACTTGGATGTAACACATGTTGTAAGGCCTTTTAAACAAATTAACGAGTGCAGAAAATTTTTATTCTTAAATATGAAATAAATGATTTAGTTGTACTGATTTCTGAACAAATTATCCTCTAAATAATCTAAGTAAAAATTTTATAGCTATATAATTTTATAGCTATTAAATTACTTTAATAGAGATCATTAACGTACTGAAGATAACATGTTGAACGAATATATCAATATTCATGTTATATTTTGAATTTGATATTAGCTTACTGTAGATATTTTATAGTAATTTTAATCGACCATGATAAATAAAGAAATTATAAAGGATATATGATTCTAAGTGTTTAAATACCTTGAAATAGGGAATAATTTACTGAATAATAATTTATTATTTTAATTAATAGTATAAATAAATTTGCTCTTAAAATAGCACTATACCCCTGAATTTTATTAAACATAATAAACTTGTTTACTTCAGTTTCTAAATCAGAAAAGATAAATATTTGAAATTAGTTTATAGTCATTTCCAGGTTGTTTACCACGTTAACTCTGCATATTTTTTTTTACGAACTATGACATTTTTATAAAAAATAGCTTCAAAATCATGATGCAAAAATTTAATATCTTTTTTAAAGCATCTGCATAAATAAGTCATTATATGGCGGGTTTAACATTTGATAATAGCTTTCTTTCAAAACGTCAAAATTCTATTTTTTTAATCACGTTTGCTGAGTTTTGAGTTTTTTCAGAAGTTTTATTTCATTTTTGTTTCATTTTCCCACTTTTTACTTTTAAAAAAATTATAGTGATATATGTAAGTTGATTTTTTCTATCACAAAGCATCCATGGAATTTAACTTTTATTAATCATAATATGTAGTTTTAAATAAATTAAAGTGTATAGTTATTTCTTTTTATTATACAAAAAATAATTTACTATAAATGATTGAATGCGTTATTATGAATACATAGGTAGTTTAAATACGAATTAAATCTTTTTATCTTGATATTATTTTTTAAGTTATTTTCAAAATGAACTTCTTCAAAAAATGTGTAATTTTTAGAATTATCTTTCGGATGAAAAAAGATTATTGCTAATAAGCTAAATGAGGGCTAATTTCTGAATAGCATTAGCTAAACAATGCCGAAATCGTTCTAAAGTAAACCACAACTAAATACCACTTTGCCTGTATAATTTTTTAGTTTAATTTTTAATATTGTTCCTTAATGTTCTGTATTGTTTTACGTAGACCAACTATGTTTATGGTGCTAAAATATATTGCATAACCAACGTGATTGGTGCATAAAATTTCAAAAGCATGTAATAGTTTCATTCTTCTAGATAAGGAGCTGATTTTTCGACCCTAGAAAAGCATGTGTTAAACAATGCGCAATAGCTACGGACTAAGGTACAGAATGATTCTTCTTCGGTTTTATGATTTTCTTAATGTTTACAATTTCTGTACTTTAGCAGATATATTGTTAAACAAAGACTCATTAAGTTTGTGTTGCTTTGAGTACATCAGAAAATACACCTTACTGATATATATTAAATAAGAAATGTAAATGAGGTATAAAAATTGCTGAAATACATTACATAACCAACGTGATTGGCACATAAAAATTCAAAAGCATGTAATAGTTTCATTATTCTAGATAAGGAGCTCAATTTTAAACCCTAGACAATCATTTGTTAAACAATGTGCAATAGCTACGAACTAATGCACAGATTGATTCTTCTTCGGTTTTATGCTTTTATTAATGCTTTTAATTTCTGTGCCTTAAACCGGTATATTCTTACCCACAGACTCCTTACACTTATGTTGCTTTGAGTACATCAGAAAATACACCTTACTAATATGCATTAAATAACAAATGTAAATGAGGTATAAAAATTCAGATACATACTTTTTATTCCATACTTCAGGATAAAGAGGTATATTTCAGACCCGAGACAATTAATGCGAAATCGCTCAGAACTAAGACACGGATTGATTCTTCTTAAATTTTATGCTTTTATCAATGCTTTTAATTTCTGTGCCTTAATCCTGTATATTCTTAAACACATACTGCTTAACTTGTGTTGCTTTTAGTACATCAGAAAACATATCTTACTGAAATATATTAAATAATAAATGTAAACGAGGTATAAAAATTCAGATAAATACTATTATTCCATACTTCTAGATAAAGAGGTATATTTCAGATCCGAGACAATTAATACGCAATCACTCAGAACTAAGTCACAGATTGATTCTTCTTCGGTGTTATGCTTTTCTTAATCCTTTTAATTTTAGTGCCTTAATCCGGTATATCCAAAGGCTGCTTACGTTTGTGTTGCTTTGCGTACGTCAGAAAACACCCTTACTGAAATAAATAAAAAACATATGTAAATGAGGTATAAAAATTCAGATACATACTATCATCCCATACTTCTATATAAGAAGGTATAATTCAAGCCCGAGACAATTAATGCGCAATCGCTCAGAACTAAGGCATAGATATATTCTTCTTCGGGTTTATGCTTTTCTTAATTTTTTCAATTTCTGTACTTTAGCCTGTATAATGTTATAGAAAGACTCATTAAGTTTGTGTTCCTTTGAGTACATGAGAAAACACACCTTACTGAAATATATTAAATAACAAATGTAAATAAGGTATAAAAATTCAGATACATATTATTATTCCATACTTCTAGATAAAGAGGTATATTTCAGACCCAAGACAATTAATGCGCTATCACTCAGACCTAAGGCACGGTTGATTCTTATTCGGTTTATGCTTTCTGAATCCTTTTAATTTCTGTGCCTTAATCCGGTATATTCACAGGCTGCTTGTGTTGCATTGCTTAAGTCAGAAAACACACCTTACTGAAATACATTAAATAACAAATGTAAATGAGATATAAAAATTCGGATACATACTATTATTTCATACTTCTAGATAAAGAGGTATAATTCAGACCCAAGACAATTAATGAGCAATTGCTCAGAACTAAGGCATGGATTGATTCTTCTTCGGACACGGATTATCACTTCATCATAGGAACAGAACAATCTGAGGGGCAACTAGCATGAAGTTAATGTAAAAAGGCCCTTAACACCTGGTCAACATCTGTGGGAAAATCTCTAGAAAAATCTACTTCCGACAGCGTGCATCTCCTTTTTGTTTGGAAATCCTCTAAATACTAAGCTAGGGCAATTTAAAGTTATAATTGATCAGACCCCTTATCTGAGGGGGTAAACTGTAGCCCCTTTTGGCAATTTAAGTCAGGGGTTAAAAAGGGGAATGCAAAAGGACGCGAGAATTCTTAGCCCTTGACTTAAATTTGAAAACCCTGAGAATTTTCCTTACATATATATGTATATAAAGAAAACAATTTAGAATTTTTTATTCTTACGTATAATGATACAACACGTTTACTTCATTAAATCTCATAAATTTTATTGTAATCATTTAACAGACATAGTTTCATAAATTTTTAACAGAAAAAAAGCACGTATTGAATACCTCAACATATTGGTATAATTTTATTAAGTAACATTATTGGTATAAATTTTTATAGTAATATATATAAATTTTATTGTATATATATATATATATATATATATATATATATATATATATTTATATATATATATGTATATATATATATATATATATATATATATATGTATATATATATATATATATATATATATATATATATATATATATATATATATATATATATATATATATATATATATATATATATATATATATATATATATATAATGTAAAAATTTAATACTTTATCCTAAACTAAAATTACTAACTCCTCTATTAAACAGCCACCAAATCCTTAATTTCGTCATCTTTTTAGTGGCTTCTCGGCGTTAAACACTTTTGTCTCCTTCCTGTTGGCGAGAATAACTCGCCAACCTATTTTGCTGGTTAAGCGCATTTCTAATTTGCTGATTAAACATATTCCTTTCTTACATCAGTGCCATCCCCATAATTATATAAAATACCGCGAATATATATATACATATAATATATATACATATATATGCTCCGGATTGTATATATTTAAATATATATATGCTGCTAATAATATAATATATATATATAGCATGGATATAATATATATATATATATATATATAATATACTATAATATATATATATATATATATATATAATATATATTTATATTATATATATATATATATATATATATATATATATATATATATATATATATATATATATATATATATATATATATATATATATATATATATATATATATATATATATAATCTACAATTATCTATTGAGAAGAAATTTTTATTCTTACGGACAATGATACAACACAGTTTTAATTTTTACTTCATTAAATGTTTTATGTTTTATTGTAATCATTTAGCAAGGATAGTTTCATAAATTTATAACAGAAAAACAGCATACCTCAACATATTGGTATTATTTTATTAAGCAATTCCAAAACTTATGGAAGTAGAAAACATACATAATTTGTCAAGCATTGATTTTATATAATAAAGAACATCATACCCCTAACAATCATGTTTATTCAGACTCTTGAAGCTTTCGTGTTTCCCTGTTATATAGTTTAGATATGGAATGGAAATTGCAATAATGCGGAAATTTCCGTTCCAGTTATTGCACGCATGAATTTTTCAAACTTTACACGATCCCCCTCTGGTGATTGAAAATACTCAAAATAACTCGATTCTAATCCTTCCCTTTCGCATGTAATCCCTATCCCCAAGTGGTAAACCCAAAACCCCAAAGATCACTTTCTAATATCGATTTCACCATCCGACTGCCATTCTAATTACGCGAATAATGTAATCTACAGTAGCAATGCTTTTAAATACCTCTGCTTGATTAAACTTCATAAAGTTACACATCGTGAACAAACAATAAGTCATTAAACGGAACAAATAAACTTCTGTCGGGAGATATTGGAAAATATATTTATTGTACTAGTTTTCATGCTTAAATAACCAAACATACAACGATATTCTACCCGAGCTTGAATTCGAAATAATTGCCAGATGAGACAAAACATTAGTTATGATCGAGTACGCATTCTATCTCCATATAATTTAAAGTGTAAACCTCATTATACAGTAACTTAACAAAATATTAAGAAACCGAAGCGTGTCTTCATTATCTGAATAATCAAGGAGTCTAGGGAATGTTTGAAATTATTTGGCATAATAAGCAACATTTCGTGTTATCTACGTATAACAAACGTGGAAATATACCTTCTTTTAAATTAATCTATAGTAATTTAAAAAGAGTAAAAATCTATTTAATAAAGCAGGGAAATGCGGGAAGCGTAATTATTTACGTAAACAGAAAATTAAACAGAATATTTATTTAAGGTACCCGTCTGCTTTAAAAATATAAATTTTAGTCATATCATTGAATATTTACTCTAATCTTAGAGTACAGTCTTGTGTTTTTTAATTCCGTAGAAATTACTTGTATCTAAGCTAGATCTTGAGTTACAATCGTACGTATCACTTACTTATTACTCTACTTACGAGCTTTGGCACCAGAAGTTAACTAAAATCTTCATATTCTGTTTTATTTACTTTAAATTTTAACATAAATTTAAATACTGCTCCTAATTCAATGGTTATATCTGTTTAGACATCCCATATAGCACTCAATGTATCATATACATTGTAAATACATATCATAAACAGTGATACCTTCTGTTAAATTAATTTATAGCAATTTAAAAAGAGTAAAAATTTATTTAGTAATGCAGGAAAATGCAGGAAGCTTAATTATTTACGTAAACAGAAAACTAAACAGAATATTTATTTAAGGTACCCGTCTGCTTTAAAAATATAAATTTTAGTCATATCATTGAATATTTACTCTAATCTTAGAAGTAAAATCTTGTGTTTTTTAATTCCGTAGAAATTTTACTTGTATCTAAGCTAGATCTTGAGTTACAATCGTATATATTACTTATTTATGACTCTACTTATGCGCTTTGGCACCAGAAGTTAACAAAAATCTTTATATGTTTTATTTACTTTTAATTTTGACATAAATTTAAATACTGCACCTAATTCAATGTTTATATATGTTTAAACATTCCATACAGCACTCAATGCATCATATACATTGTAAATACATATCATAAACCGTGATATCTTCTGTTAAATTAATCTATAGCAATTAAAAAAAAGTAAAAATCTATTTAGTAACGCATTGAAATGGAGAAAGCCTAATTATTTACGCAAACAGAAAATTAAACAGAATATTTATTTAGGTACCTTTCTTCCTTAAAAATATAAATTTTAGTCATATCATTGTATATTTCCTCTAATCTTAAAGTAAAGCATTCTGTGTTTTAATTCCGTTGAAATTTTACTTGTATCTTATCTAGATCTGCGCTTTGGCACCAGAAGTTAACTAAAATCTTTATATACTGTTATATTTACTTTTAATTTTGACATAAATTTAAATACTGCACCTAATTCAATGTTTATATCTCTTTAAACAGCCCATACATCACTCAATGTATCATATACATTGTAAATATATATCATAAACAGTGATACCTTCTATTAAATTAATCTATAGTAATATTAAAAAGAGTAAAAATGTATTTAGTAATGCAGGAAAATGTAGGAAGCCTAATTATTTAATTAAACAGAAAATTAAACAGAATATTTAAGATACCCGTCTGTCATAAAAACATAAATTTTAGACGTATCATTAAATATTTACTCTAATCTTAAAGTAAAGTTTTGTGTTTTTTAATTCCGTTGAAATTTTACTTGTATCTAAGCTAGATCTTGAGTTAGTCTTATATATTATTTATTACTCTACTTGTGAGCTTATGGGTTAACTAAAATCTTTATATACTGTTTTATTTACTTTTAATTTTGACATAAATTTAAATACTACGACTAATTTAATGTTTATATATGTTTAAATAATCCCATACAAGACACAATGTATCATATACATTGTAAATACATAGCATAAATAGTGATACGTATTTGCAAACGGACAATTACATTGCAAATATTTATCACTGATACATATTTACAAAGTATGTGTATGAGATATAACTTAAAATTATATATGACTCCAATTTCCTTCGCCAATATATATAAATATTTATTGGATTAAAAAACTTCTAAAATGTAGATAGTGGGGCATAATACTATTAAGACTTTGCAATAGGTACAGCAGAAATAGTGGTTCTTCAAAGTTGAAAAGCCAGACCATGAAAAATTTTTGATTAAAACATATCACTTTAGTAGCAATGGCCTATTTATTTGGGAGCTATTTTAAAAGTTTAGTAAAGTTTAGTTGTTCAAAATGTTTAATTGATTAGAAAATGATAGCTTGGATGTAAAAAAGTCCAGTTACATTCAATTGTGTTCTAACAAATATTTACAGACGTTTTTACACATCACAAAACTAGTCAATTCTTCAGTGATTATAATCATCGGGTATAAAGAAAGTAGAAAATTAATTTAGCCCTCAAATCTATATATTGGAGATATGTAATTTTGTAATATTTATTAATTATGACTAATAAAGATGTCCTTAAATAACAAATGGTATTTTACAAAAAAAAACATACTGAAAGTTAGATTATATCTAAATTTATGTTTTCGAACGATTATATATATATGTATATATATATATATATATATATATATATATATATATATATATATATATATATATATATATATATATATATATATATATATATATATACATACATATACATACATAGTCGTATATTATCATATATATGTATATGTATATATATACATACATACATATATAGTCGTACATAGTCATATATATGTATATGTATATATATATATATATATATATATATATATATATATATATAGTATATATATATATATATATATGTATATATATATATATATATATATATATGTATATGTATATATATATATATATATATATATATATATATATATATATATATTCATAGCGAATGTTGTAGGAGGATCTTCATGTATACTTTTAAATTATTTGCCAATAATAATTAAGCATTAAATATTTATCTAGATATTAGTAGTAACTCAAATAAAGTAACAAATTTATTACATTAAATTTTAAAATTGATAGTTGAAAATTCTTATTTTATATTTGAATATTGATGAGCCTACATACTGTTCTACAAGTTCCACGAGATACGATTTATCTTGAAAAGCAGAATATATATATATATATATATATATATATATAATTATATTATATATTATATATATATATATATATATATATATATATATATATATATATATATATATATATATATATGTATATATATATATATATATATATATATGTATATATATATATATATATATATATATATATATGTATATATATATATATATATATATATATATATATATATATATATATATATATATATATATATATATATATATATATATATATATATATATATATATATATATATATATATATATATATATATATATATAAACTTATAAAAATTGGAATTATTAAAAACTTGAAATTTTTATGCTATTAAGGGCATTAATAATATAATTGTTTTTTACTTAATTTAAAAAAAATTATTTTATATTTCTCAGTTTTTTCCACACGGTCTAAGCTATTTCTATTTTTAAATTCGCAGACAAAGCTACTTTCTCTGTGAAAGGTTTCCTTTCTATGTAAAGCCCTGTGGCAGCATGTGTTTCGATGTTCATTCTATAGTCTGCCGTTTACTTTTGAAAATGTCTGTTTAGCAGTTCCTCGATAAATATTTTAGTTGTTCTCAGAATTGAGTGTCCTCTTTCAATGGAGTCACGACTACTTTATTCATTATAGAATAATCGCTTAGGCTTCTCCTTGCCCAGTAACTCGGGTAAGTAAAAAGAATAGGGGATAAAATTCGATTTGGCCGGTCATTTCAAATACCATGTTACGCATATAGCATAAAATAGAAATTAAATTACAAAATACAGTAAAGGTGATGTAGTTATGTGGCACTGTTGAAGAATTATGCATCATCAAGACTCTGATAAATTGTTAAATTATCAGAACATACCTACACGAAGTATATAAATT
Organism: Pardosa pseudoannulata; assembly: GCA_032207245.1. Taxonomy (NCBI): domain Eukaryota; kingdom Metazoa; phylum Arthropoda; class Arachnida; order Araneae; family Lycosidae; genus Pardosa; species Pardosa pseudoannulata. Next base: position 84,405,244 of record CM063511.1, read on the forward strand.
ATTATAAATATCTTAAAACCCACTTAAAACAATAACACATAAAAGTAATCTCCACCTATTATATTCATACACTCCAAAAATACAAAAATTTCTCACATACATACAAAGTCAAATTTACCATAATTAAAACACCTACCACGAGAAAGAAAGTTTGAAATAAATACAATGAAAATTAAAATTCATATTGCATATTTTACATGTTATTCTATGTATGCAGTTAAACGTTTTACAAAAAACTTTGAATTTTCTCGGAAATGTTCAACTGATAAGGATTAGAATGTGTACATAATTTACATCCATTATTGCTACAAGAGAAATATATATATAGCCAGTGAAATTATATTTCACTTATAACATGTTTATTTATTGATTATAAAAATGAACATGCAAACTATATATTATTGTTTTGGAATGTTTGCATTTTATATTAAAACGTGATATTCGTCTTACGTAATTTACATTATTGCACTTGTAATAATTTTTCGAGGTTTAATAGAATTAAAATTGAACAAAACAGTTCAAAAAATAGCTCCTTTACAGTATAAAAACAAAAACAGAAACAAAAAATGTTGTCAAGCAGAGGGTTACAAATTTTTGTGAACGAAAATTCGTCAAATCTAAAACAACCTCGCAAAACATGAATTTATCAGGTTTGCAAAAAATTTACATAACAAAAATCACATACAAGAAAAGCAGAAAAATGTACTATTTGAAAATATAAAATTATTTTCTACATGCTAGTGTAGTTCGAATTTTTCTATATGCAAATATGTTATTAGTGACATAACTTTACAAGAAAATGTCAAAATATGTATTAAAGTTTTTAAATTTGATGAAAAGAACAGACAGTTTTTAACATTACAAAAATTAAAGAAGATATTTAAATGAATTTACCTCACCATATTTATCTGTAATAAATGCATTTCTCGGCAGTTTCATTTTTACATAAAGTCTGTATTTTATTTTAGCGCTTATTGTGTATTATATTTTTAAAACATTGTATATACCATGAGAAAAATTTACTACAAATTTCAATTTGTTTTATATATAAACGCTTGCTTTTGAACGCTTTATTAATTATTCGGATTCTCGAGCTATTTTAAAACTTACGCCTATTTCTGAAAAATTACTTCACCATATTTATCTATAATAAATGTATTTCTAAGCATTTTCATTTTTACATTATGTTTGTATTTTATTTTAGCTCTTATTGTGTATTATATCTTTAAAATAATGTATATACCAGGAGAAGAATTTACAACAAATTTAAATGTGTTTTATACATAAACTTTTGCTTTAGAAAGCTTGATTAATTATTCGGATTAATGAGGTATTTCAAAACTTACGCCTATTTCTAAAAACAATACCTCACCATATTTATCTATAATAAATGTATTTCTAAGCATTTTCATTTTTACATAAAGTGTGTATTTTATTTTGCGCTTATTTTATATTATATCAGGAGAAAAATTTGCGACTCATTTCAATATGTTTTAAATATAATATTTTGCTTTTGAACACTTAATTAATTATACAGATTAACGAGGTATTTTAAAACTTACGTCTAATTCTAAAAAATACTCCTTACATTTATGAAAATCACTGCTAGTATCAAAACTCACCTCAAAAAGATAGATGTACGACAACTTTTTTTATCATTATTTCCACACAAAATTTTATTGCCCAATTTTTTTCTTTCTTCTGTCTACAACATCTTTGAAAACATATTTCGCCACGTTTTTCGTGACTGCTTTGGAGAAGTCAACATTTCCTTCATGACCAACATCATCATTATATCTTATGCCGCTATAGAAATCCTTCTTTTCAAAGGCTGCATGCCATTTGGAAAACAGAATGTAAATTCTTCTAAATTCAATCCTGAAATTATGTTTATTTTCAATTTCAACTGACAAAGGTTTACTGTGAATGAAAGCTTGTTTATATTGGTTAACAGTCAGATGATGTTTAAGTAGTACTTTGTAACTCTAAGTTTCAGTTTTGGAACTAAGACATTCTCAGAAATATATGTAATAAAACTTATTGCTCGTAAAATTCTTCAACATTCTCCAAATTAATGTTTTTTTTCTAATTTTGTATTTCACAGCTATCAAGATAAAATCAAGAACGTGATTTTTGAGATTGCATAAATTCTAAATTTTCTAAATTTTAAAGATTGAATAATCTTTATGAACTGCCTTCTTAATCTTCCTGTAATCAATATGTAATATCTTCTTTTGGCCATTATATTCATTTATGCCACTACGATTTTTAACAAGACAGAAAATAAATGTTAAATTAAAAACTTTATTCTTATAACCAGTAATCCGCATGATTTTCTTCCCCTCAACAAGGCATTTTCACAAATAATTACATGTAAATTTGTCTTTCGATCCTGCTTTTGCCAGACATGCTCTGAGATTCTACAAGGTTTTGATGAAAATAAAGGATATTTGTTAAAAGTTTACCCGGTTTCGGGGTTCTGGTGTGTTGCCTTTTATAACATGACTGAAGTAAATGTTCTTTGATGAAGTAATTGTTTTTTTGTTATATATATATATATATATATATATATATATATATATATATATATATATATATATATGTATATATATATATATATATATATATATATATATATATATATATATATATATATATATATATATATATATATATATATGTATATATATATATATATATATATGTATATATATATATATATGTATATATATATATGTATATATATATATGTATATATATATATATATATATATATATATATATATATATATATATATATATATATATATATATATATATATATATATATATATATATATATATATATATATATATATATATATATATATATATATATATATATATATATATATATATATATATATATATATATATATATATATATATATATATATATATGTATATGTATATATATGTATATATATATATATATATTATATATATATATATATATATATATATATATATATTATATATATAAATATATATATATATATATATATATATATATATATATATATATATATATTATATATATATATATATATATATATATATATATATATATATATATATATATATATATATATATATATATATATATATATATATATATATATATATATATATATATATATATATATATATATATATATATATATATATATATATATATATATATATATATATATATATATATATATATATATGTATATATATATATATATATATATATATATATATATTATATATATATATATATATATATATATATATATATATATATATATATATGTGTGTGTGTGTGTGTGTGTGTGTGTATGTGTGTGTATGTGTGTCGATCAATGAAAAAGTTTTGGACGCCAATCTTCGGAACCGATTTTCGTGAATTCGAACCCAACTGTATCATGGATGTTTGTAGCCATACAAAATCAACTTTAAATTGTATATCTCGGTCTTATTAGCAGTCTTTCATCAGTATGAAAGTAGACCGTAGGTGCTTCTAGCTAAAACGTATATATGTGTGTGGGTGTTTTACTAGAAAGAGCAAGAAAAATTTTTCATTCTATACATTTTTTTTCTGCATCGGAATAAAAACAATAATCTAAAATTATTATGTACTGACACATTAAGTATTTATGGTCTCCCTATATTTAGTTTATTTATCATTGATTTATTTACTATTGATTTTAATACATAATTACTGTTATGGCTTTATATCGGACCACCAGAAGAAATCTCGTCCTACATTTTTGTATTTCACTCTGAAAAGGAAATCTTCAAACTGGCTAGCTTCCGAAATAAAATAGCCCTTGTTAAAAAAATACGTTTCCGTTTGTTAAAAACGTTAAAGCCACCTGTGAAATAAACAGTTAAAAAATGTTTATTTCTTTTGCCTCTTGGATACTATTCTTATTTAATATACCACAATGGGTAAACGGCTCAATGTTTCAATATTTTAGGTTCAAGTGACTAGGTCGTTGTGATATACTTTCTGTGTTCAACTAATTCTTTAACCCATTTTGTACCACACCAACTAAATATTTCTCTAAGTTATTAAAACTTAATCCATATTATTAATATGGTGTAACTAAGTATATAAAAGCAAAATTTTGAAAAAATATTTTTAATTTGTTATGTAATTGGCTGTCCTATGAATAGAACAACGGTCCATTATACTACTAAAACTTAACAAATATCACTTTCATTGCATTAGGCTGATTCATAGATAAAATTTGGGGAAACAGTCAAAACAAAGTCCAACATTACATTTTAAGCATACTGTTGTAGGTTTTCTCTTGCAGTTATTGAACTGGCAGTAAGTGAGTAAGTTTATCTTGCAAAATATCTCCAGTTTTCTGAATAGAATATACATCTATTTACACCTTGTTGTGTCCAGGTGTGTGAGCAGGTGTTTCAACTGGTTTTCATTTAAAGATAAGATAATAATGTGCTCTATCAATGCAATATCGAATTCATAGAAAAATATTCAGGTTTGGACCGTCTTCTTAATTTTAGGGCACCTTTTTTATATTTACAAAATATACATGTAAAATATATTTTTCAACAAAAACTTTCAGCTACATTATTAGCTGTATTTTTAAACTAAAAGTAACATAAACAATGTTTAAAAAATAACAATAAAGAATATAAAATTAAAGATTAAAAAATGACAATTTTTAAGAGGTAGCTGAAAATAAATTTTACAATACAATATAGTTTGATTTCTCAGTTTTTTTGTTACTATGTTAAAGTGTGTTTATTTTAAAAGTGTTAAAATAAAATCCACTCAGAAATATTTATAACTTTATTATTAAATGGAATTTTATTTGCAGTCCTGTTTATAGGACAGAATTAAAATATGGGTTAAATTAAAAATTGTTATTTCAACATTATTTTAATTCTTTCATAAAATTTATACATCCTAAATAAAATCTCAGCGGATGTATTGATCTTTTCCATATCTGACGAAAAGTACATATGAAAGAAAAAGAAAAAATGAAATAAAAGAACAGAAAAGAAAACTTTTTTTATGGTCGCATTTTTTAATCTAACAAAGTAGTAAAAAGTAAATTAATCTATGCCAACAATGAATTAATATTGGGGATCAATACATTTTTCCATTTTTTACCGTCATCGCATTCTTTTACCTGATCGTAAATGGTTGGGGAACATACGTAAGATGGAACAAAAAAATATACTTCGGAAGTTACAGGATGCAAAAATATTTAATTAAATATTTCACAGTGTTTGACAGATTTTTTGAGAAAAAGCAATTTTGTTTCCACGATGAAAATAAGCACGGTATTTTTTGCGTAAAAAATAAAAAGAATGGGTAGTTTTTTACATGCTAGAAAGAGAAAAAAAAATTGAGTTTGATAAGCTAACTTAAACTTTCGATTCTTAGCCTACCGAAAATGAAAAATGATTCATAAAAACAAAATTCATAATAAAATTTGTGTTAGAATATATGTTTTATAAATGTATAGAAAACTAAACAAATATTTGAACAATATATCGCTATCACATACGCACACTATATACATATAAGAATGTTTGATCCTGTTCAAAAAATTGAGAACTTAAAATTTGATTAGTTTTACTTTATATCAGTAATAATTTGTTCCCAAAAGAATGTTATAAATTTAAAGCTAGGTAAAATTTTTGGAGAAAATTTCGGTGACTTTTTGTTTGTTTCAGATACATATTTTTTTTAACCTTCGGTGGCAAATAACCTTCCCTAAGGATTAGGCTTTCAAATGTTTGACACGTAACAGTTCACTCCCAAACGGTAAAACAAAAAAAAATAATTGTGAGAGAATAGAATCATGAATTATCATTTAAAAATGTCCATAGTTTAACCTTTTGAGGACGGGTGTATCATATATTCAACATCCTTTAATTTGAACCAGATGATTCTCTAGTATTCAGATATTTTTAGCAGAGAAGTTCACCTATAACAAACATAGAGCTACATCTAATGGCAATAAGAAATGCTAATTAAATGCTTACTTAAAATATCATTAATTATATACTGATCCTGAATCAACCCCAAAGACGTTGCATATATGATGCACCCGTCCTCAAAGGGTTAAATAACTAAAACGAAACCCTGGGAGTTGGTAGTATTATGATTGCCGTTATTGTTAAAGTAAGAATAAAAGGTTAAAACTAGCGAAAAAAGATTAAAAAGTAAACCAAAACTAGAACAAAGCCCTAAGTTAGGTGAGGTTAATTGGGTTCCAAGATAATATTAGGAAGATGCTTTTACATAATTTAACTTGGAGAGAGGGGGGTCTCCAAGCATGGGTCCAATCCTGGAAGTGATACAAAACAAACACTTGTCTGTACAGATATTTGAAGTTGTGTTATTATGTACTAAAGAGCGTTCCAAACATCTTGATTAAAAAGTAAACCAAACCTAGAACAAAGCCCTAAGTTAGGTGAGGTTAATTGGGTTCCAAGATAATATTAGGAAGATGCTTTTACATAATTTAACTTGGAGAGAGGGGGGTCTCCAAGCATGGGTCCAACCCTGGAAGTGATACAAAACAAACACTTGTCTGTATAGATATTTGAAGTTGTGTTAATATGTACTAAAGAGCGTTACAAACATCTCGAAAAACATATGCATTAAAAAATAACAAGAGAAAGGAACATAAATTGACAACAAAATTAAGACTTTGTTACCATGAGATATCATTTATAGAAAGTCAATCTATTATTACTTGAGCTTTAAAAACAAAATTAATATTTACCAATTTCATAAAAATTATTTACAGTACAAAAAACAAAAAACAAAAAACAAAAAACAAAAAAAAAAAAAAAAAAAAAAAAAGGCTTGAGCATTTAGCTGGTGCAAGTGATTAGGTCTCAGTTTTCAATCATCCAGGAGATTAGTTTCTGTACCTTACTGCGCAGGACTTTGTTTGTATGTAAAAGCTGGAACCACTTCGATTCCGCTCCTAACGGAGGCTCTTTAAGATGAAAACCCTTTGTTAGGTTGCAAGAGAAAAGGTAGTGCAGAGAGTTTCCTTCCTGACCATAAAAACAGTTTGGAGACCCAGTCGCCAAACGATTAGATACATATTTAGAAGGATCAGATACTTCTGGAATCTTCAAAGCCTGGAAACTTCTCAAAATGGGTGTGAGCTTATGGATACTGTTTGGTTTTTTGCCATTTGGCCATCTGTTAGTAGATTTCAGAGATGAAAATCGTGTTGGAGCTTATGGATACTGTTTGGTTTTTCGCCATTTGGCCATCTGTTAGTAGACTTCAGAGATGAAAACCGTGTTGCTTTGCATCGTCACACAGTAGTGAATTAGCACTCGCTATATATTAGTTTTATTCTGTGTACTGTGTGTTTAAGGTATCCGTCTACTTTAAAAACGTCATTTTTTAATAAAAATCATACTTTTTAAATTTCTCTATTGTACAATTTCAACTTTTAAGCTTCTTAATCTGTTTTTGTTTTGTCTCTACGGCATTTTAAAGAAAAGTTACAGCTCTTTAAACATCATTTACAGCTGTCAAAATAAAACGGAAGTAGCGACTTCGGAACCAGAAGTTGTGAATTTTTTGGAAGCATTTTTTGGACAAATTTTTTTAAATTTTCATGAAGATTATTTTAAACAATATTCTAGTATTTTTAATAATTAGCAACTTGCAATTAGAAAGTTTTGAAGCAAGAAAGTTTGGGAGATTTTAAACATGTATTTTAACTTTTTAATAGTTAAAGTTGCTTTTATAAACTTCAAATGCGTTTTTACAGAACGGTATTTTAATAAAAGGTTGAAACTTGAAATGTGATTTCTCAAAAAGTTCTTAAAATATTTTGTTGAAAATTATTATGAATGCTTTTGATAGTATTTACTAGTAAATGACCAAAAAGCTTTAAATTTGGATAATTTTTAATGATTTACACTCATAGTTAGATATAAAGGTATTGGAAATTCGTGTGAATGATTTTGACGGACCAGAATTTTTTACCAAATGTAAATTAAGCAAAGGTTTTAGGTGATGCACTAGTCCAGTGTATAAGAAATGAGTTGCATCGTAAAATATTGAAATAATTTAATTTATTAAAAAATTAGACCTTTTGAAAAAAACTGATATCTTTTTATTTTATTTTCTTTATTTATTAGAAATTTTAAGAAAACTTCTTCAGGAATCAATTTTTTAAGTGCAATTCTCTATGATAATATAGAAAATAAATCAAAAAATGTAAAAACATGAAGTAGTTTCTACGTTTAAAGAAAACAATTCTCCGAACGTAGACGGATGTGCTGTGTTATCAAGACTTTTCTGCACTGTTCTTTGTGGACTGCGATGTATTAAGATGTGAAGGATTTTCTAAAAATTCATTGCTTCGTGTGTCGCCTTATCTAATGTCAATCCAACAACTAAACCTACTAAAAAAACACAAAGCAAAATATATATACGTATGTTTATATTAACAAAGGGAGAGAAAAAAATGAGCGATTGAAGAAAGAAAGAGTAAGATTTGATCATTTCAAGTAAAGGGGGATTTTATTAATTTATTATATACTACATAAAACGTGCATTGCTTGCAAATAAGGATCTGCAATTCATTATCCCATTCTATTAACCTAAACTCAATTTATTCTTTAATTTTTATGATTAATTTTAGTCCTCAATAAAAATATAATTTTCTGTATTATTTACACGAATTCCATTCTTCATAGAACCTTTAAATAACTTCGACCTTTGAATACAATTTACATTTATACTTTCAGAAAAGAACAAAAAGTAAAATTTAATACAAATTTTATTTCATTCTCAATTTCAAGAAAACAGGCACTTTTGTCTAGAGTATTATACGACAATTCAACTTTTCTTTGTTAATCTTAATATAGAAAGTAAAATTAAGATTTTCAATTAATTTAAAATTGATTAAAGAATTCCGTATATTGTGTTAGATTGAGTTATTTTTAGAATAAAATTCATTTCATTATCGAAAATATAAACTCATATCTTTTACAACTAGAACTTCAAAAGGAAAAGAATAAAAGATAAATGTGCTAATAACAAGGATAATTAAATGGTATTGCGAATATCTATAAATAGTTAACAAAAAAGTGTGTACATTTTTGTATTTTTGTGAAGCATTATTAATCTAGGAATTTATTAATTGTTAATAAATTTCCATTGCTTTTTGGAGGTATTTATACCTTATTTAAATTTCTAAAAATCATATTTGAAAATAATAATACAAATATATAGAAGTTGGTTTCTAGTAAATAAAACTAAATCAGCAATTCCAATATTTAATTTAGAAGAAAAATACTTTTTAGACTGAAATTTGTGCATGTGCCTACAGATATAAAAATATGTATATAATATATATATATATATATATATATATATATATATATATATATATATATATATATATATATATACATATACATATATATATATATATATATATATATAATATATGTATATATATATATATATATATATATATAAAATATATATATATATATATATATATATACAGAGTGTTTCAAAAATGGCCAGTATAATTGAAAAATCAATAAAAATGAAACGAACAGTGATAGACATAAAGTTTATTGAAATATGCTTGGGACAATATTAAATTTTTAGGCAGACAAATTTTCAAAATTAATTGCAATGTTCCACAACAGATGGCGCTTAAGTCTGGAAAAAATCAAAAGTACGACATTTTCTAGATATCCACCACGCGCAGCTGTAATATGGCGTATTCTGAGAACGAAATTATCTGAAACCAGTGTAAACGTCTCAGGCAGAATGGCTTCACATGCAGAACAGATGTACTGTTCTAATTATTCAATTGTTTCTGGATAGTGGACACCTTGTCTTTTAAGAGTCCCCACAGACAAATATCGTAGTTCAGATTTTTTCAGACTTCAACGCCATCTGATGCGGATTATTGTAATTAATTTTGAAAGTTTGTCTGTCTGATAATTTACTATTGTCCCAAGGATATTGCAATAAACTGTGAATTTCTATCACTGTCCGTTTAGTTTTTATTGATTTTTCAAACATACCGGTCATTTTTTAATCACCCTATATATATATATATATATATATATATATATATATATATATATATATATATATATATATATATATATATATATATATATATATATACCTTGTTTGTGATGGACCCCTGTTACTTTTAGGATGACAACGCCAGTTGACATGTTTCGAGGTTAACCAAGGCTTAGTATGGTGTCAATGGAGTTCATCAAATGCACTGGCCTGCCCAGAGCCCAGACCTGAACCCTATCTAGAACCTCTGGGACATGTTGGGTTGCTGAATTAAGGGGTGCACTAACATTCCAAATTACGTGAAGGAACTTGTATGTATATTCCAAGCTGAGTAGAAGACAATACCACTAGCTGTAATACAAAGACTTGTGGAAAATATCCCCCGGAGGTTTCAAGATGTAATTACCATCGTGGAGGCTCTAAATAAATAAATAAATATATATATATATATATATATATATATATATATATATATATATATATATATATATATATATATATATATATATATATATATACATACATATATATATATATATATATATATATATATATATATATATATATATCATTAAAAATCCATGAGTACTGGGGATTTTATCCATATATTTCACTCATCACCGACCGGTGTTTAATTTACACAGGTCGGTGTTATTTTGGGTTCACTTAGTTTTCCAATGTTCTAGTGTATACATTTCTGAATCTTGGCAAGCTTTAAATATTTTTTCTTTGTAGATACTAAGGACATCTTTATTAGAATAAAAGCTTATTAATTTATTCTGAAAAATAACGATGATCTATGCTAGAAATTACAACAAATGATTAAAACAAAATTTTAAACGTTAACGAAAATATTTTTAAATCTTTACTTCTTATTTTAATAAATAATTTTATTTTTAAATTGTTACTTCTTTCTATAATCGATAATTTAATTTTAATCGTTAAAAATATTCCACAGAACCGAGAAAATGATATACTCTATAAAGAAGAACAATCTCGTGATTTATTGGATTTAACTAATGAACGAGCATATCCATTCTAATGTTTACCCCTCTGCCTCATGAATTAATGACATTACTTATTTGGAATTGAAATTCATCAAACTATTATTAGAATGAAAGCTTGTTAATTTATTCTGATACGCACTCAACCGCAGCTTAATGAAGCTTTTAAATTCAAATTCTAGCTGATTATTGTGTAGGGAGGAGATTCACGTTGATCGGTCTTGTTTAAATGCAGAATTTGTCGAAGCAGCAACTTACTGAAGTATGATAGGTATGTTGGGATATTTTTGCATCGACAGCAGATCGGTAAATACGCAATTCTGTAACAGCAAACATTTATTTGTTATATAATGTTAACTGTTCAAGTTTACCAAAAATATTCATTGACCTATAGAAGAAATATATTACATTTGTATAAATTTGTTTTGATTGCATGCCACTGACTTAATGCTTTATAATTTCTATTATAAAACTGTATAATTATAAACATAAACTATATTATGATATTGTGGTATAGCCACATTCTATTTAAAAGAGAATGCCAGGAATTGCCGGCTTCCTGACCCCTTATTTTATGGAATGGGGCTTGTCCATGTCCAAGTTACCTTGAATCTTCCCGCGCTGACCGCGTTGCCGTTTTGCTCTCACCATCTTTCACCATTTGTCCAGCTTGAGCGTTGCATGGCGCCATAAGATTCCTAGGCTGTTCTTTCTACTCACGTTCCGTTTTGGCGATCATCTTGGGTTCCTTCTGGCGGGATATTTCCCCTGACCTCGCCATGCGCGGTGTTGAGTGGACATCATTTTGGCCGAAATTGGGGGAGAGATCACCTCATCATTTAAAGAAACGAGTATTTTTTTAGCCATTTTGCTTTTCCTTATCTTTGTGTCATGTCGAGAATGGGTATTTTTCTGACAAAGTGAGCAAGGAATAGAAAATAAATGAAATTCCTTTAACTTAATCAATTAATTGGACTCTTTTCTATTCGTCAATTTGCATTCACCTCTATTCTAAAATTCTGGAGCATACCATATGAATACAGTGAATTGTGTCTGCCGCCATATAGTTCCACCAAAGAACTGGTGAAAGGTTGTTGCGGTTGAAAGGAGCAATGTAATAATTCTACAACAATAATTCTACAATAATAGTTCTACAATAATAATTCTACAGATATATGCATAATGTGAGGCATTTTGTCTCATCTCGGAGTTCCGAGAAAATATTTTAGCTCTGGTTTCATAGAACTTGCTGACAGAAGAAACGGTCAAAGAAATAAAGACAATGGGATTTTTAGATCAAACAAACATAGTTTAATCGTGTTTGATTCTTGCCAACTAACTGTTCGCAAAGCCTGTACAATTTAACCAAATAGTTATGTGGGCCATGGATTGAATAGTTAATGAATTTCGAATTTGAATAATCACCAATCTTGAACTTTGAGTTTTAAGAATTATTTAAAGTTAATTAATAACTGTAATAGTTCAACAGTAATGAAGAATCAAATCAGGTAACTGCTTACCTTTTGTTTGTTCTTGGGATTTGCAAGAAGAATCGGAAGAAATCGAATTATGGATAAAAACAGAGAACGACTGTTGAAAACACTTTCTTTTTATTATATAACCCGAATAGAATCAGACTAGTCTATCATGCATATAGTTCGGTTTTACACCATCGCTGAATAGCGCCATCTAAAGTTCGGTGGAGAAATTAATCTAACAGGCCAACCAATCAAAACTTACCTGCAAGTCACATACGTAACGCCGATGAAGTAGTTTAAGCGTCAAAATCTCTTCTTAGTTATTCATGAAACCGGAGTAATTCATAGGCGAACATTGTAGAACAAAGACTTTCGCTAAGATTGCGAGAAAGGAATGCTAAACAGGTAGAATCGGGACTAAAAATGTTACTAAAAGTGTTGAATTTGAATAATCCCGAATCTTGAACTTTGGGTTTTAATTGTTTTAAGTTAATTAATAACTGTAAATGTTCAACAATAATGAAGAATCAAATCAAGTAACTGCTTACCTTTTGTTTATTCTTGGGATTTGCATGAAGAATCTGTAGAAATTGAATTATGGATGAAAACAGAGAACGAGAGTTCAGCACACTTTCTTTTTATTATACAACCCGAATAGAATTATACAACCAGACTAGTCTATCCTCCATATAGTTCGGTTTTACACCATCGCTGAATAGTGCCATCTAAAGTTCGGTGGCGAAATCAATCTAACAGGCCAACCAATCAGAACTTACCTACAGGTCAAATAGGTAACGTCGATGACGTAGTTTAAGCGCCAGAATCTCTTCTTAGTTATTCATGAAATCGGATGAATTCATAGGCGAACATTCGAGAACGAAGACTTTCGCTAAGATTTCGAGAAAGGAATGCTAGACAGATAAATCGGAACTAAAAGTGTTAAAATATCATTATATACATCCCCCCCATTAAGAAGCATTGTTTGAACTACATGTGAAGTTGTCAATTTGTTTCTGTTTTCATTATTGTAAATCAGAAGATTTTAATGTATTTTATGGAGATCTGCAAAAACAAATATGAACTTTGAAAAAGCACAAAGAGATATCACAACAGTCTTAAATGTAAAATTTCAACATTTTAAGGCTAATAATTTTTGATTAATACTCTGCAACTTTAATATATAATATATTGAAATATTTTACTGTACACAGACCTCTGTAACAGCGTGATTTACCCGTGTGTTTACATCAAAGAACTTTGCTTTAAGAAATGAACTTCGCTTATGTGGGGACAAATGCGTTGTCTTCCCCGGCACCACAATGTCTACACCTTTGTGTCCTACACTAGCGGAACAACAGAATAGACAACCCGACACCCAGACTAACAGCCAGAAATATGACCATCGGATCCACAGAGAAATGCCCGACATTGGATCTAGCCAACACGAAATTCCAGAGACTCCCGGGTTTGAGGCCAGTTATTGTCTAGCCCAGACCAATCCAGTTGGTTGAAGGTGAGATCATTCCCAGATGATCCAATGATGAAATTGTGAGTGATGCCCTCTCTCTTAGAGGCCCTCCTCTAAAAAAGAGACGAGAGAAGATTTTTTTAAAGAGTTCGTTAGCTAGCAATCAGCTAATTCGGAGGGCGCCTTGACCAGTCTCTCTATAGGAGATTTTTTTAGCTATAATCCCACCTTGGGATCTTTTCTTTGGGGTGTCAGCCAGAGTCACTACCTCCGATGTCGTCTTGACCAGTCTCTCCATCGGAGAGGTTTTTTTAGCAAAAATCCCACCTTGGGATATATCTCTTGCTGAGATTGAGAACGATACCCTGTGCCTTGAGTTTTCTTTTAATATAATCCTCTTCAGGATTGATTGCATATTAACCTTTGGAACTCTAACTGTGTTTTGATATTCTTCAAAGAAAACCAGTTGTTACTTTAACTTATCTCGTCTAATTGAGAGCACTTTCTACTTAATTACTTCAGTGAACTTTCGCTCGAGCTACCGAATTGTTTCTTCCGTCGGACCGCCAATATTTAGGCAGAGGTAGATCTTAGATATTGCACATCTCTACTCAGGCCTACGTGTATCGAATCACATACCTGTGATCTGAAATTGTTTTTCTATTGTGTATGTAGAAATGATGTAAATAGCAAAGGTGTAAATAAATCAATTATTCAAGAAACACTTGATTCTTCAATGTGATACCTAAAACAGGGACCAGATACGTTACACTGCAATCACAAACTGGGATGAACATCTATATATTAAAACAGTTGTATATTCTAAATTGCAACTTCTTACGGCTAACTGTTTTTCCGTTATTCGAGATACAAACGTACGTACATATATCCCAATGGAACTAGGACAAAATCACTTAGATGGGCGAAATACATTTTTAAGATTTTAAAATTAAAATTTCCTTGTACATAAGTACAGACGTAAACCTTACACATTTCAAAATTGATTCAAATATGGTTAAAATGTGTATTTCAGTTGAAACCTGAACATAGAAATCATTCATATTAACAATATTTCTTTTACTTCGTGAAAAGTCGTAAAAAGAATATTATAGTATATTTGTGAAAAATAAATCCTCTTTTATGACAATTTCAGTTTTCTTTCATCTTTAACATCAAAATTCTTTATTGCTGACACTTTAAATTTTCTAGTTCTTAAAAAGATTTTATGGGATAGAAGTAATTCTATTGTTTGAGTAAAAGAAAGAAATACTTTATTCCCTTGTTTAATGGGTTTTTAATTACTGGATTTTTCTATTATTTATTTATTCACATTTTTTTACTGTCAAGGCAATGTTGTATAAAATAAAAAAGATTTTTCTTTTTTCAAATATTTTGGAATTTTTATGAAATTTTAAGCAAACTGCTTACGTTAGGGAAATTAAATTATATTTTAATATCTAAACGATGTATTGAATAAATTGCTTTTTAGTTACATTGAAACAGAATTATGTAATACTAGTCGCTTTTCAACCCACCTTTGATCTAGGTAATTAAAGTTAACCAAATTAATGACTATTTATTTCAAGAATCATATTAGGTTTAGATTTTACTGGACATCAACAATTTTAAGATCTAGTGAGTTATTTTAGAAACTTTGATTAGATCTGCCATTTTTAAACAAATTCAGAAATGCAAACTACTTAAGTTAGGGAAATTAAATTATGCTTTAATATCTAAACAATGTATTGAATACATAACTTTTTAGTTACAATTAAATAGAATTATGTAGTACTAGTCGCTTTGCAACCCACCTTTGATCTAGGTGATTAAAGTTTAACCAAATGAATGTCTATTTATTTCAAGAACCATATTAGGTTTAGATTATACTGGACATCAACAATTTTAAGATCTAGTGAGATATTTTAGAAATTTTGATTAGATCTGCCATTTTTAAACAAATTCAGAAATGTAAACTGCTTACGTTAAGGAAATTAAATTATGCTTTAATATCTAAACAATGTACTAAATAAATAGAATTTAGTTACAATGAAACATAATTATGTAATACTAGTCGTTTGGCAACCCACTTTTGACCTAGGTAATTAAAGATTGACCAAATGAATGTCTATTTATTGCAACAATCATATTAGGTTTAGAATATACTGGACATCATTTCTTAAAATCTAGTGAGATATTTTAGAAACTTTGATTAGATCTTCTATTTTTAAATAAATTCAGAAGTATCATGAAAAATCAAGAAACATTTTAGAGCACAATATATTTTGAATAATCATTAGGTTAAACAAATCTTATAGTAAAGATCAGCGAGCCGCGGTTGGTTAATCAACAAGCTTGAGCTGGTCAAACATACATGGTGTTTGTTCATTAATAGTGGTGAAACATGTAAAATACATTCGTGGTAACAATTTTGTCAAAGTTCAAATGATACCTCTAGGGAGAGCAATCCAAGCAGGAGAGTTTTCTACCCTGTACTTGCATCTTAAATAAGAGGACCCAGCGAGAGCAAGGCTACTGGATTCCATGGTAGTACTTAAACTACACGTGTTTTCCGGACGGTTCTCAATAAGTAACATCTTCTCCGACGTGTTTGGCATACAGAAATCTACTTTTTTACTGGTTCAAAAGTTGGCGAAATCAAAAAACAATTTTTAACTGTTTGGGACTTTCTATATTTAAAAATTATTTTTAATATTATTTGGGGAGAAAATGCATACGATTTATATGTTAAATGTAAAATTATAAAGTAAATTTTGAAAGTGTACATGCATCATGATTCTAATTTTATTTTGAATTGAAAATGCAAAATATTATATATAACATATATTTTTTGTCTGTTTGTTGTAAAATATCTTTTAAATCATATTCATCGATGTTTCCTGTGACTAAAATAGTAGTATTTAGGTATAAATAATTTAGTAGTTCTGATGATAAAAAAACTATAATTCCTGGAGTAAGAAAAAAGCAGATTTTCTACTATTTTATAAGGAATATAAAAAGTATTGTTTAGTGCTGAAGTGGTTAAATTTAAACTACTTGGTTCAAATTGAAGCTATGTAGCTAATGGTTGATGGTTGGTCATGGTTGAAATTAAAAACTATATTTTAAAATTATTAACTTAGAATTACAAAACTGTACTATTTAGTAATTATTTAGCAGTAATTTTTTAGTAGTTCTGATTATGAAAAATGATGATTAATGTTGTAAGAACAAGAAATGCAGATTTCAACTATTTAATATGTCATATAAAATTTATTATTTGGTTCCTAAATGTTTAAATCTAAATTACTAGGTTCAAACTGAAGCTATGTAGGTAAAGGTTGTGTTTCAAATTCTAAAGTATTTTTATAAATTATTAACTTAGAATAACGAGAACTATTATTTAGTAGTTACTTAGTAGTAATTATTTAGAAGTTCTGATGATAAAAGATGAGGATTAATGTTATACGAGAAAGAAAAGCAGATTTTCAACTATTTATTAGGGCATATAAAAATTGTTATTTGGTGCTTAAATGATTAAATTTAAATTACTAGGTTCACATTGAAGCTATATAGTTAAAGCTTATGGTTGAAATTCGAAACTATTGTTTCTTAAATTATTAACTTAGAATTATCAAACTTATAAGTTGTAATATTTAAAAAAATAATGGCATTAATGTTTTTCCTAAAAGCAAATAACTTTGTTGTATAGTTCTTTTTTCAAAATATTTGTTAACTTTCAAAACTTTCCTGCGCCATTTTAAAAATTTCTAAAAATGTTTACAAACTAGGACTAACATATATTAATATAAATCTGGATATATGTTTTATACTTCGTTTTTATTTACTCTATTAAAATTTAGATTGTGAAGTATAATCACCTGCTGTATATAACATGGGTGAAGCACAACATGACATATCCTGATATTTAATTTTCAATAAATATCAATATCAATTCAAAAAGTTTTTTATCATGCTATTGTTAGAAAAAAATTGCCTTAATGTTTAAAACATCTTCATACTTATAAAACATTTAAGTTTGTTACTTTAAATAAATTACTCTAGAAAGCTATATCTTACAAAAAAATTAATGAATTGCATGCATTTAGATAAATTCTTATCAGGCTTGCCCGTTTTAAAACAA
>CM063511.1:84428439-84430939 GCA_032207245.1 Pardosa pseudoannulata
TCCTAAGTCATGCATTTTACACCTAAGACAAAAAGAGATTTAAAAAAAAGTACAAGTTTACTATCACATAAATTTTTATCAAATAAAATTTTCTTAAAAAAATAATAAATTAAGTTTTAAGATAAACATTTGTGAACCTGTAATTTTAAATATAAGTAGGATCATATTATTTTCGATATCTAAACAAAGTAATAGTAAGGAATAAAAAAATTATTTAAACGATATTAAATTTCTCCAGATTCATTTGCAGGAAGTCCAAAAAATGAAGTACGTTTAATAATACCCTAATTAAAGCACTGAGCTTAATTTTTATAAAGGTAGTAGAAGGAGGATGACGACAAAAAATCGATCGTACTTCAGGAAAGAATAGCTAACCTCTCGTAATAAATTCTTAATGAACGTTAATAATAGCCAGTATTCATGTTATTTTTTCAAGTTTGATAAATATAGAACTTGATCAATCATTTCCAATAAAAGCTTGAATTACATTTTTTATCATTACAAGTTGAAGAATCAGAGAAAAAAATATTACCAGATGAAATATGTACCCTCTACAAGAGGTTAAATATATTCTATTGTTGGAATTTATTTCGCAGAGCTATACCATTTTACTTTTATACGAAACATAATGTAAACGTGCTTTACAACGTCATGCATTTTAAGGAAATGTGGCCATTATAATGTATTTTTTTAAATGAATTACATGGAATTTTGAAAATTTGAGCACATATTAATCTATAAATAAATTAATCATATTAAATTATTTTCTTTAAATCAATTACCATTTCTGTATAATTAATTTTTATAATAATATTTTTGTTAACATTTATAATGCTCCTTGAAGTTCATGTTTTAAAGATTCTTACAAAACTTGTATCAAACATTTGTAACAAGAAAAACATTTATTAAAAAATACATCTATTTTAAATTTTAAATTAATTTAGTTTATTAGTAGGCAATTTACTTTTCAAAACAATGTATTTTCATCAAACATTTACCGTGCAGAAGTAAGAATATTTCATAAAAAGTAAGTATTCAATCTATATATAAAAAATGTTCAAAATGTAATTTTTATTTATAATAATGCATAAATAAAGTAAAAAATTTAAAATTAACTTACAAAAATATCTCACATTTAATAAATAACTCTAAATGTGATTTTTGCTTGTTAAATTTAATATTTATTTATAATTACTTTTCATAATATAGTTATGTTTACTGTATATGCATATATATAAATATATATATATATATATATATATATATATATATATATATATATATATATATATATATATATATATATATATATATATATATATATATATATATATATATATATATATATATATATTATATATATATATATATATATGTATATATATATATATATATGTATTATATATGTATCTATATATTATGTAATATATGTATATATATGTATATTATATATATATGTATATATATAATGTATATATATATATTATATATATATAATATATATATATATATATATATATATATATATATATATATATATATATATATATATATATATATATATATATATATATATATATATGTTGTGTGTGTGTGTGTGTGTGTGTTATATGTGTGTGTGTATAAATATATATTAATAATTTATAAATATATAAACGAATTATTAATATATATAAGATTATATGATTATAGAGATATATATATTGATATATAATATATTAAAATATTTTGTGTGTGTATATGTGATATTAATGGTTGTATGATTGGATATACGAGAGATTTCACCCTTGATAGTGCTCGTTAAAACCTATATTATATAATATATATATTATTATTATTATAATTTTATATATAAATATATATATATATATTTGTGTGTGTTGTGTGTGTGTGTATGTAAGTATATAATGAGAGACTTTCGCTTTTGGCTCGGAAGGCTCACTCATTACCTTAGAGTAGCATATGGTTCGCTTTTTACACAAGTATTAGGGAGTATAAAATTAATTTTTAGTTGATTTTTGCCCAAATGATCATGATGGGTGGTGTTGCTTTGCCACTTGTAACCAAGCTCGATTGAGCTAGAAGCTATTCATAAGGCTGGTTCTTTCGTTTTGACGATTACCCAAGGTGCAAGTACGACTCTCAAGTGGGTCCTCTTAATTTTGAAGCAGGGAAGCTAGAAGACCCATAGGCTTGGCAGCCAGACCCAGAACTATTGATTTAGAACTTGGAGGACATTGTTACCCAATCACCTTTAACAAACACAGCGGATCTTGGGCCGTCTCAGGCTTCGAACCCACAATCCTCCAGTTACGAAAGATTTACCTTTGCCAATTGAGCTAACAAGGCTCTAAATGTTCATTAAATTGCTTTATATAATTCTGCTCTAAACTTTAATTACATAACATAATCAAGGTATCAATTTCGCATTATTATATTTTACCCTAAGCAAAATTATAATTACACACTTTGGTTTGAAGCAGCATGCATATATAGTATT
>CM063511.1:84435939-84480939 GCA_032207245.1 Pardosa pseudoannulata
TTTTGCACACGAGGGCTAATGAGACCGGGACCTACAGTTTAAAGCCGATTCCGAACGGCTACAAACATCCATGCCAGCAGCGGGATTCGAACCCTCGAACTCCGGTTCCGAAGAGCAGCACTCTACCATTCGGCCATCGTTCGGCCTTCAAAAGGTTCGAAAAGGCATTTCGAGTTTTACGAGAACTACTTCCATAAACCTTGTCAAGGAAATTTGGAGAAATATAGAAAAACGAATAATACTTGTAAACAAATTTGAAATTCCCAATAAGAAAACTGGGAGCGTAAAATCAATGATTTTGAAATTGTTTTTAAAATATTCATTGGATTGGAAACTCTTAAATTTATTTGAAAAGTGTTTTTATACTTAGCAATTTTGAAGACTAACAAAATAAGTATTATAAATTGAGTTCTGTTCTATTTGAATTCTTTCCTTTATAATTTTTAAATAAAGACTAAATGATCATATGGAAATGCAATTCAAGAAATATTTATGCATTATTGAAATTTTTGAAATAATAATTTAATATAACGGGCTTATACATACCTATATATGTTGTACGAATGTGAAATCAAAATAATTTTACACACTTCACGTCATATAAACTCAAACAGGTATTTAGTTTAATTTATAACCGAATGACGTGGACGATTAAGTAAGTATTGTTTAACTAAATTAATTTTAAATGGTTAAGTGACCTTTATCTCTGAATGATTGGAGATAATGTTAAGTGATTAATATTTATGACATTATGAATTTCAATTCGAGTATTAATGCATTATACGCAGTAAATTGGAATTAACATTCAAATGAATATTCTCATTAAAATATAGAGATATGAAGATATTTTCATTCCTATATTTAAAGACATAAATACAATATGACAATGAAGCGTAACTGAAGTTCATATGCACCATTTTTGTATCTGTTACCAAATTAATGACACCAATATTATGAAACCAAATTAAGGAAGCCACAAAAAATTCCTGATAATGCCAACCAGTAAAGAAATAAGACATAGAGAATGCCTAAATATTGATGATAAAATTTTAAGGGTATCAACTCCTATAATTATCTTGGTAATTAAATGAATATTATGTGTGAAATCCACGAGAGTATATATATATATATATATATATATATATATATATATATATATATATATATATATATATATATATATATATATATATATATATATATATATATATAAACAGATACAATTTGGAAAGAGCAGTTTTTGAAAATAATAGATTACTAAAAATAAATATTTAGAAATCGTAAAATGAAGAGGTATAAAACCCTATTAATATCAATTATAATCATATGGAAATGCAAATGAAGAAATATTTATGCATTATTTAAATTTTAGAAACATTCTTTTAATATAACGTACATGTACGTATCTATACGCGTTGAGCAGACGTAAAACTAAAATAATTTTAAACAATTTAACGTCATATAAACTCAAACAGGTATTTAGTTTAATTTATGACCGAATGACGTAGACGATTAAGTAAGTATTGTTTAACTAAATGAATTTTAAATGGTTAAGTGACCTTTATCTCTGAATGATTGGAGATAATGTTAAGTGATTAATATTTATGACATTATGAATTTCAATTCGAGTATTAATGCATTATAAGCAGTAAATTGAAATTAACATGCAAGGGAAAATCCTCATTAAAATATAGAGATATGAAGATATTTTCATTCCTATATTTAAAGACATAAATACATTATTTCAATAAAGCGTAACTGGAGTTCATATGCACTATATTTGTAACTGTTTCCAAATTAATGACACTAATATTATGAAACCAAATTAATGAAACCAGAATAAAACTCATGATTATCCCAGTATCTAAAGAAAGAAGACAAATAGAAAACTTAAAAATAGACGATAAAACTTTTAAGGGTAACAACTCCTATATTTATCTTGGTAATGAACTAAATATTAATTGTGAAATCCACGAGATTAGGAATAAACAGATACAATTTGAAAAAAGCAGTTTTTGAAAATGATAGATTACTAATAAATAAATAAATATTTATAAATCGTAAAATGCAGATGTATAAAAGCCTAATCAGACCAATTATAATTAGATTAAATAATCATATGGATATGCAAATGAAGAAATATTTATGCATTATTTAAATTTTAGAAATATTCTTTTAATATTACGTGCATATACATACTTATACATGCTGTAAGGATGTAAAATCATATAATTTTAAACACTTTATGTCATATAAACTCAAACAGGAATTTAGTTTAATTTATGACCCAATGACGTACACGATTATGTAAGTATTTTTTAACTAAATTAATTTTCAATGGTTAAGTGACCTTTATCTCTGAATGATTGGAGATAATGTTAAGTGATTAATATTTATGACATTATGAATTTCAATTCGAGTATTAAGGCATTATATGCAGTAAATTGGAATTAACATTCAAATGAATATTCTTATTAAAATATAGAGATATGAAGATATTTTCATTCCTATATGTAAAGACATAAATACATCATAACAATGAAGTGTAACTGGAATTCATATCACTATTTTTGTAACTGTTACGAAATTAATGACACCAATATTATGAAACCAAATTAAGGAAGTCACAAAAAATTCATGATATTGTCAACCAGTAAAGAAATAAGATATATAGAAAGCCTAAAAATATATGCTAAAACTTTTAAAGGTATCAACTCCTATATTTATCTTATCTTGGTAATGAACTAAATATTAAGTGTGAAATCCACGAGGTTATGAATAAACAGATACAATTTGAAAAAAGCAGTTTTTGAAAATGATAGATTACTAATAAATAAATAAATATTTAAAAATCGTAAAATGCAGATGTATAAAACCCTAATCAGACCAATTACAATTAGATTATATAATCATATGGATCTGCAAATGAAGAAATATTTATGCATTATTTAAATTTTAGAAATATTCTTTTAATATAACTTGCATATACATACCTATACATGCTGTACGGATATAAAATTAAAAATTTTTAAACAATATAACGTCATATAAACTCAAACAGGTAATTAGTTTAACTTATGACCAAATGACGTAGACGATTAAGTAAGTATTGTTTAAATAAATTAATTTTAAATGGTTAAGTGACCTTTATCTCTGAATGATTGGAGATAATGTTAAGTGATTAATATTTATGACATTATGAATTTCAATTCGAGTATTAATGCATTATACCCAGTAAATTAGAATTAACATTCAAATGAATATTCTCATTAAAATATAGAGATATGAAGATGTTTTCTTCATTCCTATATTTAAAGACATAAATACATTTTGACAATGAAGCGTAACTGGAGGTCATATGCACCATTTTTGTAACTGTTACCAAATTAATGACACCAATATTATGAAACCAAATTAACGAAACCACAAAAAACTCATAATTATGTCAACATCTAAAGAAAGAATACAGGTAGAAAACCTAAAAATAGATGATAAAATTTTTGAAGGTATCAACTCCTATATTTATCTTGGTATTGAAATAAATATTAATTGTGAAATCCACTAGATTATAAATAAACAGATACACTTTGAAAAAAAGCAGTTTTTGAAAATAATAGATTACTAAATAATAAATAAATATTTAGGAATCGTAAAATACAGATATATAAAACCCTAATAAGATCAATTATAACATGGGGATCTGAAACCTAGGTGTTATCTAACAAAGAAAAGATAGTAAGAAACTTTGAATATAGAATAATAAAAAGAATCTTTTGATCCATATATGAAAATATCTCATGAAGTAGAAGATACAACCCTGAAGTACAAATACAGATTAAAGGGAAAAACATTAAATGATCAATTAAGGTTAAGAGAATATAGTGTATATAATTTGTATTAGGAATGAAGGAAAGTGAAATGCGCAAAAAGATTACGAGCGGAAAACTATATAGGAATAGAAAACAAGGACGAACTAAACTGAGATGGATAGACCAAGTTGAAGAAGACTTAAACAAAACGAAAATAAAAAAAAAATTCGAAAAGGAAATTAGGAGAGACAGCAACGTGGCATTATATTGTCGAGAAAGCCAATGCCCACTAGGGCCTATAGTGCAATAAAAGAAGAAGATATTTGGGGAAGTATTCCTATTATATAGTTGATAATAAATATAGTTGTATTAGTAGGGTCATTTTTAACAATAATTAAAATAAAACAGTTACTTATAAGTAATTCTTACTTTTGTTAGCCTAACTATGTATTAATCATTAGTTCTATATATTTTAAGCATTTCTTCTCATAATTTTACTTTTTGAATTCCTATAGCGTTTATGTTGGTGGCCGACATTTACAGCAAAAGAAATTATGTAATTGTATCAGTATGGTCGTATTTTGTATGTTAGTTATGTACTTGTAATTTAGAGGTAATCTAAGAATATTTTGACTAAACGTTTAGTTGAAATTTTGACTAAAACGTTGCAAGGTATTGTTGTTGCCAATTGTTATATACAATGTTGTTTCATAGTAAGGAGTTGTTGTCTCTAATGCCACTTTGACGAGCCAAACACGTGGAACAGATGCAGTACGAATTAAGGCACAGAGATGTGTTTTCGGTTTGACGAGCACTGCAAGGATGAAAGAACGTATTAACTCCTGGGGCTTCTTAATGTGGAAGCAGGGACGAAGCTGAAAATCCCAAGTCTCGGCTTACCACCTCCAGATGTATAGTTTGAGAACCTGGAGAACATTGGGAGTACAAACATACTTTATATACCCCAGTCACCATTAAAAAACACTGCAGTACTTAGGATGGCTCAACCCTGTAATTCTCCAGCTATTAGATCTATTACCTTTACCTACTGAGCTGACGCGGCTAAGAATAATGTTGAATAGACTAACTATAACGCAAGAGTGAGTGTATGACACTATAAATTTCTATCCTACATTTTTACAAACTTTTCAGAGTGATGCTTAGTTGCCGAAGGGTGTCTTTAATTAAAGGGGAAAATAATGATAGCTGTGAGTTAGAGTAAAAATATATAGAGTACTGATCTCAAGTAAATGTGTTATGTGTGTGAAAAAGAGGCTTTTCTGATGTACGATTCGGTTTACACTTGTAACTGCAAAGTACACAACATAAGAGTATGAATTTACATTTCCTTTTAGTAATCAGCATTTTATAAAATGCTGACAACTTAAGTAAAAGTGTAAGACTTTTCTTAGGTTATAAGACCCCCTTCCATCTGTTGTATTTTGAATTACTTCTAGTTTTTGAAATGGGAGAACATGTACACTTATATTTGGGAGCATAAAAGTAATAAAGAGGTTAATGAGGAAAGTAACACTGTAACATTTTGAAAAAAAATCGTAAAAAAAACTAAAATAAGAATGTTTTATCTAGGCTTAATACATATAGAATATACATATATAATATAATACAACTATTGCCTTAAAAGGAAATATTATCATATTATTAGTTCGATAAAGTACTGAATTAGTTCGAATTTGCAGCAGTTTTAAAACATTTTTTATTCTAAAGTACTAGTATTAATTAGTTCTTCTGTATTTTTGTAAAATTTGTATTAATCTTACATTGATGTACGTTAAGTAAACACTTTTATGTTTAGAATTTTAAGAAAGTTTTAAAAAGTTTTAGTTAAATTTACTGAGAGCAATATATTGACTTTTCTTCCACATTTATACAAGTTAAATGTGACCTATCCCCTTAAAATACTGACATAAAAGAGTTTTCACTAGAGAAATACGTAATATACATCTAACAATAGATAATACATAAGAAAACAAAGTGAAATGGATCCTTTTCACACGAATTTGTCTTATTATATAGTTTTAACAGATACATACTAGTGTGATTAATGAATGTATGAAACGTAAAAACTGACAGATATTGCTTTAGGCTTAGATTTTGCCTAATTTACGAGACAGCCACCATGATATAGAGGACATTAATGCTTTAGTTGACAAAATTTGTTTACCCGAACTTATTTATTACTGGTGCGAAGTAATAAATTTAATCCACAATGGAATAAAGGAAAGTTCAAAATAAAAAATTGCAAAGTAAGTTGAATTTCAAAGTAACAGAATAGAATATCCCCCTTTCCTTCATATAATATTGAGGAATCTTATTCTTTTTAAAACATAAACTAGTATCCGTATAATTAAATTGACATATTTCTTTGTGTATCTATGTGCACCATACGAAACCTACTGAAGGTATTAATAAGAGTATCCCTGACCCACTTTTACTATTAAATTTTTTTAAAAGTTCCAAGAAGTTTTCTTTATTAATTTTTATTGTTATCTAAAGGACTTTTCCCACCCCATTCATCAATAAAATGTATTTGGTAAGATTGTTCTATTACTAATCCCATATGATCTTACTATGATAGACAATATTCATAAATCCAAAATTACACAAAGACTCCAAAAACAGTAGATATTCCTGAAGGAAGTGGTCTTGTTTACAGTTCAAGCAAACTTAACAATTTGCACTCGATGGCTCCGGAGATGAGCCATTTAAAATTTGTCTTCAAACTAAGTGATTCTAGCTCGAATCTAAGTGATTTCTTAGTGTCTATAAAAATAATCTTTTTGGTGCTCATTAATCCAAAAGTTGAATTACAAAATAGCCGACTGAGATGATATAGTTAATTATTATGCAGTTATTTTATTGTTTGAATTGAAATGAAGCCAGCACGTTTTAGCATTGTTTAGTCACTGTGGTGTAAGCCGCGTGATTGCTTTCCACCTTCCTCTGGATTAGCTGTATTCTTTTCTCAGAAAACTTCCTCTCAGTGATCATTGTTTTCATTGCTGTTTCTAGACCGTAATAGATATGGAATGATAATAGATATAGAATGTAATAGATAAGCTCTTCAGAGACGTATGCTGAAATTTTTTTAATGCTTAACACGTGTTAAAATAAAATGAATAGCTCTTATTAATGCAACGGAGGTTAATAGATAAAGAATAATAATTAGTTTTTAATCAGTACCAAATGGTAATTAGATCATAATCAAAATAGTTTATGATATTTAAATTCCTGAAAGTTTATGAAAGTTATCTTAACGGTAAACAGTTTTTTCATACTTAATGTACATTTTAAGTTTCCTAAATGATGTCATTTCAGCTCCAAAAGTACAATACTTTCTTATGGGAAAAATATGCGTAATGTACACATATTTGGAATAAGTTCCATGCATACTATTAATACTAGAGCAAAATGATTGATTCACAGTGTTTAAAATCCAATTAAATGTACTGATAAATTACTACTCCAAGAAACTAAAAAAAAATATATCATGCATCTCAATTCCTCAACGCCATAGGTAGATGCTATTAAGTTTAATTAGATCAATTAGCTATTCTAATGAATTTACAAAGTTCTTGAAAGCTTCTTAATGGTAAATAAAATTGAGTTATGCCTCACTCATCATTAAAACGTGTAAGTGCATGTCTAGGAAAAATTCAGCCTTATCCTGTTTCATGTTAGTTGGCAGGTTATAAATTCAATTATGTTTAAGATACGAGAATTTTTGGAGACCTGTATTAAAAAATATAAATAAAATCTTTTGGGGAGTATTAGGTATATTAAAGCTATTAAATACACCAAATGTAGTTAAAAAGCGATTAACAAAATAAACAAATATTTTTTTAATATAAGAAAAAGTTCTGTATTGTTTAATATTAGAAATTGTCTTTGTACATCCAATATTTATTTACATAAATTGTTTTGAATACAACTTTGCAAATAAACTATTAATGAAACAAAATATTTGTATACAATTAGTTAATTATATGTTTCATATAAGTTCGTGAGATTTCATATTTACCAAAATATCAAGGGAAAGAGTAAAATATTTTGGGATGAATAAAAACATATCTATCAAATCAAACCAATTTCAAACAAAATGATATACATATTGATGTGATTATATGGACTCATTTGTTTATATTAAATAGATTATGTTAATGTTAAGTAGCTAGATCAATGTTAAAAAGAATACATATATAAAAATTCTACTACAGAAAATTTTTTTATTAAATATGGAGTTCAAAATATAAATATACATAAACAAATATCTTTAAAGTAAATATATAAAAATATAAATTCAGAAGAAACTATATACATGTATATATATATATATTATATATATATATATATATATATATATATATATATATATATATATATATATATATATATATATATATATACATATATTATTATATACATATATATATATATATATATATATATATATATATATATATATATATATATGTATATATATATATGTATATATATATATATATATATATATATATATATATATATATATATTATATATATATATATATATATATATATATATATATATATATATATGTGTGTGTGTGTGTGTGTGTGTGCATTTATATACATAGGTAAAATAGTTTATGGACCTAGAAAAATATAGTTACATAAAGTTACTCATATTCACAGTTTCATCATTTTCTCATCCAATTTTTAAAAGATGTGTATTCCATCTTTAATTAATGTTCGAACCCAGCCCATAATATATTACATGATATTTAGATATTTTCTTAAACTTTAAATAATTTACAATGTAAATATATTATACTATTTTTATTTTATGGAGGCTTTTGTATTGAGAAAATAAAAGATTTCAAATGCAAATAAAAAATTCAGTGGGTCCAATGAAAACATCATATTAGACAAGTTTATTGTTACACGCTAGTTTGATCTATAAATGGGAAAAATATTTTACAATAAATTTGCTGTTATGAAACGTGTGAGTATACACTTCAGTGATCATATTCTACTATGTGTGAAATAATGCAATTTTCTCCCGCCGCCACCAACAAGTAAGGGGTGTAAATGTCTCGTAAAATTACTGCACATTCACTGCAGGCTTAGGGGTTATAAATGTCGACATAAATAGACGGGAACTATTCTCGACCCCCCGCAATCCCAGTAACAATGGGGTTTCCCCAAAATTAGAGATTTCCAGGTTATTCTGCCGCTTTCATTTACTACGGAATTGTTTTCTAGAACGCCTAACAAATTTGAGGTCATATCATCAAAGTGATTTATTAATATCTTTCAAAATGATCCTTTTGGGGCTCATTAATACAAAAAATGAATTATCATAGAGCCGACGAAGAAAGTAATAAGATTCATTTATTGTTAGAATTAAAATGAAGCCACCACGTTTTAGCATTTAAAATTATATATGTAGTGCATGTTGAATCTAAGTGATTTATTAGCGTCTTTAAAATTGCACTTCTTTGTACTCATTAATACAAAAAATGAATTATCATAGAACCGATTAAGAAAGTAATACAATTCATTTATTTTTAGAATTAAAATGAAGCCACCAAGTTTTAGCATTTAAAATTATATATGTAGTGCATGTTGAATCTAAGTGATTTATTAGCGTCTTTAAAAATGCGCTTTTTTGTACTCATTAATAGAAAAAATGAATTAAAAAATAGCAGACTAAGATAATAATACAATTATTTTATTGTTAGAATTAACATGAAACCAACACGTTTCATCAATGTAGAATTATATATATAGTGCTTGTCGAATTCAAGTGAATTATTAGTTTCTATAAAAATGATCTTTTTGTATTCATTAATACAACAAATATATTAAAAATGTGATAATAATACAAATAATAAATTCAATTAACAATACAATTTATAACAAGATAATAATACAATTATTTTATTGTTGGAATTAAAAGGAAGCCAGCACGGTTTAGCTTTGTAGAATTATATATAAAGTGCATGTCGAATCCAAGTGATTTATTAGTGTCTATAAAAATGATCTTTTTGGTGTTCATTAATGCAAAAAATAAATTAAAAATATGATAATAATACAATTAATAACACGATAATAATACAATTATTTTATTATTAGAATTAAAGGGAAACCAGCGCGTTTTAACATTGTAGAATTATATATAAAGTGCATGTCGAATCCAAGGGACTTATTAGTGTCTATAAAAAGGATCGTTTTGGTGTTCATTAATACAAAAAATAAATTAAAATATGATAATAATACAATTAATAACAAGATAATAATACAATTATTTTATTATTAGAATTAAATTGAAACCAGCACGTTTTAGCATTGTAGAATTATATATAAAGTGCATGTCCAATCCAAGTGATTTATTAGAGTCTATAAAAATTATCATTTTGGTGCTCATTAATACAAAAAATGAATTAAAAATATGATAATAATACAATTAATAATACCATTAATAACAAGATAATAATACAAATATTTTATTGTTACAACAGAATGTTTTTAAACGCCATTAGTGACAATTATTTCGAGAATTTTTATCAATACATATATTAATCTACGTCTTTAAACATGCAAGACTAATTTCAATTTTAAATAAATAGATCTTTTTCTAAGATATTACATCCAAGCAAATGTTTTATAAAAGTCAATAGAAATAATTATTTTGAGAATTTTCATCAATACATATATTTATCTATGTTGTTAAACATGCAAGTCTGTTTTGAATTTGAAATAAAGGTATCTTTTTCTAAGATATTATATCCAAGAGAATGTTTCTAAAAAGCTAATAGTGACAATTATTTTGAGAATCTTTATCAATCCATATATTCATCTACGTTGTTAGAAAGGCAAGTCTAATTTCAATTTGAAATAAATGGATTTTTTTCTAAGATATTACATCCAAGAGAATGTTTTATAAAAGTCAATAGTTACAATTATTTTGTAAAATTTTTATCAATACATATATTAATCTAAGTCATTAAACAGGCAAGACTAATTTTAATTTTAGATAAATGGACCTTTTTCTAAGATATTATATGCTAGAGAATGTTTTTAAAAGCAAATAGTGACAATTATTTTGAGAATCTTTATCAATACATATATTCATCTACATCATTAAACAGGCAAGAGTAATTTTGATTGTAAAAGAACGATTTTTTTTTTTTTGAAGATTTTACATCCAAGAGAATGTTTTTTAAAAGCCAATAATGACAATTACTTTCAGAATTTACATCAATACATATATTAATCTAAGTAGTTAAACATGCAAGTCTATTTTGAATTTGAAATAAATGTATATTTTTCTAAAATATTACATCCAAGAGAATGTTTTTTAAAATCCAATAGTAACAATTATTTTGAAAATATTTATCAATACATATATTCATCTACGTCGTTAAACAGGCAAGTCTAATTTCAATTTGAAATAAATGGATCTAAGATATTACATCCAAGAGAATGTTTTATAAAAGCCGATAGTGACAATTATTTCGAGAATTTTTATGAATATATATTAATCTATGTCATTAAGCGCACAAACTTAATTTTATTTTTAAAATTACAACTAAGCCAGATGAATATTCTTGATACCTAATTAAATATATGTACTTTTTGAGAAAAGGTTTCATAAATATCCATTTATTACATTGTTATAACGCAGAGATTAAAAATGCATGTTAAAATAAAGTAGAACCTATAAAACTATATAAAGTCTAAAATTACTTTCAGCAGCATACACGAATATTATGGTAATATTTTTCTTGTTCGATGTGAGATATTTCAATTTCCCTAATTGATTTAAAACTTTTCTTAGACAGATATTCAACGTTTTTGCTCCACCCAAAATTGATGTCATTAATCATGAATGATCCCACTAACTTATCATTTTAAATTTTGGAACGTTTTCAAATTTTATCTTCAGTAAGCTTTATCAGAACATGGGATAATTCATTACATAATTCTCTTTTTTATTATACACCGCTCTTGATTATGTAAATATTAAAGTAATCAAACTGGGATTAATGTATATTGAAATTTAGTGGAGATCCAGCCACCTCGTCATTATATAATATTCATTGATTTTATTTTTATTACTTGAAATAATTCCCATACTGTTAGTAAAAAGTACATTTTGCATGCTTTTAAAGCACATTATTAAACTAGCAATGATAATACATACAAGTAGAATAAATAAACATAATCAAATATATTAAATGCAAACTAGTTCAATACATCTAGTCAATAACAATTCATATTATAAATTTTCTGATTTACTAAATAACAATGCTCATAACAATTGCGTACTCGTCAGTAAAACTAAAAATTATTAACTAATCGTTACTTTTTAGCAATTGTTATTTATGTATACCTTAAATATTAAAATAAATTAAGACTTCATAGTGTTATTTTGTTTTACTATCTAATTATAGTTAATAAAAATAAGACATATCAAATCTTTGTAATAAAGTTAAGCCTAAGAGTTTGTATGTCCTATAACTACGTCTACAGTTTCTTTCGGATCTCACACATATTTTGCACTGCTAACGTTCTTGGTGAGAGCATAGTCCATGGCTAGTTTAATGTTCTTGTAACCTTCATAATCGAAGATATTTGTTAAACCATCGAGAGTACTAATTTCTCCAATATTTAACCCTCTCTTGGTCCTTGCAAAGATTACATTCCACCTTAATGATCTTATTAAATACAGAAGTGGCAAGCACAAAACCCACTATGGAACTGCTAACATGGTGGTGCTGTTGCTGTTGCAACTTGGTCGAACTAAGGACTTGATCCAGAAGCTTCACTAATTAAAGAGAAGGAATGCGACTTTTATTTTGACAAGCACCATTAGGGTGAAAGAAAGATCTAGCTCAAGTGCGTCCTCGTAATTTAGAAGCAAGGACCAAGCAGATCTTTCTATGTTCTTGGGGAATATTCATTTATTAGCTGACAAGCTAATGATATATGGAATCCCTTAGGCTTGGCCTGTCACCCCAAAAGTGTCCGATTGAGAACTTAGAGGACATTGTGATAGCGAACATAAGTTATAGGCCACAATCCCCATTAAGAAACACTGCGGGTATTAGGCAGGCTTGAGTTTCCAACCCATAACCCCCCATTTTCTAGATTAATGGGGGACAAATCTCTCGCTTCCGCGGCCACGAAGTCAGTCCGTACGTGTCCTCTGGGTAGTGCTAAATGAGAGGCAATCTCGGGAGTATGTTTCCTTCAGATCTTTCTTCAGTGTCTTTCCTATTAGTCCTGAGCTTACCTTTATAGAGTTTGCTCCTAACTGGGTGTGATCAAATGAATCTTAGGTCAGCAGGAGCTTTAATGCTGTTGTGGTTGCTGTTGTGGCATGCCAGTTATTCAGTGAGGTCTCTGTGTGGTCTTAGATACCGAGTCAGCATAGAAAGAATTACTCTTACTAGATCATTGCTTTTTCCCATTGCGATACCGAGACTCACTGCTGATATTCCATATATCCTTAGCTTGCCAGTTAATAAATGCATATTCCTTAACAACATGAAAAGATCTACCTGCTGTCTTCCAAGCAAAGAAGAGAACCGTACCCTGTGCTCTCAGCCAATAAGGATAATCATAATCCAAAATCTGTCGTAATCTGTAGACGATGAAAGAAAGTAGATCAAATAATCAAATAAAGAGTACCCACCAAGTGTATGCTCTTATATATTGCAACATGCTTCTTATGGAAAAGAGTCGCCGTTATATTGGATTTATATATCCCATGATTATAAATTGATCAAGATTAGTTGCAAACCTTAAAATTTAAATGAAAAAATAAAAAAAGACAATGATAAAAAACATTTTCTTAAATTCCATCATTTCTTATTATCACAAAAAAGTGGGAGAAATTTAAAAGAGAAATGAAGGATCTCCAAAATATTTGAAGCATACTTTACATCGTTACTCGATATAACAGCATGTGCTAGGACACCATAATAAAAGTAATACATTTCGTTTAAGTATAATCAAAATACCTGAGAATATAAAAATAAGATGAGACACATGTATATGTACGCACGTACGCCACATAAAAAATAATAAGAATTTGCTTAGTTATGGGCAAAATAGAGTCAAAGGACTACACAATTTACTTTAATTTTCGTTATACAATGAACACTATAATTGGTGATTTTTTACTCGATTTGGTTGAAGGAAATGTAACTATATTTCTTGCACGATTACTTCAAGAAAATCATATACAAATAAGTAAAAGACATATACAAATAAAAATATCAAGGCCGGATTTTAAATAAAATAATTTTGCTTTGTAGTGAAAATAAAATTTGATTAGCTTTAATCGACTTTCGAAGATTTCAAGTTCATTATTATTGTAAAGTTTGCTATCACGTACACACAATATTCAAACATGTCGGAATTCCATCAGATATGGCAAGAATGAGTATTTACATTGAAATCTGAACACTGAAATTTTCTAATTACAATACTTCTTTTAATTCGAAAAGGTAAGCAAAAAATATGTTACGCCATTGAGAGCGTATGGAGTTAGTTTATTATGCAGTAAAAAAATTTTAAAATGAGTATTCGTATAGCATTTATTCAGTACTGCATATTTGAAATGTATTTTAAATTTTATTGCATAAGCAATAGTTAATTACATTATAAATTAGCAGTAAATTTTTTTAATGTTATTGTATCGAATGCAGGTTGATTATCGAAAATCATTAAAATAATGTAAGTAAAATTAAATATAAGTACATTTAATACCATTGACATTTAATAAATAGGATATTAAAATATTTTTAATGATTTATATTTTTAATTTTTTTAAATGTTTTGAATATCTTCGAATACTTTAAAATTCTACTACAGGATAAATTCTTCAAAATTTAATATAAATTGTATTTCTTTCTGCATAACATTTGTAAGGATTGTTAACTAAATATTGAGCATTACTTATAAATCTTCAATTATATACACCTTCTACAGCGGTACAATAAATTGGGGAAAAATACCTGTCTTTAACACTAAACATACCATATAACGGGTCAAATGACCCATAAGGTTTATGTAAAAAATACGATGGGAAATGAATTAAAAATTCTTATTCTTTGTGTTTGCAATACATAAAAATTGACAATATACAATTTTGTTTAGTTATAATAAAGTTTATTTGTCTATTTCCTTCCAATTTTCATATTTCATACATTTATAATCAGAAAAAATAAAGTGGGGTCATTTGACCGGCTATGGTAGAAATAGGTATGTATTAACTGTTGGTATGTTTAGTGTTAAGTATTGTACGATAGCAAAAAATGCAATGTTTCACAGATAAACCCTTAACTATGGACAAAAAAGTATAAGTATGGAGAGCAGAACGTGTGAAATTAGTGTATTATGTAGTAAAGGAGTTAGAAAGTGTGTCATAATGAAGCTTTCCGTCAATGCTGGATGTTCTAAAGTTCTAAATGGAAGTTAAAACAACTTTTCCACTTTTCCCATGGTAATGTATGAAGATCGATTATTTACAAGCCTTTCTCAGATGCTTCAGATTATTTTTCAATAAAATGCATGATATATATATACCACATGACTTCGTTATAGGCAAAAACAGTTTCTGTATTTAATTTATTTTTTATATGAACTACGATCTTTCATTTTTCTAACAAATAGGACAGTTACAGAATTACTAGAATATTAATTTTAATAGCATGTAAGACCTATACAATATCAGTTCAACTACGAAAATAATTGTATTCAACAATAATCATATATTAATAGCATATAATAATGCATAAATTGGAAGAGATTAAGTTCTACCATCTAGCGGTGAAAGGTAGCATATTAAAATTTGTTATATTGAGATTATTTTCTTATATAGTGCTGACTGCAGTAAAGAAAGGAGGGTCCAACAAGATGTTACAGCCGTCCTAAATAAACATTTTATGGTTAAATGTTTCTGAAATATGCCTCGATGCGTTAATATCTGTTATATAACGTGTCGATTGCACTCAAAAAAGAGATGTACAACCGTATGTTATCATACACTTAAGTATAAGATTTTGATCTTCTACATCTAATCATTATTGCATTATGCCCCAAAGACTATTGTTTTTGTAACATTTTCGTTATACAGAGTTCAGAATACAAATAAAGGGAAGGTCCATAACTAAACCTACATAAACATTTTCAAACGTGTACTGCTAATAGTTTTGAGTTATACCCACGTAGCATTAATTTTCGTTGTATTGAAATTTTTCGTTATATTGTTATATTTCGTTATATTATTTTTTGTTATATTTCGTTCAAAATGCAATAAAATAAGAGGTTATCAATTACATGCTATTAAATTCTTAAATACAAGATAGTGTATTTCAACAGAAAGTCATTTTTTACTTGTCTAACGTAATTACTCATTATAATGCAGTTACACTTATTGTATATTACTGTTATTATATAGAGTTATAATGAAACCAGTAAGGTATCTGGAAAACTAGATACAACATTTGAGCATTCTACGTCTGTAATGTTTTTTAAATGCATTATACCTTTATACATACATACGTAATCAGCTTAGACGTCGAGACGAAACTAGCTAAAAAGCTGGAATCTCCAAAATTTATATTGAAATTTTGAAATTTTCCATTACGTCCTTAGAGATGCGATGCATTCAGACTGTGTATAACCAACAATTATCATGATTACATTACTTTATTTCGAACAAGGAACTAATAAGGTACCCTACATTATGAATTGTATGGTTCGAAACCCACAGTTGGTAAAGATATACGTAAGTTTAAATCAGCTAGTCAGTAAACATTCGTATAACTTGCCTTGGAAGCTGTAATAATTGGCTGGAGCCCTCACAACTAACCAACCAAATTTAAAAGCAAAGCGAGACATATTTAAAACATTTACTTGTTTCAATTGTTCTATATATCTTGATATATTTTAATAGTTTTCAGTCGAATAATATTTTTAAAAAGAGTGCTGTTATCAGCACAATAATCAGTTACATAAATCGATTCACTTTAAGTATTACTCTTTAACTAATATAGTTTGAGGAAATTACAATGTTTGTGTAAGGAAATTCTTATACCTAAATTACAAAATTTATGTATCTAAATGTTTTTATCGTATCTTTATATTTCTATTTATACCCATCTTTGTTTGATTTATCTCATATGGAAAAATACTTGGTGTTGCTACCAAGCAACCAACAAAATTTTATAGCCTAAATAGAAAGATGTAAAGCAAATGGCAGTTTCTGTTGTTCTCTTTATCATGATATACTTTTAGTATTTACAATTGAAACAATATTTTTAAATAACGTGCAGGCACCGTAAGAACAAATCGTCTCATATTTTTGGAATAGCTAAGAGTTTTAGGAAATTACAGCGTTTGTCTACACAACATGTTAGATATAAAGTAAATAAACTGTATATCTAAAAGTTTATATTGTATTTTTATATTCGTTTAATTTATTCTCTTTAGAAAATAAATTTCGGTATCTCTTTCAAGTAACCAATCTAATTTAATTGCCTAAATAAAGCGATTTAAAATAACTGGAAGTTTTTATTATTCTCTATATCATGGCATACTTTTGATATCAAAACGATATATTTAAAAAAATATGTTGACTACTTAAGCTTATATCACCTCACCTTTCTGAAATATCTGTTAGAATCTAGGGACATTACTGAGTTTATCTGTGTAATATTTTACAACATAATTACATAAACTGTATATCTAAAAGTTTATATTGTATTCTTATATTCGTTTAATTTATCCTCCTTAGTAATTAATTGTCGGTAGTACTGTCAAATAACCAACCTAATTTAATTATCTAAAAAAACGATTTAAAGCAACTAGAAGTTTTTATTATTCTCTATATCATGGCATACTTTTGATATCAAAATGATATATTTAAAGATATGTTGACAATTTAAGCTTATATCACCTCACCTTTTTGAAATAGCTGTTAGAATCTAGGGACATAACTGAGTTTATCTGTGTAATATTTTACAACTTAATTACATAAACCGTATATCTAAAAGTTTATATTGTATTTTTATATTCGTTTAATTTTTCCTCTTTGGTAACTAATTGTCAGTAGTGCTGTCAAATAACCAACCTAATTTAATTCTCTAAATAAAAACGATTTAAAGCAAATGGAAGTTTTTGTTATTCTCTATATTATGACATACGTTTGATATTCCTAATCAAAAGGATAGCTTTAAAAAATATGTTGATTATTTAAGATCACTGTTTG
The DNA here is from genome assembly GCA_032207245.1 of Pardosa pseudoannulata. Taxonomy (NCBI): domain Eukaryota; kingdom Metazoa; phylum Arthropoda; class Arachnida; order Araneae; family Lycosidae; genus Pardosa; species Pardosa pseudoannulata. Next base: position 84,454,036 of record CM063511.1, read on the forward strand.
CTCTAAAAAAATAAAGATTCTAAAATGATTACAGGCTCTTAATATATGAGAAATTTCAGAAAAAATATAGTGTTTTAAATTCATTCTTACTGATAAAGATTTTCAATTTTAGATGTAAAATTACGAAATGTTAAGATTTGTCAGATTTTTATCAGTAATTAAGAAAAGTTATTAATTTTACAAGTATGTTAAATGTAAATAAAATATTTTATTTGTTTGCTCTGAAAAAAATCAGCTCTAGTCAGTAAACATTCGTATAACTTGCCTTGGAAGCTGTAATAACTGGTTGCAGCCCTCACAACTAACCAACCAAATTTAAAAGCAAAGTGAGACATATTTAAAACATATCTAAAAGTTTATATTGTATTTTTATATTCTTTGAATTTATTCTCTTTACTAAATCATTCTCGGTAGTGCTGTGAAATAACCAACCTAATTTAATTGTCTAAATAAAACGATTTAAAGCAAATGGAAGTTTTATTTTTCTCTATATCATGGCATATTTTTGATATCAAAACGATATCTTTAAAAAATATGTTGACTATTTAAACTTATATCACCTTATCTTTTTTAACTAGCTGTTAGTATCTAGGGATATTACTGAATTTATCTGTGTAATGGTTCATAGAATTAAATATAAATATTAGCTTCTAATTTAAAAATTTTACGGGTAAACGGATTTCTACATTTTTTAGTTGGTGTATATATCTAATGATTTTTATAAAATGTGTTCCTTTATATAATAAAAATGTGGAATTTTTATAAATTTATAGTTTTCTTAGGGATTTAAGAATATTTTTTTGTAAACAGAACAGTATTTTTTATATTAAATCTGAAATAAGTTAATATAAATAATAAAGATTTTTTTAGCTTGAAATGCGTTAATTTTTTATTAAAGCTTTGTGAATTCCAGATTGTTCCACATATGGTGACATATTTTTAGTATTTACAATTAAAATATTTTTAAATATGTCAACGTAAATATAAAGTAGCTGACATATGGAATAATTAATATGAATTTAGAAAATTAATTTTGTCAACGTAAATTCCTTCACCTAAACTACATGAACTACATAAAAGTTAGTTTACGGGTAAACGGATTTCTACATTTTGTAGTTGGTGTATATATCTTAAGGATTTTTACAAAATGTGTTCTTTTATATAATAAACATATGGAATTTTTATAAATTTATAGTTTTCTTAGGGATTTAAGAATATTTTTTGTAAACAAAACAGTATTTTTTTATATTAAATCTGAAATAAGTTAATTTAAATAATAAAGATTTTTTAGCTTGAAATGTGTTAATTTTTTATTAAAGCATTGGGAATTTTATATTGTTTCGGATATGGTGATATATTGCCTATTTAATAATAGCCTAAGTTATCTGTAAGCCTGTCCTCGATTTTATGAAGCGGTTGGACCTGGAATGGATAGAGGCATCCATAGTTAGCAAAATTCAAAGAGAATAATGTTTATCTTCTCCTAAACTATCGATCCGATTCCAAAATAAACTGGTATAAATATGCTTCATATCACAGCGAAAAATACTGCCTTCTTTAAAACTTTCGAAATCCACCCCTTCTCATCTTTTCGAGCTTTTAAGGCCATTATTTCAACTCCTATATTCCCCGCTTAAGAGCAGGTGATGAAATTTATCATTTATCTCATAATAAATAGGTAAAAATAACAATTTTCTAGCATTTTGACATCATTCCTTTAACCATCTCATTGAATCATTTCTTATTTTAAATTATTTAAATTATGCCTTATTTCCATACGTTTTATCATTGAACTTAGATATTACGTAAATAATTTTCTTTTATATTTGGCTTAAATACTAGATTAGGTACATATGTCATAATTTTAAATTGAATCATCGATTATTTTTTGTTGCAAGATAATTTTCAGCCAAACAACAAACCATTTTTTTACCTGCCTCAAAAGGTACTTTAGAATTTTGGAAAATTAAAAATTTTACTGATCCCGTCATATGACGGGCTATATGCTAGTTTTTAATATTTATAATAAAAATATTTTTAAATATTTCAACGTAAATCTAAAGTAGGTGACATATGGAATACTAATAAGAATTTAGAAAATTAATTTTGTCATTTAAACTACATGAACTACATAAAAGTTAGTATTCTTCTCTTATATTTCAATACTTTTAGCTAATAAAAAATTATGTTCTACAGATGCGCAATGAAATCAGTGCATCTCTACAAGAACAACTTCTGTGCCGTTGAGGTGGAAATAAATGTCAGGACAAATGGGCTGTTACTGTCCGTCCAGACTCTGAGTTAGGAAGAGGAACACAATAGAACAAGCTTGAGTTATTGACTCATTGTTACTGATGTACTGGCATAAGGCATTCAAGTAAGGGTTTTTTTCTGTTCATTGCGCAGGCGGTATTGCGAAAGGTAAAAATTTTTAAAAGAGCTACTTTTTGGGGAATTTTATATTTTTATGGGTTATAGAGTATTTTTATTTAGAGATATGAAAAATCGAATTGATATTTGAAAACATCTGTTTCCATTGACATATCTCAACTCGTGATAATCTGAACTACATATTAAGTTTATGACTTAATTACATACTTACTTTCTTCTTCAACATTTTCATTATTGCTATATTTTTTCTGATTAAATACAGAAAATATGTTACGGTCTATTTAAGGTAAAATTTCTTACATCAAAAATAAGGGTATAACCTTAAAAGTGGACTAAACTTTAGGTATACGAAGTAATATTTAACAGAAAAAAAATATAAACACTAAATGAAAAATCAAAAATTCACTTATCCTTAAAAATAAATTTGTGAATTAGAAACATTTTTTATATCAAAGAGAAGCTACTGATCTCTTTTATTCTGTATAAATCTATAAACTAATAATAACGATAAATTCTTTTTTAATTTTTAAATTTTCAATTTCTATTTTTTTTTTACTTTTTATATTAAGGCACATTTAAATAATCTAAACTCCATATTAAGTTCCTAATTTAACTAAATATTTCCTTTCTTCATCAAAGTCTTCATTATGCGTGTCTTTTTTTATTCAATATAAAAAATATTGTGATCTGTTTCAGGTAAAATTTCTTATACCACGACTAAGGGTCTAACCTTCTAAAGTTTTGGTATACAAAGCAATATTTACAAAAAACAAAATATAAACACTAAATAGAAAATCAAAAATTCACTTATCCTTAAAAATATATTTGTGAATTAGAAACATTTTGTATATCAAAGAGAAGCTACTGATCTCTTCTATTCTTTGTATCTCTATAAACTAATATTAACGATATATTCCTTTTAATTTTTAATTTTTTAATTTTCAAAGAGTTTTATTTTTTTTACTTCTTTTCCTATTAAGGCACATTTAAATAATTGGAAATTCATATTGAGTTCCTAATTTAACTACATATTTACTTTCTTCTTCAACGTCTTCATTATGCCTATTTTTTTCTGATTCAATACAGAAAATATGTTCAGGTCTATTTAAGGTAATATTTCTTACACCTCTACTAAGGGTATAACCTTCTAAAGTTTTAGTCTACAAATCAATATTTAACGAAAAACAAAATATAAACACTAAATGAAAAATCAGAAATTCATTTATCCTAAAAAATAAATTAGTGAATTAGAAACATTTTTTATATCAAAGAGAAGCTACTGATCTCTTCTATTCTGTGTATCTATAAACTAATACTAAAGATAAATTCTTTTTTAATTTTTAAGTTGTCAATTTCTAAATAATTTTTGTTACTTTTTAATATTAATGCACATTTAAATAATCTGAATTCTATATTAAATTCCTAATTTAACTACATATTTCCTTTCTTCTTCAACGTCTTCATTATGCCTGTCTATTTTATTCAATATAAAAATATGTTGTGGTGTGTTTAAGGTAAAACTTCTTACATCAAGAATAAGGATCTAATTCTTAACTTTTGTTATACGAAGCTACATTTAACAAGAAACAAACTATAAAAACTAAATGAAAAATCAGAAATTCACTTATCCGTAAAAAGAAATTTGTAAATTAGAAATATTTTTTTTATCAAAAAGAAGCTACTGATCTCTTCTATTCTGTGTATCTCTATAAACAAATATTAACGATAAATTATTTTTTAAATTTTTAAATTTTCAATTTCTAAATATGTTTTTTTTACTTTTTATATTAAGGCAAATTTAAATAATTGGAAATCCATATTAAGTTCCTAATTTAACTACATATTTACTTTCTTCTTCAACGTCTTCATTATGCCTATTTTTTATTGATTCAATAAAGAAAATATTGTTAAAGTCTATTTAAGGTAAAATTTCTTACACCACGACTAAGGGTCTAACCTTGTAAAGTTTTGATATACAAAGCAATATTTAACAAAAAAAAAAAACAAAATATAAATGCTAAATGAAAAATCAGAAATTCACTTATCCTTAAAAAGAAATTTGTAAATTAAAAACATTTTTATATCAAATAAAAGCTACTCATCTCTCCTGTTCTGTGTATCTCTATAAACTAATACTAAGGATAAATTCATTTTTAATTTTTAAATTTTCAATTTCTAAATAATTTTTTTACTTTTTATATTAAGGCACATTTAAATAACCTGAACTCCATATTAAGTTCCTAATTTAATTACATATTTCCTTTCATCTTTAACGTTTTCATTATACCTATTTCTTTCTTATTCAATACATAAAATATATTGTGGCCAATTTAAGGTAAAATTTCTTACATCATAAATAAGGGTCTAACATTAAAAATGGTATAAACTTTTGGCATACGAAGCAATATTTAACAAAAAAATAAAATATAAACACTAAATGAAAAATCAAAATTCACTTATCCTTAAAAATAAGTTTGTAAATTAGAAACATTTTTTATATCAAAGAGAAGCTACTGATCTCTTTTATTCTGTGTATCTCTATAAACTAATACAATTTCAATTTCTAAATAATTTTTTTTTTACTTTTTATATTAAGGCACATTTAAATAATCTGAACTCCATATTAAGTTCCTAATTTAACTAAATATTTCCTTTCTTCATCAAAGTCTTCATTATGCGTGTCTTTTTTTATTCAATATAAAAAATATTGTGATCTGTTTCAGGTAAAATTACTTACATTACGAATAAGAGTCTAACCTTCTAAAGTTTTGGTATACTAAACAATATTTAACAAAAAACAAAATATAAACATTAAATGAAGATTCAAAAATTCACTTATCCGTAAAAAGAAATTTGTAAAGTAGAAACACTTTTTTATCAAATAGAAGCTACTGATCTCTTCTCTTCTGCATATCTCTATAAAATAAAAATTAACGATATATTCTTTTTTAATTTTTAAATTTTCAATTTCAAAATAAATTTTTACTTTTTATATTAAGGCGCATTTAAATAATCTAAGCTCCATATTAAGTTCCTAATTTAACTACATGTTTCCTTTCTTCTTGAACGTTTTCATTATGCCTATTTTTTTATGATTTAGTACAGGAAATATGTTCAGGTCTATTTAAGGTAAAATTTCTTACACCACGACTAAGGGTCTAACCTTGTAAAGTTTTGATATACAAAGCAATATTTAACAAAAAAAAAAAAACAAACACTAAATGAAATACTAGAAATTCACTTATCCGGAAAAAGAACTTTGTAAATTCGAAACATTTTTTTTATCAAAGAGAAACTACTGTTCTCTTCTATTCTGTATATCTCTATAGCATAATACTAAGGTAAAATTCTTTTTTAATTTTTAAATTTTCAATTTCTAAATAACTTTTTTACTCTTTATATTAAGGAACATTTAAATAATGTGAAATCCATATTAAGTTCCTAATTTAAGTACATATTTCCTTTCTTCTTCAAAGTCTTCATTATGCCTGTCTATTTTATTCAATATAAAAATATGTTGTGGTGTGTTTAAGGTAAAACTTCTTACATCAAGAATAAGGATCTAACATTTTTAACTTTTGTTATACGAAGCAACATTTAACAAAAACAAATTGTAAACTCTATATGAAAATTCAAAAATTCACTTATTTTTTAAAAGGAATTTTTAAATTACAAAGATTTTTTATATCAAACAGAAGCTACTCATCTCTTCTATCTGTGTATCTCTATAAAATAATACTAAAGATATTTTTTTTTAATTTTTAAATTTTAAATTTCTAAATATTTTTATTTACTTTTTATATTAAGGAACATTTAAATAATCTGTACTCCATATTAAGTTAATAATTTAGTTACATATTTTCTTTCTTTTTCAAAAAGAAGCTAGTGATCTCTTCTATTCTGTGTATATCTATGAACTAAAACTAACGATAAATTATTTTAATTTTTAAATTTTCAATTCTAAATATTTTTTTTTACTTTTTATATTAAGGCACATTTAAATAATCTGAACTCCACATTAAGTTCCTAATTTAAGTACATATTTCCTTTTTTCTTTAAAGTCTTTATTATTCCTGTCTTTTTTTTTTGATTCTATACAGAAAATATGTTATGGTCTGATTAGGGTAAAATTTCTTACATCACAAATAAGGGTCTAACCTTCTAAAGTTTTGGTGTATGAAGCAATACTTAACAAAAAACAAAACATAAACACTAAATAAAAATAAAAATTTCACTTATTTGTAACAAGAAATTTGTAAATTAGAAACATTTTTATATCAAATAAAAGTTACTGATTTCTTCTATTATGTGCATCTCTATAAACTAATACTAAGGATAAATTATTTTTTAATTTTTAAATTTTCAATTCCTAAATATTTTTTACTCTTTATATTAAGGAACATTTAAATAATATGAACTACATGTTACGTTCCTTATTTAAGTACATATTTCCTTTCTTCGTCAAAGTCTTCATTATGCCTGTCTATTTTATTCAATATAAAAATATGTTGTGGTGTGTTTAAGGTAAAACTTCTTACATCAAGAATAAGGGTTTATCCTTCTAAAGTTTTGGTATACGAAGCAAAACTTAACAAAAAAGAAAATATAAACGCTAAATGAAAAATTAGAAATTCACTTATCCGTAAAAAGAAATTTGTAAATTAGAAACATTTTTTATCAAATAGAAGCTACTGATCTCTTCTATTCTGTGTATCTCTATAAACTAATATTACCCATATGTTCGTTTTTAATTTTTAAATTTTCATCATCAGTCATTCATCATAAAAATGTTGTGGTCTCTTTAAGGTAAAATTTCGTACATCATGAATAAGTGTCTAACATTCTAAACTTTTGTTATATGAAGGAACATTTAAAAAAACTATAAACTTTAAATCAAAAATCAAAAATTCACTTATCTCTAAAAATAAATTTGTAAATTAGAAACTCTTTTTATATGAAATAGAAGCTACTGATCTTTTCTATTCTGTGAACCTAACGATATATTCAATTTTATAAAAGTTCTTTTTTTATTTTTAAATTTTCAATTTCAAAAGAGATTTTTTTTAATCTTTCATATTCAATCTTTTATATTCATTATTCTTGAAATAAAGAAACTATGTCTGTAATCTTGAACTACAGGGTTATATAATTCGTAATAAATCATTCTAAAAGATACAGCACTTTAATTTTACGCTGAAATGAAAAATAATTTGTAGAGGGACGTTTAATTTTATCTTTTATTTTTAAAATTTTAATGAAATGATGAGAATATAGAAAGTTGTTACATAAAACATACAAGACACTAAAAATCTTGTAAAAATAATTTTTTATTTAACTGCAAATTTATTTGATAAAAATTAAGTCATCCAACAATATTTCTTAAAAAAGCTCGTACTGCACAGCATACAAACTAATTTTTTTTATTTTTTTTTAACTTTAGAATTTGTATAGAAACCCAACTGGGTAGGAATTTTTTTATTTAATTCAAAAATATTTAAATGAAAATTATTTATTTTTAAGTTTAAATATGCCATGACAAACTGTTTTCTATACAGTAAGTTAGCTTATCGCTATTGAAAACAGTTTTAATCTTGTTGAGAATATCATTGATCAAGATTTTGAGCACATATGGGTCCTGACAGATAGCATATACTCAATCCAACAATTAAGAAACTGACTGGAGAGACAGGCATTTTGAAGTTTATTTCCAATGGAATCCTTCTCATGTTAGATTCAGTGGAAATGAGATAGGTGACTATCTGGCTAAATCTACTTCATTGCAGCCTTCTTGTCCAGATACGCCTTCCATTTTTAATGAGATTATTTCTGAAAGTAAAAGGAAGTTTATCTTTGAAGGGTTCCTCTTTTTTATGACTGGTATTTTAAAAAATGACCTGCTGGATCACTATATTTAGAGGGAATGAGAAAAGATCACACTCGCCTATCTCGCTTTGCAGTGGCCATCTGAAATGTCTTGCATATGAACGAGGACAAAAGATTTTTAGATTTTGCACAAAGTGCAGGTTAGATTATGCTATGTCTGGGTACATTATGGGTTGTTTTGATTTTAAACTGGATGAGGTCATCTTAAAACCACTTCTGATTTTAGATTTGTTAAATATGTATGGACTCATGGAGTTGGCCAAGCTGGCTGCATGTACTTCTATTTTATTGCTCCAAAACAATCGAAATCTATCTTTGTACACCTTATACAAAGTAGTATTCCCACAAATGTTGACCCAGGTGTTAAGGCTCTTGTACATATAACTTCATGATAGCTGACCCTTCCGTTTTGAAAGCCCCTGAGAATTTTTCTTACATATATATATATATATATATATATATATATATATATATACATATATACAAATATATATATATATATATACACACACATATATATATATATATATACATAGATATACATATATATATATATATATATATATATATATATATATGCAAATGTATATGTATTTAATTATCTTAATTCAGGAATTATTCTAATGTTCATCACTAAATAAATTTTAAAAATCACTTATTCAAAATTTCCTTAAATTGTATTTATTACTACAAAAATATTTTTTTATAAAGCATTTAGAAGCTACATTTCACATTCACTGTAGCAGTTTCGTCTAGACTACCGTTTTCAAATTTCTATGAATCAGCAAAATCTTTTTACATCCTATCAAAAAATAAATAGGAAACGCTGGAAACACTGTATTAAACCAGTCTAATTTTAGAAACTCATAAAGAGGGATATTTTTTTTCTACAGAAGGTATCTACCTCAGAAAGCAACCTAGAGTTACTTCAAGATCCAAAAATAAAACTTCATATAAATACTTTAACTTTGCTCCTGAAAACAAAAGCAAAACAAAACCTTTAAATCATATATTTCATCGCTGAAAACCCCAACCGGTGTGCAAATAAAAATTCGGTGTGCTCCCGATTTTCCCTACTCGCAGGAGCTGGATACACAGATATGCACTACGTAACCGGCACAATCAATGCTGTAGAAGAGAAGGATTGCTAAATTTACGACTTTATCGCTCAATTCTTTGCCATTTTCAATTTCGCTGTTAATGCTACTGTATTTTTTACGGCTTTTAGACGAAAAAGGGGTTTTATTTAAGATCAGGAATTTATTACAATTTTTACGTTTTGAAAACGATTAAAAGCTCGTAATATTTGGGGAATTTCAGAAGAAATATATTTTAAATTCATTCTTACTGATAAAGATTTACAATTTTAGATGTAAAATTACGAAATATTAAGATCTGTTAGATGTTTTATCAGTAAATAATAAAAGTTATTAATTTCAGAAGTATGTGAAATATAAATAAAATATTTTAGTTATTTGGTCTATAAAAATTAGGTTTTTAAACCGATTAAAAGCTTTTAATGTTTAGGAAATTTCCGAAGAAATACATTTTAAATTCGTTCTTACTGATAATGATTTACAATTTAGAAATAAAATTACGAAATGTTAAGCTATGCCAGATACCCATTACTAAATAATAAAATTCATTAATTTCAGATGTCTCTTAAATATAAATAAAATATTTTATTTGTTTGATCTTAAATACATCACGTTTCTAAACTGATTAAAAGCTCATAATATTTAGGAAATTTGAGAAAAACATATTTTAAATTCATTCTTACTGATAAAGATTTACAATTTTAGATGTCAAATTACGAAATATTAAGATCTTTTAGATTATATCAGTAAATAATAAAAGTTATTAATTTCAGAAGTATGTGAAATATAAATAAAATATTTTAGCAATTTGTTCTAAAAAAATGGGTTTTTAAACCAATTAAAAGCTTTTAATATTTGGGAAATTTCCGAAGAAATACATTTTAAATTCATTCTTACTGATAATGATTTACAATTTTAGATGTAAAATTATGAAATGTTAAGCTGTGTCATTTACCCATTAGTAAGTAATAAAATTTATTCATTTCAGAAGTATCTTAAATATAAATAAAATATTTTATTTGTTTGCTCTAAAATATATCGCAATTAAGATTACGATTAAGAGCTCGTAATATTTGGGAAATTTCAGAAGAAATATATTTTAAATTCATTCATACTTATAAAGATTTACTATTTTAGATGCAATATTACGAAAGGTTAAATTGTGTGAGATTTCCATCAGTAAATAATAAAAGTTATTAGTTTCAGACTTATGTTATATATAAATAAAATATTTATTTGTTAGCTCTGAAAATAATCACTTTTCTAAACAGATTAACAGATTGTAATATGTTTGAAATTTCAGAAAAAATATATTTAAAAATCATTCTTACTGGTAAAGATATACTATTTTAGATGTAATATTATGAAATGTTAAATTGTGTCAGATACCCATAAATAAATAATAAAAGTTATTAATTTGAGAAATATGTTAAATGTAAATAAAATATTTTATTTGTTTGCTTTAAAATACATCACGTTTCTAAACTGATTTAAAGCTCGTAATATTTATGAAATTTCAGAAAAACATATTTTAAATTCATTCTTACTGATAAAGTTTAACAATTTTAGATGTAAAATTACGAAATATTAAGATATGTTAGATGTCCATCAGTAAATAATAAAAGTTATTAATTTCAAAAGTATGTGAAATATAAATAAAATATTTTAGTTATTTGCTCTAAAAAAATTAGGCTTTTAAACCGATTAAAAGCTTTTAATATCTGGGAAATTTCCGAAGAAATACATTTTAAATTCATTCTTACTATTAATGATTTACAATTTTAGATGTAAAATTAAGAAATGATAAGCTGCGTCACATACCCATTAGTAAATAATAAAATTTATTAATTTCAGAAGTATCTCAAACATAAATAAAATATTTTATTTGTTTACTCTAAAATACATCACGTTTCTAAACCGATTAAAAGCTCGTAATATTTGGGAAATTTCAGAAGAAATACATTTTAAGTTCATTTTTACTTATAAAGATTTACTATTTTAGATGTAATATTACGAAATGTTAAATTGTGTCAGATTTCCATCAGTAAATAATAAAAGTTATTAGTTTCAAAAGTATGTTAAATATAAATAAAATATTTTATTTGTTTGCTCTGAAAAAAATCAAATTTCTAAAAGGATTGCAAGCTTGTAATATTTTGGAAATTTCAGAAGAAATATATGTTAAATTCATTCTTACGGATAAAGATTTAGTATTTTAAATGTAATATTACTAAATGCTAAATTGTGTCAGATTTTCGTAAAGAAATAATAAAAGTTATTAATTTCAAGAATATGTTAAATATAAATAAAATATTTTATTTGTTTGCTCTGAGAAAACCAGGTTTCTAAACCTATTAAAAGCTCATAATATTTATGAAATTTCAGAAGAAATATATTTGAAATTCATTCTTACTGAGAAAGATTTACTAATTTAGATGTAATATTACGAAATGTTAAGATGTGTCAGATTTCCACCAATAAAAAATAAAAGTTATTAATTTCAGAGGTATGTAAAATACAAAAAAAAAATATTTTATTTGTTTGCTCAGAAAAAAATCAACTTTCGAAACCGATTAAAAGCTTGTAATATTTGGGAAATTCCAGAAGAAATGTATTTTAAATTTGTTTTTACTGATAAAAATTTCCTGTTTTAGATGTAGAATTACGAAATGTTAAGATGTATCAGATTTCCATCAGTAAATAATAAAAGTTATTAATGCCAGAAGTATGTTATATATAAATAAAATATTTTATTTGCATTCTCTGAAAAAAATCCGGTTTCTAACACGATTGAAATCTTGTAATATTTGGGAAATTTCAGAAGAAATATATTTAAAATTCCTTCTTACTGATAAAGATTTACTATTTTAGATGTAATATTAAGAAATGTTAAGATATGTCAGATAATATCTCTAAGAATTATTCTAAAATATCTGTTAATAATCTGGTATTGCATGAGTATTTACGATCATTTAATATTACTCAATTTTTACAGCATTTACTTTTATGATTGTCAAAGGATATGAGTTCAGAAATTTATTGCAATCGTTTTAAAGGTCAATTCTCAATACTATTAAATGATCGTAAAATTTCAGAAGAAATATACATTTAATTCATTCTTTTTAATAAGTTCACTGTTTTGTGTATAAAACTTAATATGTGTCATATTTCTATAAATACAAAAGGGTACTGATTTCAAAAATATATGAAATATAAGTAAAGTGTTTTATTTGTATGCTGTTTAATATAGATCAGTTTATAAAAGCACTATATATAATACGCCTACAAAATTTTTACTCTCTGCTAAATGTACGTAACTTCTCTTGGACTGATAAACATTTCATATTTTTCTTTCCCATTTCCATTTTCACTATTAATATTACTGTACGACTTTAACATATGAAAGGGTTTTTCTCCCAAAAATTTATGGGAGGCATTTTATAGTATTTGAAAGTTTTTCAAAACGATTAAATGCTCGTAAAATGTCTTCGCGCTAGGGAGAAATATATTTTTAATACAATCTTACTTATGGCGTTTACTGTTCTGTGAAAAAAACTGCAGATTGTTAAACTGTTTCAGGTATCTATAGATAGGTACAAAAGACTATTAATATTCGAAATATAACTAGTAAAATTTTCCATTTGATTATTTGGTGAAAGAAAGTTATTTATCCTTCATGTCTAATGTCCATTTTTAGCATGAGTTTCAACGAAGAAAAAAATTAGTAATGTTTATAAAATTCTATTTTAAAGTCCCTTATTCATTTAAAATGATTATAACATAAATTATATAATATTTCTGAGAAATACCTCATTTTGGAATATAATTGTATAAATGTATTTGAAGGTATTAAAGTATTAAAATGAAGTTATTAAAATAACAGTAACATAAATTATGTAATATTTCTGAGAAATACCTCATTTTGCAATTTAATTGTATAAAAGTATTTGAAGGTATTAAAAGTATTAAAATGAAGGTATTAAAATAATTATAACATAAATCATGTAATATTTCTGAGAAATACCTCATTTTGCAATTTAATTGTATAAAATGTATTTGAAGGTATTAAACGATATTAAAGGATAATACAGTAAACATGACTTTATCATTCATTTCCTTTACACCTCAAAAATGTATATTACTAGAATACTAAATTATAATTCTTTTAGTAAAAAAAATTTATATTTGTTATCTGATATTCCATGAGAATTTGCGATCATTAGATATTACTCAATTTTTACAATATTTACTTTTATGCTTATCAAAGGATATGAGATCAGAAATTTATTGCAATCGTTTTAAAGGTCAATTTTCAATACTATTAAATTCTCGTAAAATTGCAGAAGAAATACATATTTAAATCATTCTCTTTAATGAGTTTATTGTTCTTTGTATAAAACTTAATATGTGTCATATTTCTATAAATAAAAAGGGTACTGACTTCAAAAATATATGAAATATAAGTAAAGTGTTTTATTTGTATGCCGTTTAACAGACATTAGTTTATGAAAGCACTATCTATAATACGCCTACAAAATTCTTACTCTGTGCTAAATGTACTGATAAACATTTCGTAATTTTTTTTTTTAATTTTCACTATTAATGTTACTTTATTCGTTACGACTTTAACATATGAAAGGGTTTTTCTCCCAAAAATTTATGGGAGGCATTTTATAGTGTTGAAAAATATATTTTACACGTGTATTTTGTAAGTATAAAAAAGGTGTCCTTAAAATTAGGACGACGGTTCAATCCCGATTATTTTTCCATAAATTCAATATTGCATTGATAGTTTACATTCTTTTCTTATCTTTCAATGAAAATCAGTTCAAACTCCTGTTCACACACCTGGACACAACAAGGGGTAAATAGATGTCTATTCAGAAAAACTGGAGATTGCAAGATAAACTTACTCTCATACTGCCAGTTCAATAACTGCAAGAGAAAACCTACAACAGTATGCTTAAAATGTAATGTTGGACTTTGTTTTGACCATTTCTTTAAATTTAATTTATGAATCAGCCTAATGCAATGTAAGTGATATTTGTTAAGTTTTAGTAGTATATTGGACCGTTGTCGTATTTATAAGACAGCCAATTACATAAAAAATTAAAAAAAAAAATTTCCAAATTTTGGTTTTATATACTTAATTACACCGTTTTAATGACATGGATTAAGTTTTAATAACTTACAGAAATGTTTTAGTTGGTGTGGTACAATATGGGTTAATAGTTCACTGTTCTTTGTATAAAACTTGATATGTGTCACATTTCTATAAATAAAAAAGGGTACTGATTTAAAAAATATATGAAATATAAGTAAAATGTTTTATTTTTATGCTGTTTAATAGAGATCAGTTTATGAAAGAACTATATATAATACCCCTACAAAATTTTTACTCTCTGCTAAATGTACTTAACTTCTCTTGGACTGATAAACATTTCGTATTTTTCTTTTCAATTTCAATTTTCACTATTAATGTTATTGTACGACTTTAACATATGAAAGGGTTTTTCTCCCAAAAATTTATGAGAGGCATTTTATAGTATTTGAAAGTTTTTCAAAACGATTAAATGCTCGTAAAATGTATTTGCTTTCGGGAGAAATATAGTCTTTTAATACAATCTTTCTGATATAGTTTACTGTTCTGTGAAAAAATTGTTGGATTGTTAAAATCTTTCAGGTATCTATAAATATGTACAAAATAATATTTATATCCGAAATATAATGAGTAAAATGTTTCATTTTTTTTCAGAAAATAATACTGTTTATCCTTGTCTAATGTACATTCTTAGCTTGATTTTCAACGTACAAAAATTAGTAATGTTTATAAAATTCTATTTTAAAGTCCCTTATTCTTTTAAAATAATTATAATCATAAATTATGTAATATTTCTGAGAAATACCTCATTTTGCAATTTAATTGTATAAATGTATTTCAAGGTATTAAAGGATAATACAGTAAATACGACTTTATAAATCCATTCCTTTACAAAGCAAATAAACAAGAATATGTATTTTTTAAATATTACTTTAAAATTACTTTAAAATTACTTTAAACATCTTAAAGAATTAGTTTAAAATATTTGTTATCTGATATTCCATGAGAATTTGTGATCATTTAATATTACTCAATTTTTACAACATTTACTTTTATCCTTATCAAAGGATATGATATCAGAAATTTATTGCAATCGTTTTACAGCTCAATTTTCAATACTATTAAATGCTCATAAAATTTCAGAAGAAATACATATTTAATTCATTCTCTTTAATAAGTTCACTGTTTTGTGTATAAAACTTAATATGTGTCATATTTCTATAAATAAAAGGATACAGATTTCAAAAATACATGAAATATAAGTAAAGTGTTTTATTTGTATGCTGTTTAATAGAAATCAGTTTATGAAAGCACTATATATAATAGGATACAAAATGTATACTCTGTGCTAAATGTACTTAACGTCTCTTGGACTGATAAATATTTCGTATTTTTCTTTAGCATTTCTATTTTTACTATTAATGTTACTATATGTCTTACGACTTTAACATATCAAAGGATTTTCTACCAAAAATTTATGGGAGGCATTTTATAGTATTTGAAAGTTTTTCAAAACGATTAAATTCTCGTAAAATATCTTTGCGTTCGAGAGAATTATAGTCTTTTAACACAATCTTTCTGATAGCGTTTACTGTTCTGTGAAAAAATTGCGGATTGTTAAACTGTTTCAGGTATCTATAAAAGCGTACAAAAGAGTATTAATATCCGAAATATAATTAGTAAAATGTTCCATTTGTTTATTTGGTAAAAGAAAATTATTGATGTCTAATGTACATTCTTATCTTGAGTTTGAACTTAGAAAAAGTTTAGTAATGTTTATAAAATTCTATTTTAAAGTCCCTTATTCTTTTAAAATGATTACAACATAAATTATGTAATACTGAGAAATACCTCATTTTGCAATTTTATTGTAAAAATGTACTTGAAAGTATTAAAGGATAATACAATAAATATGACTTAAAGGTAATACAATAACACGACTTTATAAATCCATTCCTTTACAAAACAAATAAACAAGAATATGTATTTTTAAATATTACTTTAAAAATTACTTTAGAATTACTTTAAATATCTTTAAGAATTAGTTTAAAATATTTGTTATCTGATATTCCATGAGAATTTGCGATCATTAGATATTACTCAATTTTTACAATATTTACTTTTATGCTTATCAAAGGATATGAGATCAGAAATTTATTGCAGCCATTTTTTAGTATTTCAAACTATTCAAAAGTTCTAAATTTTTAAATTATTTTTGATAATTAATATTTTTTAAACTTATAAAGTTTATTGTTCCATCCATATTATTATTATATGGATATATATATATATATATATATATATATATATATATATATATATATATATATATATATAATTACCCTTTATATAAAATGACAGAGAGTCAAATAAAATAAGAACAAATAAATAATCTAAATAAATATTAATAAGCATTAATATCAGCAATAAAGTGTATGGAGTTTCATTTGTTGGTTTGTAAAAGAAATCATTTTATAAAATTATATTTAAAATATTTAGTCTATAAATGGAATCCATCCATATAATCCTATGGATGGATATTCAATCCATATTATTATTATAATCATATTGTTCCATCCATTATTTCCATCTATACTGAGAAAGTTTATTGTTCGATGCCAAAATCAGGGATTGTTAATCTTTGTCAGATATTTATAAATAAAAAATAAAGATAATTGATTATATAAATATAGAAAATTTAAATTCAATTTATTTTTATAAAAGTTGATTGATACCTTCAATTATTTTTATACATATAAAATAGTAAATCTAGCATGTTCGACAAATGTTAGACTTCTTTTATTTATTTATTTTATATATCTTAAGTGTAGAAAGGAACAAAGAAAGATAATTCAAATTAGCACAATTGGTACAAAATCTACAACTTAATTTTCTATTTACTATTCGGAAAATTCAAACAGAGAGTATACACTCAGTATAGCTTCTGCAATTAAATGATATTCTAATTCATTAAATCTTAATTGTTTTTAAGTTTAAGCTTCAACGTATTTTGTAGAATGTAAAATATGGAATATTGCAAAACTATATAAAAGTGTAAATACATGTTTAAGAATAGGTTTATGTGAATTATCTTCAACGTAATACAAATTTTAAAATGAGAATCGATATAAATAAGTAACATGCAAAGTATAAAGAAATTTAGTCAATATACAATACTTTGAAAGCATAATTAATTAATGTTGTTGGTTAATTAAGTTTTAGAATAAACATTTTCTATCTTTATCAAAAAGTTATTTGTTGCATAAGCTCGCGTTTGTCAAAAATCTACGTCGTTAAAAAATTATGGGAATTAAATTTCATTTACTTCCAATAGTTAAAAGATGACTTGTATTGGTAGTAAATAATTAAATGTCTTAAAAGATAATAGTAATTCCCAGAAGTCAGTATTTGATGTAGTTATGACGCCGCTCCAATAAGTGTTGGTATACAACGGGACACGTGTCAAATATATTTTCCTTTTTCTTGTATGTGGAAGAGCATTCTATATCGTTTGTGTGAGTCTAGAGCTCATCCGTTGAACCTGTCAGACGAGGATTATAGGCGAGATACAGAGAAATGAGATCCCATACATATTCAATTGGAGCCATATCAAAAGCATAAGCGGACCAAGGAAGAAGCTCTCCGTGTTTTTCTGAAAAAAATCTAGAACACGTTCTAAAGCACTGTCCTACTTAAAGATAAATCCAGAAAAGCCTTGAAGGAAAGCAAATGGCTTCGAACCTCCTTATTTAAAAATGTACATGTTGCTGTTAAGATTAAAAGCTGTTATCGTCCCTTATAGGAAATCACAATGCAGATCGTATCTCAGAAGGTTATCCAGTATAACGTTAAACAATAAACTCTGGAAAGTTGTGTTTACCGGCATAGCGTCTAGCACGATAGTGGCTATCAAGGTTCTCAAATTAAAGCTAGATTTGTCAGTAAAAATACCACCTATTGCCAATAGGCAAGTCAGTTTCTATGATCACGAGCCTATTGCCACAGATGATAACAGTTGTGTTCGAAGAGACCCTGTATAAAGTTCTTGGGCGCAGTTCACAATGAAGCAGACATCAACGAAATGAGGATAGAGACAATGATATATGATGATTTGATATAGAGACAATAATAGCAGTGTACACATGTTCTGCAGCCTTTTGTGATCAGTCTGTATAGTTTGTCAGGGCCATGAGGACTAGGTATCAATAATTGCTTTCTGACATCATGTCCCGTTGTCCACTCCCTGATTTCTTAGTGGTCCGTTACTCATCCGTCCTTTGCTTCAACACTAACATCACTTTGCTGCTGTTACACTGCACACTAGCGGGTTTTTGCACGATAGGAAAATACTCTTGTAAGAAGGTCTAAAATTTCTCCCCCATCAAATTCCACAAGTTTTTGAAATGTCGTCCTCTTTTTTTCGATAAGGCATATTGACTTTTCATTTAAGTTTCGGTAGCAGACAACTATAGATTATTTAGCACGTCTCTTTACACCCCTCTATTTATACGTACTCTGCACCAGTGCAAAGGACGCTGTAGAGATACGTACATTCTTGATGACTTTGAAATACGGGTGATCAAAAAGTCTGTATAAAATTTAAAAGTTCATAATAACCGAAAAAATAACCAAAATAAAAACGGCTTGCAGGTTTTTTTCTGTTTTTAAAAGAGAAAAAACAGTAACTCAAAAATAGCTGGTACAAGTGATTTCGGTGGAAGTATGAAAATGAGACTGTTATAAGAACTTGCACTCTTATAAATACACAACCAGTTCACCGCTGTAAAGGGTGCTGAGTGCGAAGGATTTCCTGATCCAGATATTCGGGGAGACAAAATCCTTAGCAGAAGTTTCAGGTTACCATGACTTCCTCGATGTCCAGATTTGACCCCGGCAGACTTTTGGTTATGGGGATATTTAAAATTTTGGGTGTAACGATCCAATCCATCCAATCTCTCTGACCTGAAAGATGCGATCCGCCGAGAGGAGTCTTGCATACAACCGGACCTGTTGCACTCTACCGTTGCTGGATTTGTAATCGGCCTGCAGTGTGTTATCCCCTGTGGTGATGGTCATGTGGAACACATACTGTTTTAATAAACGATTTGGTGGCATTCTTTTTGTTATTTGCGTTTCTTTTTCTTGGACTTGTATACATCAGCGCCCTTTATCAACTCTTTTTGATTTTTTTTTCTTTTTAAATCCCATGCCATAGCGATACTAACCTTACAAACCGTTTTTATTTTGATTATTTTTCCGGTTATAATAAAAATTTTAAAGATTATAAGGACGCTTTGATCACCCGGTATTAGTTATTTCCATAGTAGACTTGGGATTTTCTGATAACTTCAGCTCAATCTCGTCATTTCTCCCTGATGTCTATTTGTGTGTTTTATACAATTTATGTAACAACATTATTTCTACTTACAAAGAAAATACAATTATAAATTCAACAAATCGTAAGTACATAAGTTTTTAACAATGAGAAAGTTTTACATTCTTCTCGGAAATTTTTACATCTGAAAACATCTGACAAATTATTTAGAATCACTAAAACCACATAAAGTGAAGGTAGAAAAACTGTTTAACTTTTATGTGAGGAAAAAGGTTAACAATTTTTAAAGAGCTTTAAAGTTACTTTAGAAAGGGATTTTACGAGTTCATTACCAGCTTATTTTTAATAGAGAATTCAGTACTTAACATTTATATGCTGTAGGTTTAGCTTAGACATCTTGAAATGCAGTATTCTCTCCATTCTGTTTTTATAGAAAGTTTGGAAAGTTTTTAATATATTCACAAATGTTCCGTAATATATATTTTATATATATATATATATATATATATATATATATATATATATATATATATATATATATATATATATATATATATATATATATATTTATATATATATATATATGTATATATGTATATATGTATATGTATATATGTATATATATGTATATATATATATATATATATATATATATATATATATATATATATATATATATATGTATATATGTATATATATGTATATATATGTATATATGTATATATATGTATATATATTATATATATATATATATATATATTATATATATATATATATATATATATATATATATATATATATATATATATATATATATATATATATATATATATATATATATATATATATATATATATATATATTATATATATATATATATATATATATATGTATATATGTATATATATATATATGTATATATATATATATGTATATATATATATATATATATGTATATATATATATATATATATATATATATATATATATATATATATATATATATATATATATATATATATGTATATATGTATAAATGTATATATATGTATATATATATATATATATATATGTGTGTGTGTGTGTGTATGTATATATATGTATATATGTATATATATATGTATATATGTATATATGTATATATGTATATATATATATATATATATATATATATATATATATATATATATATATATATATATATATATATATATATATATATATATATATATATATATATATATATATATATATAAAGCTATTAAAATTCATAATTTTATAGAACATGAATTCTACTTATTATAAGAGTGCTTTAATCTAAGACATAAATTTTTGAAAAAATTATGAAGATATTAATAGTTTTTAAATCAAATTTATTAACTGTTATACAAATCGAAATGGTCAACTTTTAACCATTTTCTAAATTTGAAAATATAAATCAATTTTTAAAGGACAAATATTATGAGAATGGTATTGTATAAGTACTAAAAACATAATCAACAAATTTGGAAGCTTTTAATAAAATAAATAACGTTTCTAGTTTATGAAATTATATTCAATCAAAATAAGGTTTATTTGATAGTAAACTGTTGTTTCATCCGTAATATGACGCTAGTAAGATTAAATCTTCATTCATATAAATTATAAGCGTGAAGTTTGAATAAACACTGTTGAATTGAGTCATTGAGTCTTATTCATTCCAGATTGATGAACGTTTATGAATATATTGTATGTAGTCTACCACGACATTTAGCTATATATTTTGAAGGTTTATTCTAAATTCCTTAGAAACCGTTTCAATAACTAATTTGAAAGATTATCATTCATACTATAACATCAGAGCTCTGGAATAGTAAATATTTTAGGGTAGGTGATAATATTTAAGAGAATTCATAATGGCTGCGATCACAGAGAACATTTTTTTTTAATATGAAGGTTTTTTACTGGCATTATTTACACGTTTTTAAAGCATCTTCGCACCCAGATATTTTACAACTGTCTGTCTTTTTAAAATTTCTGTCTACTATGAAGTTAATTGCAACACCCATTTCTCTTGGGAATGTTAAAGGAAAAATATTGAGACAGGGTAAAAAGACAATGCATTTCCACCTATAAAAAGGACAATATTAAAAGCGACCCATGTGTCAGAGGCTATAAGGAAGATCTGAGTTTCATATTTGAGGATCTGAGAAAGCCCTTGTCGTTAGGAGAGTGGCTGCATAACATTCATTTTCAGAACAAGACCCATTTGGCGATAAAGCCCTATAGTCGTAACCCATTAGTGGTGATCAGATCGTAAATACTGAACCGCTTCAACAAACTGACTTCCTCCGAAGGACCCGAACTGCTCCCGTCGCGTTGCAGGTGCCACAAGTAGGCGGAAACAGTAGAAATGTGATCAAGAGAATTTGGAATACGAGTACATGCTTTAGTTGACCTTTTGAATTATCGCCAGATTAGTGAAACTCTCAAATCTTACAGGCTGAAAGAAAGAAGGGATATAATTGCATTTCTATTACTCCTAACGTAACGTAACATAACCCAGTATAACCCCGTCCTTTTGTATGACTTCAATGTTTTCAGTAAAATACAATCTTGGACAAAAACTTCATTTTTAACTTCGGGACACACTGCAGGAACAAATGCATATTAAATTAAAATACTATTGCAGTAGCAGAGTGATGATACAATACGGAACATCTGATAAAATGTAATGAAACTACTATGCTATGAAAATATTTCTATTAGTGTTGAATTAAAGTATATTAAAAAATAGAAAAGTATTACAGTAATAAATACAAAACCAACGTAAAGGCCTTATGACACGTCAACAGGAATGTGTTGAAAATGTAACGAATGCAATTAATGATTCATTTTTCCGATTAAGTATATACGGATTCATCGGATGATAGCGTAGGATATTCCGCGAATTAAATTCTTTATCGCATGTCAACTTAAACCAAAGTAATTCGGTTGAAAATTTGTTTTTACATGAGTAATACGCACATACTACATACCGGAAAAGAATTTTCAAACTAAAACTGTTGCTTTTCAACGAATACAGATTGACGTGTATTAAAGCTTAAGTGAGACACATATAATGAGAAAAAATGAACATAGTTGTTTTGCAGTTTCAAGTAAATTGTATTATGAATGTTAGCGAACTCAGCGTTGTATTATTAAAATGAACCTTTTCATTTGGACAGCTGTGATTGGTTAGGTTTGAGAGTTAGGATCTATTTTTGTTGCAAGTAGGCTAATAAAACCGGCATTTATTGCTCAAAACCGATTCGGAACTTCCATGTCAGAAGATGTGTTTCAACCCAGCTTAGACTACTGGACAGCAGCTGTCTAAATTACTCACCTTTCGGTCTTTCTGTATTACTGAAGTTAGGTTTCAATTAAGTGTTCTATTCTGATAGAATTTTATTTTATCTTTTCGTATAAAAAGACCTAATTTAAAAAATCTGTTAGTAGTAAATTTTCGATTTTATATCAGTAAAGGCTTCGTTGAAGTTGAAAATATTGTATTAGTAGAATATTAATTCTTTAGGTCAAAAAATTAAAGACGTAGAGAAGAAGTAGATACCTACTTAATAAATTGATATAAACTCTCTTTTTCTCTAAAATATTATTATTTAAGAATAATCAGAAATATTAAAAAAAAATTCTAATGCTTGTAAGTTTTTTTATCCCATTGAGATGACTGATTAAATAATGCCATCCATTTACTTGTAAGCTTGTACCATAATTGCATTATCCTTTCATTCATTCCAATTATGATGACAACGTTTGAATGGAGGTTGCTGAATTGGGTCATTCTGTCACATCCATTTCAAATTGATATATGCTGATGACTATATCGTTGCCGCCAACAATCGGCGATATATTTCAAATGTCCATTACAATGCATGAGAAAGTATTGGGAATGAATATGAAATAAATTCATTCCTATTAGAATCTGTGATAAATAAACAGGAAATCCTCCATAACGTCTTACATTTGTACTGGGTCTGAACTTATTAATTAGTCTGAACAGCTAATTAACAAAATGTTGGAATTAAATACCAGTTGTAGTGTTAAGTCTTCATCAACTGTTTGAGTCCTAAGCAACGTGATCGCGCTGTTGTGTTTTTTTGTCGAGAAAACCTAGCATATTCTGAGTGTTGAGGACTTAGGAGGGAGCTCCCTCGACTATCGAAGTCACCCGTTCTCATATTTACTAAAGCATGTACATCATAGAGCTCCTTGTTTTATGTAAGTAATAGATATCACAAAAAGTCCATTACCATAATAATGCCCATATAGTATGCATACTTGCAGAAAGTTTGATTTTTTCTGGATTATATCTTGTTATAACAAATTTGGCGAGACAAACTTGAGGCAAAACTCCTGCAGTTTAGACAAAATATAAAGCGACCACTCCTTTGCAATGCTATTTTTCTTCAACACTGTGGCAACCTTGTCATGACAACCTTGAAGCAAGCAGAAATTTTTAGACTTGCTGCAAGTTTTCAGGATTGCAAAGCAAGACTGCTGCAAGTTTGCTGTATTTTTAATTAGTTATCTGGGTAGTGCAATAATGAGGCATATATGTTTAGAATATTAAATAAAGGAAGTACTATCGAGCCGCTGGGAGTTTTATCAACATAAAAGAAGCGCTACAGATATGCTTGGGTCTTTTAATCCCCTTCGCGATTGCATTGTTCAGAATTATTTGGCAGTGTTTTATCAAAAGCCTCCAAGAATCAAACTGTAAATACCTATTACTGAGATGGGACTTTAAAATCCTCCGTTAAACTGGATATTTCCGTCATTTTCATTTTCAATTGATGAATTCTGATACCATATCTTTGGCGATAATATTAGATGATACATCTAGTATGTGGAGAGATATATCTTCAATGCGCTTCCTTATAAATTGTTTTCATAGAACGGAAATATAGTTCGAAAGAGATATATTCATTACAGGCATTCAACCAGAAAATCGTGAAGTAAAATCCTATCGCTCATATTTGTAATGTACCCAAAGAAAAATATAACAGGACATTAATACTAGTTGACAAACTGTAGGAAATAAATGCCTGAGTCATACTAAATCTTCATTAATACTAATTAAGAGGACGGGATTTGAAAAGGCATTGTTGAATTGATTCAGTGAGTCATATTCATTCTAAATTAATGAATGTTGATGTCTGTATTATGGTGTAGTCAAAGATCAAGGTAAAAGTTAATAAATGAATAGCAGTAAATTATATACTTAATACTTATGAAATTACACAGTAAATTGTATTCTTAATATTTATGATTATGAGAGTTGAAAAGATACTGTGAAATTGGTTATTAATCCTATTCATTCAATACTGATGAATGATAAGTACTACTTCATTGTCAGTATAATTTGACAAGACGAGTTTTAAAGAGCAGTAATCCATTAAATTTGGGAATGTTACGTTTTACTTTTATCTACACGAGAGATAATGAGACCAGGGCCTACTTTTTAAAGCCGACTTCAGTCAGCTACCAAAATACTGGGTAGAAATAAAATTCAAACCCATAAACAATTCATTACAGAATCTTTCATATAAGAAATAGTACATTATCATCAATGTTATCATGTTACAATTAATGTAACTATTAAAGAATGCTTATATTATTAGCTGCTATTGATAATTATCATTATTAGATTCTCATATGCTCTCTTTAAAATTTGGATTCAATTTAAAGATTGAAAGTTTTGAAAAAAGTGGAAATAAATGATTTGGGTGTCTAATACACATTAATAAGTTTTCAATTTCATACTAAATATATAGGAATGCTGAAGCAATTATATCAAGGTTAAAACTTTTAATTTATTATATACTTTAGTGTCGTAACACTCTCATGTCAACAATTAGAATTTTCTTTTTATGGATATTCTACTTCATTTACTTGATTTTCTTCTTAACACTATTTAAACAATGAAAAAATAAATATCTTAAACTATATATTTGTAATTATAAAAATAGATTATGGCACAAATTCAGTATACTTCAGATAACCAATTCATCCCCATCGTCATCGAATTTTAAGTAATTCCTTATCATAAATAACACGATAGCCCTGGGTGGGTCAAGGATTTCTGATGGAAATTATTCCAAGACAGCCTATTCTTAGATAATTCTTATGACATAAAAATATGTTAGATACATGATTGCATTATTTTTATCAAGTAATAACATGATTTAGAAATACGATGTGTGACATTCAGTCATATTTAATTCTACACTACCAGTAGCTAACAATTTTTTAGTATGCCGTTGACAACGACACACAAGCTTGCCGAACTATTGCCGGAAGGTTCAGGCACTGATCTTCGGTACCTTAGTTCGACGGTTTGAATACCACAGTGACCTGAGTGTTCAGAATCAGCTTTAAGCAAAAGATTGATTAGGCACATAAATGATAATTTTAATCTATTATTTTTGTAGAACAATAATTCTCAGTCAAAAAACAAACCATTTTTTTACCTGCCTTATAGGGTACCTTTACAATTTTGGAAAATTAAAAAATTTACTGATCTAGTCATATGACGGGCTATATGCTAGTATATATATATATATATATATATATATATATATATATATATATATATATATATAATATATATATATATATATATATATATATATATATATATATATATATATATATATATATATATATATATATATATATATATATATATATATATATATATATATATATATATATATCTATATATATATATATATATATATATATATATATATATATGTATGTATATATATATATATATATATATATATATATATATATATATATATAAATATATATATATATATATATATATATATATATATATATATATATATATATATATATATATATATATATATATATATATATATATATATATATATATATATATTCAAGTTTTATTGCTATTTCTCAGAAAACATTTTGATGTGATGGATTTAATAGGAATAAAATGATGTAATCATTTATATAACGAAACAGCTTGTATTTAAAACTAATTATTAATAATACTTCTATAATTTTTATCTAATTTTCAAGAA